>CM053791.1:637464513-638064513 GCA_028749045.1 Cupressus sempervirens
ATGAAAGGAGAGATAATGTTTATAATTTTTACATTTTTAATATTATCTCTTCTAATTAGTGAGACTTTGATGTCATGTAATCACCCATTTATATCTCTCAAATAATAGAGATTGTGTACATGAATACATTTTAGAATTTTATTTCTACAATTTAACAATACTATAAGAATGGAAGCCTTCATTAATTTCCAACTTTCTTAATGTTCATGGTTGTATATAGATACACACTTTTTTATTTATCTTCAACCATTTTATTATGGTAAGTCATTTTTATTTTATCCATAGTTACGAAAAAATTGTTTATTCACCTTTATTACTTTCTGGTAAAAATCATATCAACATTTTCATTCATTGTAGATATTTTAAGAGAGACTTGTACCTATCAATTTAGAGGAGAATTACCAATTGCATGATAACTTATCTAGCTATTAGTCAATTTTTTCTTCTTTTAAGGCATTTGGAGTCAGTTTATTTATCTATTCTTAAAGGGAAAAAATATTTACTAAAAAATGTGCAACATGTGGTGGATTGATGGTTTGGGTTCAATCCTATTTGCAGAGTGTTCATTTATGATTCGATCACAATTATCATTGTTTTCTAAATTGCCATAGATTTATAGCACTAGAAGTCTTGAAGATGATGTTGCATGTTGGATTGAAGTGAGGTAATCCACATTTCATTCCTTAGCATCATGGGAATGTTTCAATATGATCCATTTTGAATTAGTTTTGGCTAACATGGTTGATGGTATCGATCAATATAAGAAGAGCAATGATCTTAGTTTATTTTCATGGATAATGTATGGATGCATGATGCTTGTATGCACATAATATGTGAAGTGAGTGTGAATCTATCAAGATAGAATCTAGATGTGTTGATTTTCATGGGAGTTGGTACAATTGCTAGTAGACTATAATGCCATTTCCTTATTGTAGATTGTCAATGATATTGACTTGAGTAGTGGGTTCAATTCTCATTTATTATACTCTGGTTATAAGCTTGAGTTTATTGGAAGTGATCTTATACATATTGGAAATGAGCTATGTTTGTATGTCTAGTTAGTTAGCCTAATTGAAAACAAGCCAACTAGTAGCAAGCCAAATAATAATGAGAAAAATAGTAGCAAGTCACTTGTAAAAGTCACCTCAACTAGTGTTCATTTCATGAGAATTATTTTTTTTGTGATTTTTCCTAGGTTTTTTTTTAGCATAAATTTTAGTGTTGTTTGTGTTGTTGTTTATATACTTTCATAGTTACATCTATTATTAATATTTGATGTGGTTAGCAATAGAATAAAGTTAATGTTTATGTTTTTAATGTGTTTAGCAACTAAGCATAAGTTTTGGAAGGTTTTGTGGAATAATTTATTCGTACCTGGGTAAAAGTGCAAACCTATATCACCCTTTTACAAAGGAAAAGGCTAAAAAAAGTATAACTATTCAACTTCAATGACATACATCTTGGATTATTATTTAGAATTTGAAAATGAAGTAAACTAATGAAATGTATAGAAATGGGTGAAGTTTAAGATTAATATTTTTTATAATTATTTACAAAAAGAAATGATAGATTTTCCTATTTTTTAAAGATAACTTTTTAGTTGCTAAAAAATGCTGAAAATTAGGGGTCTAGTTCCCACCACAAAACTACAAGGAAATAATTTGTTTTCCTTTTGATCTTAGATTATGTTGTACGTAATATATGTAGATGGAACAATAAAGAACAAAAAATGACTTTAGACCTATATTTTCTCTTTTATAACTGTTCAAATTTCAACTTACTCAAATTGATAGTTTTCATCTCCCACCACATTTTTTAATATAAATCTATTCTAATCAAAAGAAAAATTATAGATTCTTGAAGAGGACTCTCTCCTCTAAAACGTCATATAATTTTAAATTTTTTTGATATGATTTACTATTTTTTCCTTTCTCAAAATTGACATCTTCTCGAGTGTTAAATTACATACTTGTAGAATTTTTTAATTACAATATATATAAACTCTATATGAGAATACTCTTGACTATGAGCTCTATAAAATGGTGTTTATATGTTATTAAAAATATATCATAAAATATAGTAATAGTTATTGAAAAGTTAGTTTTCTAAAATAATTTAGTTTCTTTGGTAATTTGATACTATCTACTATAAAAGCATGCATTTAATAGACATTTCTAGTTGGAAAAATATGAGACCATATATAACTTAGCTAGAATAAATTTAACAAGATCATATGTTAGAAAAAAATTGATTTTTTAGATAGAAATACTCAAACTTAGTCATTCTGATTAGTCAGCCTAAAAGGTCACATAGCTTTGTACTTTCACTAATCTCTCTCAATTTTTTGACATGTTCAACAAAAATTTCCCTTAAGTCAACTCAAATTCTCGCACTTGCCTTCTCATATAAAGTACATCAAACTGAATGGTGAGTTTAAATGCTTTTATTATTAGTAATTTCTTATGCTTAATCACTATAGACATGGAGCCAAGATTAATATTCCATTATGGATTATATATTCTTTTCCCAAGCTAGTGGCTACCACTAGGGTAAAGGATAGACTTCCCCTCAAAAAAATCTTGTAACTTGATTGTATATTCTTAATTTATCTCTCTCTACTAATTCTAGACCTAGCCCTTCTGCCTCCAATAATCCTAACATTATTGTTGAGTTGTCCAATACCAAAGATTGTAAATGGTCCTTTTTGTTTGGTTTGGATAAATCACTCCTTGTTATATCCAAAGAAAACTAGGTTAACCCTTAGAAAATTGCTAAGATGAAGAAAGTAGTCAAGACCATGAATGTGGTGCAAACAAAGGTCTTTCATGTTTATGAGGCTTTTTCTTCCTCCTATATTTTTGAATTAGTTGAGATGATAGTGAATTCCCCATCCACACCTAAATATTCAAGTCATAATCCTTTTCTAGATTCCCCTACCACCCTCCTCACTTCCCTGCTATATCTTTCTAGAATGTTGAGTTTCATGAAATGGTAGAAAAAGTTGACAAGTTGTGTGTGTTTTATAATAAACAAAATGGGATTTATCAAATTGATGTTATCCCAATTAAATATGACCAAAAAGGAAATTAATAGGCTTGAGGCTTTGATATATGCATATATGAGAATTAGAAATCAATCTATGACAATTCATGATGAGATGGATTTGACTTTAAATGGTGATCTTGCTAATAGACACAAAATCTAGGATAATATTGAGATTCAGATCAAGGATCTCTGAGTTAGTGTCGCTTGATGAAGAAGAAAAGGAAATCATTTATGATATTATGAGAAAGGCATAAAGCTATCTATAAATCCTTGAAGAGGAGCTTGAACACAAGCATGGAAAAGGAAAAGAAAATGACACCGAGTTTGAATGGGGAAGCTTCAATTGATCTATGCTACACATGTGATAGAATGGAGAAGGCATCCTTTCTACATGTGCTAAATGAATTAATTCAATATTATAAACTCATTAAAAATCCCCTCTTCTTAAATGGGATCATATAGGTGTGGTTAGTTTTAGTTTTATCTATTTACATCTTTGAGTTCTATTTAGTTTGTTTGTCTTTTGTTGGGTGGTCTCACTTCTTGTGAGTTCCCTTTTTTTCTATCGCTTGACTAATTTGTAAGATTTTGGACACTCTCCCACTTTATCCAATCATAACTTTCAGAATAGTATTTTTCTTTTAAATAATTTCTTTTTCTTTTTAAAACAATTTCTATTAAAAAATTCCTATAAAATTAGTTTTTAAAATATGATTTTGGATCATATAAATGTGGTTATTTTTAGTTTTATCTATTTGCATCTTTGAGTTCTATTTAGGTTATTTGTCTTTTGTTGGGTGGTCTCACTTCTTGTGAGTTCCCTTTTCTTCTATCGCTTGACTAATTTGTAAGATTTTAGACACTCTCCCACTTTATCCAATCAGAACTTTCAGAATAGTATTTTTCTTTTAAATAATTATATTTTTTTAATTTTTATTTTTAACAATTATTATTAAAAAAAATCTATAAAATTAGTTTTTAAAATATGATTTTATTTAAAATTCTTACCCAAAAAAAATGTATATTACCATAAACAACATTTTTTATTTATTGACACAACACAATGCTCTTCATGAGATAATACATTTGAATTAAAAAGACAAGTTTTACCCTTTCTTTTTAACATTTTACACCACTCACTACTTCATTAACACCAAACTGAAATCTCTGAAGCTATGTGTTGCTCTAGCATTGTGGGAGGCCATTTGGAGGACCCGTCAAACTTTCTTGCTCAGTGGGACCGTTCTTCACTATTAACGCCATGTTCAACCCCCATGTTACATGATCATCAAAGTGACAATGCACGAACCAGACACCTGCACACGCAAACAATCATTTTAGCCCACCATACATACATTCAAAATCTTCAATTCTAAGCCATATTTCATGTCCAGAACAGTGACAGAAATTCATGTTTTTCAATTTCTTACCTGGATTGCTAGCTTTGAATCTGAGAGCAGTCCATCCATTGACAGGAACCCCTACAGTATTCCGTTGAGGCGGATCATTCACATTGAAAGAGCTCTGATTAGCTTCAACATAATTACCAAATCCCTCTCCCACCACGTAAAAATCATACCCATGAATATGCATTGGATGGTTGTCTTCCTGGAAAATACTGGTTCCCTGGAACACAATCTGAACTGTGACATTATATTCAATCACTTTCACTCTTGTGCCCATAACAGGCGCCCACAGAGATTCGTCCACATCGCCAGTGTAATCATACTCAACTGGTGGATTTGAAGGAAAGTCTGTGGTATAAACACCATCAATGCCGAAGTAATAGACTTGCAGAATGTCGATGTCTGGCAGAACAAAAGACATGTTGTTCATACTGGCAGCCAATCTTCTGGTGTTAGGGGCAGTACAGTTACTGGATGCATTATATCCAGTTGGACAGGGACTTAAACCAAGTCCTACGGTTATGATACTACTGTCACTTATGTCTGTGGGAACATCCGCAGGATGTTCCTCTGAAGCCAAGCTTCGTAGGGATTTGGTAAAGTTGGTCACAGTGTCGGTGTCGTTGAATATTGGAAGGACTGGAAGGATTGGAGCAGCAGATGCATCATAACCCACGTACTCTAAAATGGCGGTTGTTGTGGTGTCATTAATAAATGCTTCCGCTTGAGTAGTGTATAGCTTGGCTGCCATATAGTATTGGGCTGCAGATTGATTGGTTGTGAGAAGAACATCTAAGGTCTGACCAGATGTTAAAAAGATAATGTCTGTTGTGTATTGCTTTGTGTAGGAGGCATCCGCAGATACAACTGTGAGATTGTGTGATGCGATCTTGAAAAAGAGATGATTATTGACTGCAGCATTGACGATTCGAAGAAGATAGGTTTTGCCCTCTTGTATAAGGAACCTTCTTGTTCCTGCAAGCATACAATTAAATTGCTCACAATGTTTTCTGTGCTGAGTTTATTTAGTTAAAACTGAAAGTGGGTGTCTCTCATTTGTACTCACACTGCTCAGTTTTGGATCAAAATGTGTAGAACTAATTATTTTTTGTGTTCCAGAGGATTTACCTGAGGATGAGCAGTTATAGAGGTCTCCTGGTTCTCCATTTATAGTGAAAGCATCTGAAAAAGCTGGCGCGCCTCCATTCTCACTCATTGTCTCTTCGACTTCGTTAGCATCAGTGTTCCACCACTCCCCTGTTCATTTTTATCATTAATTTTCCAGTAGCTAGAGTTAGTACGAAATGCCATTACAATCCAGCATGAACCCACAATGGACAAGCCTAAAAGATGGAAAGCTATTTCCATAGAAGCAAGCACATTCCTTATTCAAATCATAGCAGATTGTTCGGCAAATGCTCTTACATACCAGATGGGCTATTTTTTGGACAACACAAAAGAACACTTAGGGCTTTTAGAGAGTTGCTTTCCTTAGCTGTTGACCTATTTTATAGTCGTTGATACTAATTGCACCGTACTAATCCTTTTGATTGGTAAATAAAGCAATAATACACTCTAATAAATACCGCTAAAATGAAATGTCTATGATAAGATATAAATTGACCTACATTAATTTTCTATGATGTAAGTAATTATAATTATATGTGACTATGAAATAGTGTAAAACAAACCAAAAAAAAAGTTATATTTACAAGGATGTAAATGATTTTTTTTACTTCTATCTACATATGGATTTGAATTTTTATGGTGATATTCTTGTTATTAAAATTTCACAATGAATTGTTTTTATTTCTAAATTGAATATATAAATTTGAATAATGGAAATTTTTCTTTTATCTTATAGATCTAATCTTATTGATAGTAAGTTCTTATTCTGTAGATCACAAAATCTCTACTTCTTACTAGTTATTAAGGACTCACAACATTTATAATAACTTACTTAAATTAAATCACAATAAAATGATTTTCATTGGCCATCTCATAGAAGGACTTTTCAGTTACATGTTAAGCATTGACATATAGTAAGCAAGTATAAAGATAACTAATATTATTTTTCAAATAAGATAATTGTTGGTCAATAATTTCTAATACTATTAGACTAGTCTATAAAAAAACTATCAAAATATTATTCCATTGTAATAATTATACAAACTATACATCATATTAGTTGTTGCTGAAAATAAATAGGTTGGAGTCAACTAAATTTAAGGTAAAAAATTTAAAACTCAAAAATAGCTCAATAAGTGTTGGATTAAAAAGTTTAATACAGAAAATAAAATTTTAAAATGTAATAAATATCAAACATACAGAATATTGATAAGAATATATTAAAACTAAAAAGTAGTTCAATAAATATTGGATTAAAAAGTTTAATATAGAAAATAAAATTTTAAAACGTAATAAATATCAAATATACAGAATACTCATAAGAATATACTAAATAAAACAATTTTGATAATAACAAGAGGTGAAATAAATAATAAAATATAGAACTAAACAAATACTTATTTCATCACTAAAACTAAAATTTTATTTTTAAAAAGATTAATAGACACATCAGATTTTGTGTAAATTTATAATGTCAATTACCTAGCACTAGAGGGATCGAAAAGGATAAGAGCTGCCCATCTTTGGAAGGATGACCATTGCTCCATGAACTGTTGCACGGAACCATGCCACATGGGCATGCCACCACAACGTTCCTTCCTGATCAATAATGGTGAATGTGTACGTAAATTGGCCCTCTGGTTGGATGGGGCACTGTGTTATATATCCTGGCCCATCAGCCCATGAGTTGCGAATCTGCCTTATTCCATGCCTGCCAAAAACAATTTGTTGTCAATGGGTTTTGCATTATCAATGGAGTAATATATAGTTTATCAGTACTTATACACCAAATTGAATGTCTTGAGTAAATACCGGATAAGAAGAGGTAGATTTACCAGTGGATGGTAGCATTATATTGGGCTCTGTTAATAACTGTGATGTTCAGTGTATCACCATTTCGTGCATACACGGTAGGACCAGGAAGCTGTCCATTCACTGTGACTATGGTATAATTCTTACAAAAGCGAGTCATATTTGTCTTTTGAATCTGTGGGAATCAACAAAAACAGATTCGTTTTTTGTGTTATAACTCTAGCATAGTAATATGTGTTGGTGTATCCCTAGATTGTCTTTATAATCAACCTATCAAACACAGCTGATCTACAGCCATATATATAATATTTTAAACTACAACACGTCCAAGGAAAAAAGAGAAAAAGAAAATACTACACGCCAATTCTATTAAATACCATTGATCTCACAATAATGATAAGCCAAAACATCAATCATAGAGTTTTATGTTGTGGCACTTGCATGAAAGATTAAATTGAGCAAACATGTACGTCTAGTAATATTTCTGTTCATGACAAAAACACAATCATATTTAAATCTACTTACAACAAATGTGTGAGTGATCAATTCTGCCGATGAGAGAGAATTAAATGAGACAATGAATACAAACAGCAGCACCATGAGGGAACTTTTGGACGTTATCAACATATTGAAAGAATGCAGTCTCTCAGTATTTAAACTTAGTTTGTAAGACTGCACTTTGCATAGCATGAGGGTGCTTGTGTATTGGTATATATAGAGCCAAGAAGAATAACTAGTTCAGGGACAAATATCGCGTGGCTGAATAGGCAAAACCCTAAGATGCCCAAATCAAAAACTATGTTCGAAGCGTACAGACATTCAAGAGTTCAAATCACATGGGAGAAGGCAATAATGTAGATTTTTTTTTATTATGGGTGATTATATTTGTTTGTTGTCCACGTGAAATAAGAGGCTGCCTGTCTATTTATTTGTGTTTTATTATGGAGATTCAATGGGACCTCGACGGCTTTTGT
This sequence comes from Cupressus sempervirens, assembly GCA_028749045.1. Lineage (NCBI taxonomy): Eukaryota > Viridiplantae > Streptophyta > Pinopsida > Cupressales > Cupressaceae > Cupressus > Cupressus sempervirens. The sequence goes on from CM053791.1 coordinate 637,472,879, forward strand.
TTTCTTCGTTGTAGTTTTGCAATTGTATTGCAATAAAGGCATTGCTTGTCTATTAACTGTGGGGCTGATTAACAACATTTTAAAATTATTAGATTCACAAAGTTGGCTCTTGTTTAAGATAAGTGTTGACAAACATGATGTGCATGTTATTGAGATATATAGTTTTCTCACATTTGTTTAATTCTACGACGTTTTAAACGCAGATTATCTATTCCTACAATGGGAAAAGAAATGAAACGCCAATATCATGCTGAGAAGCGTGATGATAATTTATATAAAATTCATCTTTTTAAATTGAATTTATTCTAATAAATTTTTGTAAGGAAAGATATATTAAATAGTATTTATTATTTTTGGTTTGGATTTTGATTTGTTAAGGTGATTAATTTAAAAGTTACAAATTATGTTTGTTGTAAATTTGGTTGAATTGATATTTAAGTACAATCTAGTTATTATATTTTTTAATTTATTGTATATTTTTAATAAAGGAGGCACTATTACAACTAGACAACTTGCCACAACAACCTAAACTAGCCTATAAATAACTCTTCCCACAAAATTATAAAAAACAATATCTAAAATTCTAACAAAGCTAAGAATACTCAATTTGAGAGGAAAAAATAAATTGATCAAAGAAAGCATCTAATATAACCTACTAAACAACACATACACATGGAAATCAATCCAAAAGTAGGAATTGATATACAAATTCTACATAAAACATAGATGTAATAGTTTAACAACATATGAAAACTTATGTTCTTATCAAACAAAAACTTTCTAAGCTTAAAGATATATAAGTTCAGAGTATTAAGAAACATCCTAAATTTTAAAGTATTTTTAAAAAGTTTTAAAACCTTTGAAAGAGGCTAACATAAAAAACCAAAGAGTAAAAAGACAACTAAGCTTTCTTAAAGTCATTCCAGTCCTTGACTAGTTGGGAAAGCTCCCCTTGCCAGTCAGTGACATGCTTCACCTCCTGATCTTTATCCTTGTTTTTCGTGTCTACTTCTTTATCTTCCACATCTTGCTTTTTCTAGTGACCATGCCCATGACCATTTTCCCCATGATTTCCCTCTGAATATTGTAGATGGTTGAAGAAAAGACCCCCAATTCAATGTTGGTTATAGCCTCTTTATACATTCTAGCTAAGGACTCTAATTTTCTCTAAATTGCAACCAAATTATTGGTTAGCTTGTTTTCTAACTCTTTAATCTATTTATGAAGGGTAACTATTTCTACATTCCTATCCTCCTCTTCCTCTTTATGATTTTGGTTCCCCTATTTCTAATAAATTTCCTCTATAGGTTTATTTTGATCCTCCATGTCCTCACCCAAATCCACTTTAATTCTGGCCTCTTGTTCTTCCATTTCCACTTCCTGATCTTCCACGTTATAGCTTTCATCCTCCTCCTCTACATAATCAACATCCTCCATTTTCTCATTTTCCATGTTGTTGAACACTTTAGTCTTAGCTTCAAGGAAATTTAGTTCATCCATAATAATTGGCATTTCCTTCTCAACTTTATTTTGGGTTTGTTCTTTTTTCTTTTGGAGGTGTTTAGATATTCTCTCTGCAGAGGTAGCCTCATGGTTTTTGCTAGTCCTAGTTATAGTTGTTTCCTTGCTATCATCATCATTGGTCCCTTATTTATCAACATCAATGATGTCTCTTTCAATCTTGCTTCTTTTAGAGGTGGGACCTGGACTTTTTTGGGGAGTAATTCTTTTTTTTAGAGGGAGTTTCAAAAAAAGGGTTTCTTCGAGAGTGTTATTTTTCTTAGGTTCATTTCTAGGGCTCAACAGGCCAGCATTGCCCTCTTTTTGGGTCCTAGGATTAGAATCTTCCTTGCCAGGGTTCATATTAGGGGGGAACTAATTCCCTCAAAAATTTCACTTGAGTTAGTCTTGACCAACTGTTTCCCACAACTTAGGCTCCTGCTAAAGGTTAGGTGGTGAGAGAATTTACATTATAGTATAACACAAAGATATGCCCCTGATGGAGTAGATGGTTGTCACCATTGTCATCACTTCCCATTAAGGAAGATAATAGAAAGAATGAAACATTGATTTTCTCCCCATTACGAATAAAATCCAACAAGGAGAAGTGATAGGTATGATAAGGGTTAAATCTCCCTTCACATGTAAAATATTTCATAATGCAGAGGAAAATAATAGAAAATGTGGGAGGGAGAGTAAGTCTATCATACCCATTGTTAGAGTTCACCTGTTCCACCTTCTTATTGCCTTCAAAGAATTTCTTTTGGTAGTTTTTTAATTTAGCTTGACTCTTTCTTTCCACCTTGTGGTCTTCACAATTCAGGCTTATGGCCTCTACAATTAATTATAAGGAAATAGTAAACTGGATGCTTCCTTTAGTCACAAAACCCTTGTGCTACGAGTTAGTGAATTGAGAGGAAAGATCACTATTGGATCCTCTCACTAACTCAATGTAATTGGCAAACCTTATGCATCCTAAAACTATTTCCAAATATCTTGGTTTTATCTCAGTTCCCTATTATTCCTCGACTCCACCTTCTATAATGGCTCATACATAATTTTTATTTTGTTGAGTTCTTCAATCACTTCCTAAATGTCTTTGTTTTTGTAATGCCCCACTTGGGAACCTAAGAGAAATTAACCTACTATGTTACAATATTTTACTAATTTTTTAAAAAAAAGTGTGTGCAACACAAGATAACAATACAAAAGCAATATACACATTAACTACACATACACAATTATAAATACAATTTCTATTCCTTGAGGATTCCTTCATGTTGAGTCACGTTTAAGAAAATAATATTAATTAGTTTTAATCTTAAGCACAATGTCCACAATCATAAACACATAACAAATACATACAATTGATATGATAAAGAACATCCAAGTAACAACATCCATTGTGCACATATCCTAGTTTATGCAATAATAAATACAAGTACATCAAAATAAAATACTACATCCTATAGGATCTCAAAATAAAAGACACATTATACATTGATACATCAAATGAATGGAAGTCTCTAGGAAAAGAACATGAACGATAATGATACAACTACACCAGTGAACATCTAACATATTTCAATCTAAAGGGGACCTAAATGGTAAGAAGTCACTACCTCATGCTCATCTAATCAGGCTCCAATTTCCACCATGCAAAAGAGATAATGTACAATCTCCATACAAATATCAAATCATAAAATTAATCCTAGACAAGGAATCCTTATAGCCAAATATAACTCAAGGGTATACAAACTATTGATAATGAAAGATAACCAAAGTCAAATAGACACTCAACTAATTCCAACACCATATACCAATGTCAACAACACGTACCAAGTATAACTCAAGTATTGAAGCCAAAGAGATACAAGAATAAAAGATAACCATTTCCAAGAAAAGTGTCAAATGTCAAAGTATGGTAACTAACAAATAACAACTCTCATCAAATACAATAATCCTCAATCAATAACTTCAATAATAAATACACCCACCAATGAATATCTAAAATTCATCAATAAAAGTTAATTGTTAACAATAAATGACATCCAACCAATATGTAACAACCCATAGCAAAAACATCCAACAAGTACAACACTAGCAAAAAATATATATTAAAAGAAACTAGCCTCTTTCCAAGAAAGAATGCTCCACCAGTGGTGCTCTTCTATCATCAATACTTCCTTCCCAATTAGTGTCAGTGAGGGCTTTCAATTCAAAGTTTCCTCCTTTCTTGTACCATAATCCATAATCTTTAGTACCTTTTAGATACCTCATAATTCTTTATTTCCATCATATGATTTTCTCTTAGATTAGCTAAGAATCTTGCCACCATACCAACTACTAGTGCAATTTCAAGTCTTGTGTGCAATACATACTGAAGTTTTCCAATCATTGATCTATATGTAGTCTGATCTACCTCTTTGGAATCATCATTTTTGGAAAGCTTATGTCCAGTAGACATAGGTGTTCCAACTAGTCTAGAATCCTCCATTCCAAACTTCTTTAATATCTCCTTGATGTACTTTGATTGAGTAATGTAGATGTCATCCTTCTTCTATAAATTTCAAATTCCTACTTATCTCTTCAAAGAAGGATTTACATAAGTCATCATATCCAATAAATAATATATCATCTACAAAGATTTCTTCCAACAATATCTTCTTTCTTGGTCCTTCTTTGATGTATAGACTATTGTTGTCATTTGTCCTTTGAAAACCAATCTTTACTAGATAATTGTGCAATATTTCATACCATGATTTGGGGGCTTGCTTGAGACCATATAAAACTTTGTGTAATCTACAAACCATGTCTCTTTTTCTAGGATCTGTAAAACCTTCAGGTTGCTCAATGTAGACTTCTTCTTCTAGGATTCCATTGAAGAATCCTAATCTCACATCCATTTGATACTCTTTGAATCATTTATTTGAAACATAAGTAAGTAGTATTCTAACACCTTCTAATCTTGCAATAGGAGAAACATTTTCACTAGAATCAATACCTTCTTGAGAATAACCTTTGCATACTAACCTTGCCTTGTTCCTTGATACTTCTCCATCTTCATTCGGCTTATTTTTGAATACCCATTTTGTGCCAATTACATTTTTGTCCTTGGGTCTAGGAACAAGAGTCCAAGTTTTGTTCCTCTCAAATTGATCAATCTTTTCATTCATTGCTTCAATTAAACTTTCATTATCCAATGCATGTTTAACTGTTCTAGGTTCAAATTTAGTAAGAAAACATGTACCTTTTAATTTGTTTCTTGTCATAGTTCATTTTGATTGATCTCCAATGATTTGCTTGGGTGCATGATCCCTTTTGATATATCTTGTAACTACATGCACTTTGGATTTAGAACTAGTTTCACTCAGTTCACCATGCTCAATATGATCTTCTAAATTATGCTCATGTCCTACTGCCTGCAAGTCGAGTCTTTCAGATTGTGAGTCCTTAATAACTATCAGGGTTCTTGCACAATCCACAATAGATCTATTCCTTCATTTTTCTATGGCATTCTATTGAGGTGTATTAGGAGTTTATACTTGTCTCTTGATTCCTCTTTCATTTTAGAATTTATTGAATTCATTTGAGATGAATTATCCTTCTCTATCTCACCTTAGACACTTTAGTTTCTTTCCTATTTCTTTGTCTACTCTACCTAGATACCACTTGAATTTTTGAAAGGCTTCAGACTTATCTTTCAAATACATTACTGTCATCATCCTAGAATAATTATCAATGTAAATAAAATGAAATACTTATCTCCACTATAGCTTTCTGTGCTAATAGGTCCACAAAGGTTTGTATGAACCAACTCTAAGACTTCTTTATAATGATAATTCTTTCTTTTGAAACTTGTCTTTCCCATCTTTCCAATTTGACAATTTTTGCACATGCCCATATTAGGTATCTTCAGACTTCGAATGCCCCTTACTTTTTTATTCTTTCTTATGTTTTCCAAGTTATCAAAATTCACATGATGCAACCTTTTATTCCATAACCAACTTTCTTCTACTTGAGCTATGAAACAAGAACTTTCAATTAGATCTAGGTTCTAGAATAAGTTACCTCTTGTTTGATTGCTAGTCTCAACTAGATTTCCTTTCCCATCCAACAACTTGGCCTTCCCATTCATGAATTCTACCTTGAATCCAATGTTCCTCAATTATGCCACACTAAGTAGATTGTGTTTCAGTCCTTCAACCTAGTAGGCATTGTCACATCTAAGTTCAATAGTTAATGCAATGCAACCTTTTCTTTTTACATAACAAGGTTCATTATTTCCAAATCTGACACTTCCACCATCATAGTGTTCCAAATTCTCAAATTAAGATTTATCACCTATCATGTGGTGAGAAAAACCACTATTAATAATCCTTATGTCATTCTTGTTGATATGAGAAATGAGTGCCATCTTAATTATCTTCATCATCTTCATCATCTTTTATAGCAATGCAAACCATTTCTTCATCATCACTACTATTTTAAGCTTTAACCATGTTACATGATTTTTTAACTTATCCTTGTAGTCTTTTTAGCTTTTGAAATCTTTCTTGCCTTTGTACGTGTTGTTCTGCTTTGTTTGGAAACCTTGCAATAATGTGACCAACTTCTTCACAAGAAAAATAGATTAGAGGTATTTTATCTTTGTACTTTCCTTTTCCTTTGGGGAATCTTCTTGCAAGTAGGGCTTCAATGGTTTCAAGATCATCATCATAACCATATTATTCTTCACTTCTAGATTTTTTGCCTTTATATTTTCCACCTTTCTTTTTGATTGAAAGTCTAGCTTGGAATGCAGACTCAATGCTACTAGAGTTAGGAACATAGTTATAATATTTATCTAACTCAAAGGCTATCAACCTTCCCACTAGTGCATCCAAAGTTATGTCATTCTTGGGATTACATCTCACTTCTTGAATAGTTGAAACTCTAATTGCATAAACATGAAGAAGGATTCTGAGTACCTTGCTGACCATTGTGACATCACCAATTTTCCATCCTAAGGCTCTAATTGCACTTACACTTGATTTTATTCTTTCACTATATTTTACAATGTTTTCATCTTCTCTCATTTTCATTTGATCAAACTGATCTCTTAGACTTTTTGCTTTGACTCTCCTTACATTGTCATCTCCTCCATAGATATCTTTTAGCTTGACCCACATTTCATGAGTAGTAAGGCAGTCTTTCACTTCATCAAATTCAGCATAATTGAGAGTAAAGGAAATACTAATCATTATTATGCTATGATTCTTCTTTTTAGTAATTTATTCCATAGTTAAAGGTCCAATAGGTGTAACATACTTGGTGTTTAGATATGTCAAACTTGAATCAGTAATGATTGCCAAATGCAACTTCATGAGTTCCTGACATGCTTCAAGGTTATCTCTATTTAGCTTGGGAATCTCTCTTCTGTAAGACATCTTGATCTTTAGCTTAGGTCCTTGAAACCTTCTCTACAAGCACCAAAATCTCTAATACCAATTTTTGGAAATATAAGAGGAGTAATTGAGAGGGGAGGGGTGAATCAATCACCACAAAAAAAAATCCAAGATCCATTAACATGTCAATACATTACAAAACCAAAACTCTCCTGAAACTAAAATACTGTTGTAACTCAGTTAGGATAGGATTACTTAGTCAACACAACATTGCTTGGTTAACACTAAAAATTATTGTTACTCACTAAATATTGAAATAATAACTTTTAAGATATTTAGTGTGTTTAACCTTAATTCACTTAGTTGCAGAAGCATAAAAGAAATAACATGAACATAAGAGACACCAAGATTTAATGTGGAAACCCAATTTGGAAAAACCACCAATTGCAACTAGTTACTATTTTTCACTCTTCTAAAGTGAGCCTTGTTAGGAGCCAACCCTATTAAAGGTTACAAAACACACTATTAGGTGTGACCCTGTTAAAGGATTTAGTTCACCCTATTAGGAGTGGCTTTGTCAGAGGTTTTTAGACACTTCAATCTAGAAGTACCACTTTGTTAGAGGATTTACAAAATAGCCATTAGGCTAACTCTATTAGGAGATTTGATTCACTATTGCAATTTTTAGGGAGTAACAATGACTTGACCTGATTGCTGATGGAACTAGATTTGCTTGATTCAGATCTTAGTTCTAGCTTGATTACTTGATCCTTCTTGATCATATTATTCTTTGCAACTCTATTTATTTGGATACTCTACTTACACTTCCAATTCGCTACCTTTATTCATCTTCTTCTATTCTACATGTTCTCATATTCAATCCTCAACTTGACCTTATACTTATATTATTTACCTTGTCAAGTCAGCTTGAATACACTTTTGAATAATTAGTTTTCATTCCTTAAGTTGGATAGAATCAAAAAATTAATTCATCAGACTCAATATGTTGTAATGTATGAAAATCCTTCATTAGCCAAACCAACTCAGTCAACATTAACTTAGAAAAGAGTTTCCTTTAGTAATCGAGTGAGCTCGATTAACACTGGTTTCATGCTAATGTTTCATTGGTAACTGAGTGAGCTCGGTTAATACTGGTTCTCTGCCAACTTTCCTTTCTTAACTAAGTGAGCTTGGTTAACAATGTATTTCCTTTGATGCTCAAGTGAGCTTGGTAGACACCAACTTTTCTCATCATATACTGGAACCTGTCTTCAACATCCAAGTGAGCTCGACTGACATTGATTTCTCGGTAGAGACTTGACATTTTGTGTAACATCAAAGACAATATGCAATTGAATAATTATTTTCAATAGTTTCAATAGGTTTACAAATTTCTAAATCAAATCTCTTCAATAAGTCCTTAAGATACTTAGCTTGTGATATGAAAATACCATCATTTTTTTGTACAATCTGCAATCCCAAGAAATACTACATCTTACCAATCATACTCATTTTAAATTATTTCTTCATTTCTTTTGAGAATACCTTGCTTCATCATTACCTCCAAGAATAATATCATCCACAAACACTACAATGGTCAATAATCCTTTATCATCTTTTCTCAAATACAAGTTACTATCAATATTACCTTTCACAAATCTCAAAATTTCAAGTTTTTGTCCAATATTGCATACCAAGCTCTAGGTGCTTGTTTTAGTCCATAAAATACCTTTTTCAATATGAAAACAATAATACTTTCATCTGTCAAGGGAAAACCATTAGGATTAGTTTCTTCATTAGAATTATAATCAAGCATCATTTCTTGAATTCTAAACTTTTAATCAACTCTTACATTTGCACTCTCAATAATAGTCTTAGTTCTTTGATCAAAGCATCTATATGCCTTGCTTTTCAATGAATATCCAAGAAACATACCTTCATCACGTCTTGAATCAAATTTTTGAATATCATCATCTCTTTAATGTAACACTTACATCTAAAGACTCTAAAATATTTCATAGAAGGTGTATGCCCAAATCAAAGTGTATAAGGTGTCTTATGAGTGCCTTGTCTGATTTGTACTTAGTTCATAGTGTACTCTATTGTGTTTACTTCTTCTCTCCAAAATATTTTAGATACATTGTTTTCAACCATCATTACTCTTGTTGCCTTTGTTATTATTTTGTTTCTTCTTTCTACTATCCCATTTCATTCAAATGTTTTAGGGGCTAAAAGTTATCATTTTATGTCATTATCTTCACAAAATTGTTAAACTAATTTGAAATAAACTTTCCTCCTCTATGTGATCTCAAACATCTAATCTTCAAACCAGATTCATTCTCAATTCTACTCTTAAACATCTTGAATTTCTCAAAAGCTTCAAAATTTTCTCTAAGACATAATACCCAATTGTCATAGTTAACACCATCAAACTTTGGACTTTCTTTCCTCAATTGTACCATAGATATCCTTAAGTTGTTAAGCTTTTCCTTCAAGGACCCGATGCTTTGATACCAGTTGTTAAAATGTAAATTGCACCAAGATAACTAAGAGAGGGGGGGATGGATTAGGAAATTAAAATAACTCTCAATATCTTTATTAATTTTGAAATATGTGAACAGTAAATGCAACGACCATACATAATAACACTAGATCTGTTAACTCGGGAAACCCTTGATTAGAGAAAATCCCCCAATGGGGATGCTACCAATAAGATGATGTACTAATATAAAAATTCCTCGAGAAAGGATGGACCCTTTTAGGAGTCAATCAAATATATTCAATTATACATATGAGTCCCTATTAGGAGACTTTTAATCCCTGTTAAGAGATTCCAGCCTTGTTAGGTGTTGAAAGGAAGATAAAAGGATGCGTTTTCCAAACAATTTCAATACTATTCTTACTAAAAAATATAAGTGTCCATTAACAATTGTCCAACATCAACTTCTATTTCAAAATTTATCTTCTTGGGATCTCACCATTCCTTAACTATGCCAATCTCTTCTACAATCTAAAACATATTCATACATAAGCTCACACAATACATAACATGGATATGACCACCTACCACACTTTACATCCAAGGAAATGACCTTTACTTTATACCAAGTCCTAAAACAAATTATTGAGTCAGCATTTAGGCTATCCCAATTTTTAATAATAATATAAGACCAACTTAAGATATTATGTTGACATGTTACATTACAATATTATAGTTTTCTCACAATTCCAAGTAATTTGGTAACTCACAATCTTCATAACTTTTCACTTATTCATCAAATGAATGTAGATGGTTAGCCATGACATATTCAACATGTCTTCAACCTCTATCTAAGTTTTCTCAACTAGATTCCATCTCTATTATGAGATACAACCCAAACAATAATACCCACTTTCTAAAAATGAGGTCTAAAAGATGCCTTCATCAAATCCATCATATCTCTGTCCATCCTTCATATTTCCATACACACACTTAACTGTTGAATCTAGATATACTCTATAACATTATCTCACATATGCATAACCTAATCTTCAATCCTCCAACTGCGTGAAGCCAAACTGTATCTATTTCTCTACTAGTCTTCACTAAATAACTAGTATGTTAACATCAATGAAAAACTCTACCATGAATGCAACACACAATCCACAAATTATGCTCCCCCCATAGGAATACCATCAAAATACATGCTAACATGCTGGAGGGAATGAAGGGTTACAATAAAAAATAGTCAACAATCATACATAATTAGGGAATGATGGCAAGGTGAGCATTGGTGGAGAGTCTTTTTATGGTTTTTATTGCAGCCATAGCTATGGCCATACATCTATTATCTAAAGGAAATACAATGCTTAGAAAATCCAAGAGACACAACATGAAAAATTTGAAGTGGTTTTTTGGCCATGAAGAGAGTATTCCAAGGCTACAAAATAGTTTCAATAAGAAGGATCTACTTTGCAAGTGGAGATGCATGGCTATGGTTTTCATCAAATTCATAATATTGCAGGGTATGTTTAAGAGGTTCCACTCTAATATCTTCCCTATATGCTAAATCATCTCTGCCATGATGTTAAATTGAATCTCCCATACTAGATTTATTTATCCTTGCCTAATTCTATGTCCAAAGTGAAAACCAAGGGTGGTTTCCCTCCCATAAGGTCTTATTCTAACTCTTTAACTTTTATCTCATGTTAACTTCCTAGATTGGCCCTTACCCATTTCTCATGCTATGAAATTAAATAAATCTATGTTTACCCATATTTTCTGTATGACCAAATCCCTAGTCCTTTTTTTGGGTCCACTAGAGTCAACTCTCTAAGGAAAGAAAAATGGAAGTCCTCAGTATAGAGAAACCCAAGGAGAGATCCATTGTTGTGTTAGAGGACTCTTTGTCTTGTTGGTTGACCAAGATAGATTAACCTCTCAAAAGTATTACTAAAACTTCCCTATACTAGTCTATTCATCCATCTTCCCCTATTTTAACTCCTAATGGTTATCTAGGTGATCCTGTCATCCCCCAAAAGATTACTCAACCCACATCAATGACAAATGCCTCTATAAAAGGAACAAAAACCTATTATTACACGAAGGACAACTACAATTAAATGCAAAATAATCCATTGTGGAAAACAACCCTCTATATTATGAACTAATTAATAGCATCTTTGATATGCCAATGTAGTACATAAACTCTTTGTACCAAAAGATTACACTCATGCCTCTTCTTATTATCTCTAATATAACATATGCACACACCTTTGAATATCATACCCTAATTCCCCCTCCTTCACTTCCATTTCCATAAATGATATCATCATTATATAAATATTATCAACATAAATAATATCATCCTATCATGATCTTAATTACAAAAATAATTTACAGCAATCAACGTTATCAAAGGTATGCCAATTAAGACATATCCAAGACATAAACAAATAATCTCCAACACATCATGATCCACCAATCATGGTCAAGATACAAACAAGATAACTAATCAAGTCAATCAAGAATACTCAAACAGACTTCAAGAAATATTTTTAATCCAATCACATAAATAAATGTGATCCCATACCAAGAACATGACATAGTTAAGAAACATAGAGAGAAATCATGAAATGTCACATTAGCAACAAAAACATCTCTACCTCATAATCCACCACCAACTCTGCATTGTTCATCATGAACATTAAATATCAATCTCTTCATTAAATAAAAATAACTTGTACATCTCTAAATCATGAAGCATTCCAGCTGAGGATACACATCCAATTACTCAAAACTCCATTATATTAACACCATAAAATATTTCATAACCAAGACACATTGAGTCAAACCTTGCAACACTGTCACTAGCAGAAAAACTAGTTTATGATCATCAAATATCTCACTCAATCATCATATTAACTTCTACAACCTAAGAATGATCATCTATAAAAAAACCATAAACTAGTTGAACCTGTGCTCCATCTGATACATAATAGAAAGATCATACTAATACGATATCTCCAATAGATAAAATTTTAACAATGTCATGAAAAGAAATATGTCCACACTAATGAAAAAATATTAATTCTAAAACATATAATGCAATCTCCTACAATAACCCCAAAAATACCAGGTAAAACATTATGTATCCTAGAATTTAGTAATACATGTACGAGGATACCTTGGAATCCCTTAGGAAATCAAGGACTCATGAAGACATCGTGGGACCCATTAATGTATGTTAGGCCCATTTAGGATATATTAAGCCTTCCTAGGACCTATTAGTGTATCTAGGATAACCTAGGACATCTTTAGACATGTAAGGCCCTTTAGGACCCATTAAGACTCCTATGAACACTTAATGTATCCTAGGACACATTAACACATGCACCAAGAGATCTTAAGACCCCTTAGGACATCAAAGACCCCTTAAGAATTCCTAAGACCCATGAATGTATGTTATGTCCCTTTAGGAAAAATTAATACTTTCTAGGATCTTTAAGTTCATCTTGAGCCACATAGGATCCTTTATGACTTCTAATACTCATTAATGTATTGTAGGGCTTTCTAAGACCCATAAATGTATCCCAATGCCTATTGATATACCCTATGGCCACTTAACACCCACCAAGGTATCCTAAGGCCCATTAACTCGTATGGAAACCCCTTAGCTGCACCTCTTAAGACACTTAAGATCCCCTAATACATCCTATTTCCAATTATTATTCATAGGAGCCCTTAGGAGAAACTAAACACAAAGAATACCTTAAGATGTTATACAAAAAATTAGTTTAATTATGCATCCTAGGGCCCCTTAGAACTACTTATGATATCTAGAACCCCTTAAATATTTTTAGGACCCATTAATGTATCCTAGGACCCTTAAAACTCATTAAAGTATCTAGGACCTCTTAAAACATCTAGGGACCCTTAATGTATCCTAGACAATGTGTCCTAGGACTCATTTACAGTCATTAATGTATCTTAAGATCCTCTAGAAACTATTAATGCATATTAAGACCCACTAATATATCCCATGGCCCATTATACAAATGATGATTTCTTAGGATCACTTAAGAAACCTAGGACACCTTTAGATATGCCAGGACTATCTTTACTCATTTATTACCTCCTAATTATCACTTATACCTTACTCTTTCCCCTTCCCTCATCTCACCATCCCATACCTCTCCCCTCCACCCCTCTCTTTTTCTTCCCCTCTTCATTCTCCCATTACCATCTTTATCTATTTTCATTAACTAGATCATTATTCTATATCTATGTTCTATGTATTTTCCTCTCTAGATTCTCTCCATCTACCTCATTCACCTTCTCCCTATCTCTTATCTCATTCCCCCATATCAATATAAATCTTAATCCCCCACACCATCACATAAGTTTCCCTGTAAGTAATTGATTGATTATGATAGGAAGACAAAGAGATGAAAATTTAAATAAGAGAGTGATGGATATAAAGAGATATAGATATACATGAAGATGTATCTATAGTGAGATAGAGATAGACAGGGAAGGCATGCAATAGAAAGGAGGTGATAGATACAAGTATGTATGTAAAAGATTAAAAATAAAAGGGAACCCTAGGATAATTTATTATTATTTTTAAATCACATTAATACATAAAAAATATGTTTTATTATTATCCAATACTTCATAACTATGTCAATTCTTATGGGAATAAAAATAAACTATAATGGAAAGATGTTGTATGTAAATATTGAGTTTATTATGAGTTTCAATTGACTTCAAATTATTATAATAATTTTTTTTGTTTAAAAAATCCATATTTTACTTGTTTAACTCACTCTTTCAATGTGTAAAAAAAAATCAAGTTTCAACACAAAATTTGTACCCACTTTATTGAAATATATTTCTTCTTTTTTTGAAAATAGATGTCCAATATTAATGAATACCTAATTTAGTTTGGTATTACTAAACCAAATTAAAAATTTTCCCACCCCATACAAAATTTCAAAGAAGATATAGCATTACATGATCACTATAAAGCAACTATAATCCACCCCTTTCATGTCATCTCGCGCTAATGCTTAACAATTGAGAGAAAACCACTATTTATAGGATAATGGAGGAAAGGAGAACAATGGAGTGAATAAAACCATGGATGTGAGATACAGATTTTATTATTTATTGGATTTGATTTGTAGATTTGGTCTAAAATTTTAGTTGGCTACAATTTACAAATAAGATAAATATTCAACACACATCAGTTGTGATGCAACTAATAAGATCTAAGAAGTCAATTTATATCAATAATATTTATAAACATCAAGAGAGGAGTATGTTGGCGCTCAAAATTGTAGCCTAAATTTTGAGCACTTTGAGAAAATTAAGCCCTATGAGCATTTTTAATGCATATGTACCCAACTAGACCTTTGAGGCCCCTAAGGTGTTTAATGTTTCTAACACCCTCCATTCAATGTGTTTAAGTGTTCCATGATGATAAATTGACATTCTTAGCCATTTCGTGAAGTCTTATTTTGAGCTAGTTCCAAATCTGCATTTTCACCTAAGTGTCAAACAACGACAGGAGGCTATGTTTGCAACTAAATATCTCACACCCATAATTGTTTCATGATAGGCTGCTTTGAGAGTGCTTGGTCTCCATACCTAAGAACCTATGTTTCAAATTTTGAGTTATTTCAAGTCCGTTTGACTATGTTTTGAATCCATCAAAGTTGGTAGTTTACTATTTTCATGCTTTTGCAAATTGCACATAATTCTAAGAAGCCTTGTCTGATGATTTATAAATTTTGACTAGTTGACTGAAATGTTGAAATTCCTTTTGCGTTGCATTGTAGACATTAGAGACTTGTTATGTTTCAAGTTTCAGCTCATGATGAATCCGTTTGATCAGTTTTCAAATGCAATTCCAAATGTAATTTCTATCTTTTATTGGTGTAAACAAATGCAGATTGTTTGTTACCCCTGTTCGAGACATCATAACTTGAGATCTGTGATTGGTGAGATAAAATGGATTGTACCACTATGTTGTACTCTGAAAATGCTTTAAGTGTGCCAGTTTTTTATCTTGAAAAATCCGTCTACACACTTTTCCAGGTTGTTTCCATTTGCAAAAAATATTTTTCTGTCAGTGTTTCCAGTCTGCAAATTTGAGTAGCCCACTTTGACCACTTGCCATTTGCGCCCAGTTATTCATCATGAGCTCAAATCCCATATTTATACTCTCCTTGTGATAGTGAACCAATGTCCCAATTTTTGTCTTCCTAAGTATCAGTTTGCCTAGTTTTTGAAGTCAATTCTAAACGTGATTTGTTGTTTTCTGACATGTTTTCTTGCAGGAAATTCTGAAAGGGTTATTTTGACGGTCAATATCTTTTGACCCCAAATTTTTCATGAGATGAGACTTAGGAGGGTGCAAGAGTGTGGAGTAAAGAATCAATGTACCAATTTTCAAAGCTCGATTAGGTGTTCTGGTCAGTTTTTTAGGGCAGTCGAAGGACCTCTTGGCACAAAGTTGATAGCTTGCAGATAAGCAATAAAATGAGCTTTAATTGATGGTTCATTAATCAAACTTGATTCTAATCAGTTTGAGATGATCAATGGATCAATTTGACATTTCAGTCATCCAGAAATGAATTTTTTTTTTAGCCAGACCCACTTTGAGGCCTGACTAATCCAGTCAGACTGATGTGGTGTTTCGAGATGAGGATACTGTGATATGAGAGTATCATTGCAAGTCAAATTGGTCAAAAGGATTCCATCAATATGCACTTATCATCAAGTACTTTTGCTTAAGACTTTTATAAATTTCTTTAAAGTTATGGAAGGATTGATGAAACCAAGTGTTCACATACAATCTTCTCAAGTAGTTAATAGAAAGCAAGTTCATGAGGGTGTTGACTTTTTCTTTGGTAACATGAGCCATGCTTCAAAGTTTGTGAAATTTTTGGTAGTGTGGTGCCTACTTTTAGTTGGAATGATAAGCAGTTGGTATCACAGGATTCAGAGAATAATACTTACAATTACAAGTATACTTCCTCTGTTCAGATTTTTCCTGTATGGAAAGAGGATTTGATGTGCCTTCCTCCCAAAGTTTCCTCTAATTTAGGCATCTTGGGTCCTCTTTTTTTGTGCACCAAAAAAAGTACTAATATTATGTTGCTTGATCCATTTACCTCAAGGCATGCATTAATGGATGCAAATCAATATTGGAGTGTGTTTTTTAGAGCTCTTCTTTCAGGCAAGCAGTTGGCAGAATATATTGTTATGGATATTGAGGCTAATTTTGGTTTGATTATTGTGGGTGATTTGAAGTATTCACTGGCAAATGCACAGGTTGTTTGTGTTTCAAACTTTGGAAAGAATGACACAATTTTTAAGCTTCAAAGCTAGACATTATGCCTTATAGTTTTGATTCTCATCAATTTTCAAGAGTTTTAGTATGTATTAAAGAGTGCAATAATCAGGCTCCTTTGCATTAGAAAGAAGATATGCATCTAGTTTTGAAGTTGTGGCATGAAGCAGGAGTAGAGGAATGCATGGGAGGAGACTCCATGGCTTGAAAAAAGGAACAGGGGATCCATTTGGAGGCTGCTGACCTAGAGAAGAAGCTGCCAATGCACAAGGAAAGCTCACACTAAAAGGGAAAAAAATGTCTAAAAGAGAATAGGGGACGCACACATTGAGTAGTATGTCCACATTGAAGAGGCAGGTGATAGGAAAATAATGCCATCAGTTTGCAAGCAGAGAAGGCATTTTCTTTTTATATGTTTTTTAAGAGGCCACAGTCTTCAAGGTTGGACCCCATGCTGGATGTTGGAACATAAAAGATCACCATGGCCAACTAGAAGATATCCAAGCTACTATTCCTTTAGCACTATAAAAACCATCAAAGACATTGCCCATGCATAAAGATTTACAAGGAAGGCCGTCTCAGTCAAAGGTAACAACCAACAACATACTAAGAACCGTGCACAACAATAAAAAGAAAACAAAATGCCAATAGCCAGAAAGATATAAGAGTTTAACAAAAATGCAGAGCCTCATGTTTTAAAAAGAAAAGACAGTGATAGGAAAATTTGTAGAAATACCCATGCAAATAAAAAAGAAAGCCTTCACATCTAGGTGTCCACAACCATGTTAAACAAGAGAGAGGTGCCATTGTTCAAGGAAGAACCATAGTCAGCACCATGAAAGTAGTATTGTGTCAGTTTTAATCCCACATTGGGGATGTGGTAAAGGTTTTAATAATTTAAATACTCCCATACATATAACACTTCATGTTTTGAGAAAGGCTCTTTTAAAAGTCGTAGCCCTGGAGAGAGGGACCCACTTGTGCATGGTGAAGATAGTTGGAGGTAGGTAGAAATAAATTTTAAACAAACAGACAAGTGCGTTGATGTGGTCGAGATGCATTGAGATTGTGTCACGTGTCCTGATCGGAGGGTTGGCGCATGCTTGCAAAGCGGAGTTGCGCGAGGTTTAAAAAGTGCGAGAAGGCGAGCTATTGACATGTGGTGTAGGTCTCGATGATGGTGATGTGGTGATTAGGAGTAGGTTTGAGAGGGAAGTGCTCAGATCATGACACATGTCATGATCTAACAATTGACGCAAGCCCACTTTTCAGAGATGCTCCCTGTTTAGAAAATGCAAAATAGTGAGATTTTGCCATGTGTCATCGAGTCCCACTCAGATGATGATGTGATGAGGTAGTGATTGTGTAGGTGGGCCAATCACAGAGCAACACATGGCATTGGTCAAACCAAGTTTGACTCAAATTCAGAGGGGTAGGGAGAAATTGGAAAATAATAGAAAATATATTTATTATTAATTTTTCTTTAAAAGTTGCACGTCAGAGACTGTAAAATGCAAAAAAGACCTTAAATCTAAAGTTCAAACATTAGGTAATTTTAAATGTTTTGAAAATATAAAAGTTAAAAGATGTTGCAAACTCATTTGAGCTTTATACCAGAGAGGGACATTTTTAAACTGAGATTTTAGAAGTTTTTGAGAGGCAAAATATGCGATGTTATATATCATCAAAATCGTGAGAAGACAAACTTTCCGATTATGGAGTTCATTTCTACACAGGAATTCATGGGTTCAAATTATAGCCAGAAACATGAAATTTGGGGCCTTCTTAGTGGAATGAGCTAAAATTAAAATGCAGTTACATGATCAGTAATAGACAATGAAAATGAAGTTGGGGACATTTCTAAGTCAGTTAAATGGGGTTTTCACCAGCATTTTCATGAAGTTGTTAGATATTTTGATAACTCAAAAGTTTTTATCATTTCATCTAAGATATTTTCAAATCAGTTATAGGATAATAATGAAAAAAAATAAGATCAAAATGGGAGAAGGAAGAATGAGGTTATTCAGTTGCAAAAGATTGAATTCCAAGTGGACACATGTTAGGCAAAGATTAGATCCGGGAATACATCTTCTTCTATATCTTTCTATTTTTCCTTCATTGTAGTTGTTGTTAGTTTGCTCTGGGTAATACTAGTAGGGTTCCAATGTTTTACTATGAAACCATTTTCTTTAGCATAGTCTCTCTTGTATGAAAAATAGTAGGAAGGATAATACAGATAGATAAGATCTGTTAGGTGTTTTCATGTTTTCATTTCATGCATTTGGTTGTATTGTTTCAAGGAAATGAATACAAATGAACAAGAATTTCATTAGTTTCATTCTAATTCTCGTCTCCTGTCTCAATGAATTTCCAATGTTTTATGGTCTTTGAACAAATAGCCTAGGTCATAGTTGTAGTCCCTTAAGGCTGTATGTTGTTTCATTGTTGCTTATAACCCAAGGGGTTATGTAAATGCTTCAGAGAATTCAACAGGGTTGCAAGTTTATTGAGGGTAATATCATGTAAGAATGAGGTTCAGATTGAGCATAGATGTTTATTTACAAGGTAAATAGATAGATCATATATCTGAATATATAAATAAGTATTAGATATCCATATTTATGCATTTTATTCATGGATTTTCCCAATGGTTAAGGCACTGATCAGCTATAGGGTCACTTTGTTCTTGCTGTTGCATAGTAGGGGTTTTGCTGAATTCAAAATTATTAATCAAACGTTCTTTCCCTTTCATATTCAAGAACCTAAATGTGATGCCCTCACTTAGCTTATTAATTTCATAGATTTGCACCTAGCTACCATAGATATGTGATTATTACATGAGTCATTAGGAGAAATAAGGGTAAAATCTACAGTAAATAGATTCAAGGATATGTTTTGCACTGGTACAATATCAATTGAATCTGAGGTCCACCCGCCTAGGTCTTCTAGAGCTTGAAGTAGAAGAAGGGTCTAGCCTTATAGTTGGCCCGGTGTTTGAAATAATGTGTTGAAAATGGGAGTTAGCTGCCCCTAGATATGTCATATTCTCATTGGGATATTTGGAAACCCCCCAGCGTTTTCAAGCACCAATAGAGTATTCTCAATAAAATTTAAGTAATACTATAAAAACCAATATCATAAAAATATTGAGTAATTTTATTTTCGCTCCATAGAAAAATCCATGAGAAAGGTAGAAGAGATAGATAGAGAACCTATAAAATATCTAATCAAATTGGATTTCCTCAACCCTCTTGAAACAGGAGAAGGTAAGTCTTGTACAAACATAATGAGTGAAAAAAGAAAAATCTATTGTTGAAATGTTACCTTTATGTAGATCAAAATTGTTAAAAGTAGTTATATGAATAGTTTTTGTGTATGTCCCCAAGTAAATTGATTGTTGTATTAGTTGATTTTATGAGGTTTATCCCATGAAAATCAGATAATGCATATATCCTTTACATTATGACATGATTAATTATTTATCATTAATCTTATAGAAAATTAATATCTAAATATTTATATCCTATTGTATTTATCATGACCTCTTCATCATATACCATAGTAACTTAAACCTCTATCTAAATTTCCTCTTTCTTTAAGATTAGCCATAATAATAATAATAATAATAATAATTATTCATTACTTAAAAAATTAATTTCATAATGACTTTATTTTCATAGGATGTTTTGAGATATTATATAATTTCTAGATAAATATTTATTATTACTATTATATTATCTTTAACTTATATTTTAATTTGTAGTTAGTTTCCTTAGTTTTCTAGCTAACTGCTAGGTTGTAATGGCCTTGGGCTATGCCTTTTTGTATTTCTATCTCCTTTTATCAAAAACATTTTTTATTTCAAGCTATGAAAATGAACCTTATATGTGATTAAACATTGAATTGGTGAACAATATAATTCTAACTTTATTGATAAAAGAAACAATATAACTTCACCATCACCCCATTCCATATTATATAAATTTATAGTTAAATTTATTTAATAAATCTACTATATCTAGTTATTGTTTTCCATGCAAAAATTCATGCAGAATCCTAATCCCACTTCATAAAATATAGAATTCTACTAACAATAAATCTACAATAATTTAATATTAAAAATATTTTTTTTCATTATATCCAATTAAATTAGATTTTTCAATATTTTAAATTAAGAAATATTTACAAGCAAGAGCCTACAACACAAAGGTACCTTGTGAGCCTCTTATGTGGGAGGTCTTGAGTTTAAATTCACTTAACACATAAAATAATAATTAATTACAACAAATAATAATAATTAATCTAGGCTTTGGCCATTTATCGATAAAAAAGAAATAAAAAAGAAGAAGAAATATTTACATCAATTAATATTAATTTTACTAATAAAATATAAACAAAATTGAAAATAAAAAATAATATTTGGCTAACTTACCACCCTTTGCAACCTTGTCATCTCCCTCGACTCCATGCCCTCTCAGTCTTGGGAGGGTTGGATCCCCCCTGTAAGGGTTTCATAATAGATGAAGATAATCACTCCATTTTCTTTCTCAAGGTTACCATATCTATTTTGAAGACTACCTATTCCATCACAAATTACACTTGAATTGTCAACCTAGGGACATAGGACTTGAAATGGGTCAGCACAATATGTGCACTAAGCTCCTCTAAGAGTCTTAACACATATGCTACAAGAAAGTGAAATGCATGAAAGGAATCTATACTACTATGAAAAAATAGTAAACACACTTGGACTAACAATTGATAACTGTAGAAAGCTTTGGAAAATGAATTCTAAACTAGTTAACAACTCAAAACATCCACCATGATCTTTTTTCGCAAGTGCTACAGGAACTTTCATAGTAACAATGCTATAGGACTAATACAATAAATCTATCTTGAATACAAGAAATTGCATGGAATGAATCTACTCTACGTAAATCTATTTCACCTCACAAGTGGGCCTCCTTAGTTGGTTTCAACTAACTAAGAACACAATGAGTATTCCAAAATCACTCTTTCATTAGAATCCTTCTTTGATTACATCAACTAAATAATTCATGAAGAACAGAAAAAGAGTACCTTCTAAATCTTAAACTAGCATTGTCTATTTTCTCCTTACCTACTAAGATGATCCCCCATCCATTATATAGAGGATTGAATACTTATTAAAAACATGACATAAAAAGTCTTGAACAAACATCGCTAGAAAAAAGGTGAATGATGAACCATGACATAGTACATTTATTAAACAATAGAAAATCAACTCGTAGGAAATATAGCAAGTCGGGTATTCCTATATTCTTAGGAACAAAAATTCCCTATAGATATGGCTTATCCATAAGAACTGAACTATGCTTTCCTTGCCACAATCAATCTCCACCATTCTTCTTTTAATGCAATAATCACCACCCTTTGCATTGCTCTTCATTTCCTGAAGGTTAGAAACATTTGGAACACATATTAATGATAACATTCCTACTCTTATTCAAATATTAGAACATAGCTTAAAATATTTATATGAAATACTGCATTCTATGTATAATATAAATAAAATTATGTCATACGCACTACCCATAGGTTTAGTAAGTTCTAGTTGTTTTTGGCATAATTTCACAAGATATTTAAACAAATGTTTTTTCACGAAGCATAGATAGTAAGACCAAACTATAAAAACTATATCAATATTAAGACATTAAATTGCCTCATCATCTGCCCTCCACTATTTGAATACTTGTCCTCAAGCATTATACTTCTTTTCCATAGCTCTAAAATCTCTACTAGAGTTTTCCCTTGCTTCCCACTTTTGAAAGTGTAGAAGAATCCTTTGGTGTGCTTCCAATGCTCACTCATAAAGAGGCCAAAGAAGGGTAGGAGGTTGAAAAGTCAATGATATCTATAATTCCTTTCTAATTTGTCTTCCCAATTGTAGATACTTAGCCACCCTATTAACGACTGCCTCATAATTGACAAGGCTATGTGGTTCTACCTTTTTGAATGTTTCTGGCAATCGATTCCATCGATTCTTAAGCCCTGCAATAGCTCTTTGTTGTGTAAAGTTTGGAAGTGTCTAGTACTCTCTATACACCTTTTCTCTTTCTACAAACACTTTCTCTCTAATCTTTGGTTTCGGTCTTCCACAGGTTAATATGGACTAGTCTCTTAGAAGGTCATCAAGCTTACACGATTCGACCCATAATGGCAATGGTTCAGATTTCTCAAGATCTCTATAGGTATCTAACTGCCTATCATAATTTATCTTATTGTACATCCAAGACATTAAAGCTCTAAGGTGAACATCCCTTATGTAAAGTAGAGGATTCCACTTTGTCTCATGTGGAATTATGAAATTATGTAAATAAAGTTCACACAACAAAATCTTCTGCCATGAAGGCAAAGTCTGATACACATTGTAGAAATCTTTAGAATTTTTAAATTCACAATCAACATCCCTTATTTTCATCATTAGTTGAATAACAAAAACTATTTCTTTAGACAAAGGGAATACACCCTAGGTGGTGGCCTATAAGCAATCACCTGGTTAGCTAATTTTAAAGCTTTATTTATTTGTTGTTTCTATTTCTCAAGTTCCTCTTTTAGTGACTCAATTTTCTCATCTTTATCAAATATTACTTTCTACATTTGGTATATTTCTTTCTTCCACAAGGCCTTTTGAAAAATGAAATGATTGTACAGAGCAAATAATATAGATTGAATTGTTGATGAAGGGAATTCTTGAGCTATAGATTTCTTCTTTTGGTCCTTAGAAACTTGCTGAAAGTAATGGGTATACTAGGAGGATCTATAAGGTATGAGAGAAACACTAGAATATTCACAGACTGGTGGCATGGTAGGTTGATCATTGCTAGGGGCATTTTTTGAGATTGCGGTGGGCTTTGAGTCATGCATTTCCTTACTCTCTTGTGACATTTCATTAATAGGCTCATTTTCATTTGTTTCCACATTTGGGGGTTCTAATTGTATAGGAGAGTCATCTGGAATATTATCAACTATTAATTCTGTATGAAATTTTGAAATTGGAGCATTTAGGTTTTCAGTGGAAACTGGGGATACTCATCCTCGTATATGAGGGCTTCTATGCAAAGGAACCTCTTTAGCTTCAACCATTTGCGGGTCCACTTTGGTTTAGGTGTGACTGGGGTAGATGCTATAGGACTGGTCTCTATAGGAACAAACCTTTTTCTCTTTGTTACTTTTAAAAAAGGGTTTTGGGCTTCCTTTTCAAGATTAGGGCTCTCTTTACCAACTTTACACTTTCCTTTGTCTCTTGAAGAGCTAGGTATATCACTTTCTAAACTAGGCTCAATAGATTTATCAGAAGAGGGTAATGTTGGTTCTTTTTCTATTTCAACCAAATTCTAAGTAGGCTCTGCAATTTCTTCCTCATTCCCTAAATCTTGTGGAACAGGGTTGGCTTGAGGCTGTAAGGTTTTAAATTCAACAAAGTTTTCCCATGACATAGGGGAGGAATCCCTAAGAGACCTTTCAACTAAAATTTTGATGAGGGCATGATGAGAAATAGAATTTGCATTTTCTTTCTGAGTTTCCTTAGCACTAATACACAACATATTATAAAGGAAATTGGGGACATTAACTTGAATGTTATGCCTTATACAACTAAGTAGCTTAAAATGGTCAGCATGCAAGTTTGAAAACCTATCTTCATAGGTCAAATACCTGATGATATGGGTTGCCAATTCTAGATATGGAGCTAGAAGAGAGAGTCTTTTACATCCTTGCTTTAAAATGTCTAATTGAGGGTCACCTGATTGAGAGAACTGCGCCCACGATGACCTAGCATCATGTCCATTTGGATAATGCTCCCCATTAGCTGGTAGTCCCATGACTTTTGCTATCATCTCCTTAGTTGCAATTACTTTTAATCCCCATATTGTGGCTTCCCCTTCATCAAATGTTCTCATAAACTCCATTGCTACTTCTTCATTGAGCTCAGTTAACTGTAGAAAGTAGCCAAGCCATCCACAAGCATGAAATCATCGGACTGCTTCTACATCTGCAAGTAAAATACTATGAACAACTGGTTCATATCTTTGCAAATGTCCTCCCATATTCAAAATGCTTAGTCTCAAATTTCTCTATTCTCACTACCCTGATAAGTTTTACTGCTACAAATATCCTCTTCTTAGAATTTCAAATTGATTTTTCTAAGAAATGCCAATACCACATTCTCTTAACAAGACTTCGTAATGTTTGGCATGTAAAATATTGATGCAATTAATTATGAGGGACATCAAGCTTTAACTGGAAGTGTTCTTGTAATAAATCATAGTCCTTTTCTAGTCATATCAATCACAAAAGATCTTTCCCAAAATCGTAATGAAATGTTACGACAGATAAAAAAAATTTAAAAATTAAAATTAGACCGTTGCCAAAGTACAACCTATAATGTAGACATGACTAAGGTGATGTAGAGATGACATTTGGAAATTAATACACTTTCTCAACCCCCCACTAAATTTTGACAAGTGTCCACACTTAAAAATTTTGGCATAGGAATGAGAAACTGGCTTAAGGCTTAAACAATACATTTAATGTAGTATTATATATAAATATTAAAACCAGTGTGCTAAAAATGAATAAAGGGTAAAAAGTGTTGTATCTAAAATTTGAAATCATACTTCTCCATGCATACTAATGAGGTGGCGAAGTCTGATGACTATAGAAAAGGTGTTGATGGTATGGTTTATTGAAAGCAGTCAAAATAGAATTTGTGGGTGATGTGGAGTGTGAGTGGATGATAAATAAAGAAATGAGATGAGTTGATATGAAGAAAAGGAAAAATTAATGAAAGAATGGACCTCATATTAGATGAGGTTTTATTATGAGTGCTCGATGAGGGTTTTTCATGGTATAGCTACAGGAAGAAGGTTTTCACCTTCTGCTATAGGAACTATGTTGGGAAACTATTTAGTTGGAACTACTACAGGAACTCATCTTTGGTCTATGGTTTATGATAGAGGCACAACCTATGGCCATCTATATGATAGAGGCACAACCTATAGCCATCTACAAGCAATTTAAACTAGACAGGATCAATGGTTGTCAGCTGGACTACTCCATTTTCGAATACATATTGAATTTCATAAGGTCCTAGCCATCGACTCTACAACTTCCCTATATTTTCTTTGAAACAAGAATCGTATAGAAGAGCCCAATCTCTCACTTGAAATTTTTTATTACTTATATACACATCATGCCACTTCTTTTGGTGTTGTTGAATGATCTCTTTTCTTTCCAACACTATGTTTTGCATTTCATCTAGTGATTTTAAGTGGAGAAGTCTCTCTTGTTGTGCTGCAGGAAGACTAAGTTCAATTCCAAGGTAGTGCACAGTGCTTTATGTTCAAATTCAATAGGCAACATTGCTACTTTTCCATACACAATTTCAAATGGAGTAAATCTAGTTGTTGTCTTCCATGTAGTTTGGTATGCCCATACAACATTAGCTAACCTACTACTCCAATTCTTCCTATGTATTTGCATTGTCTTGGTCAGAATGGCCTCAATTTTTCTGTTGGTGACCTCTGCTTACCCATTTTCTTGAGGGTGATAAGGATTGGATTTCTAGTGCCTTATTTTGTGTTATTTTATAACTTCAGTGATCAAGTTTGATGTGAACTGGTCACCTTGATCTATGACAAGTTCTCTGGGAAGTCCTTAGTGTGTAAATATTTCCTCATATAAGAATTTAGCTACTTTCTCATCTCTTATATTTTTCATTGCCCTAGCCTCCACCTATTTAGTTAAATAATCTGTGCATACTAAGATGTAGGATTTTTCATTTGATGGTGGATCAATTGGACCTATAAAGTCCATACCCCACTTGTCAAAGGGTGTTACAATAATCTATGGATTGAGTGGCATCTCATCTGACTTGGTTGGTCGGACCATCCTCTAACATTTGTCACACTTGGTGGTATAATTTGTTGCATCCTTATGTAATATTTGCTAGTAATATCTAGTTGAAAGTACCTTTAGTGTTGCTCTTTTTCCTACAAAATGGCCTCCACATGGTTTGTCATGACAAACATGTAGTATGGCATATATCTCATCCTCTCTGACACATCCACATGACCTGATCTAGTATAGTATAGAAGAGATTGTTAACTATCCATGAATAATGAAAACTTTTCTCTGCTAGCTTCATCTTGTATTTGTGAGAGAAGTGTGGGGGCATTCTATTTGTAGCAAGATAGTTTGCTATGCTTGCATGCTATGGTGTATGAGTTGCTATGTGGAACAAGTGTTCATCTGGAAAGGTATCTTCAATTGGAGTTGAATCTTCATCAGCAAGGTGCAGTCTAGACAAATAATCTGCAACAATTTTGGACTTGCTTCATTTATCAATAATGGTAATATCAAACTCTTGCAACACCAAGAGACATCTTGCCAATCTACCAGTTACAACAAGTTTGTTCATTAAGTACCTTATAGTGGAGTGGTTAGTATGAAAAAAAATAGGATATCCAGTTACATAATGCTAGAATTTGTTTAGTGCATAAGCTACAACTAAAAGTTCTTTCTCAGTAATTGTGTGATTTAGTTCAAGACCATGGAGGCTTTTACTAATATAGTAGATTGCATTTTCAATATTAGTAGGGTTTTGTCCTAATACAACACCTACAACATAATTTGATGCATTAGTATGGATATGAAATGGGATTGACCAATTTGGTCCTTTCAGAACTAGTGTCATGGTGAGGAATTTCTTAAGCTGCAAGAAGGCTTCATTATGTGCGGGTGTGCAATTGAGTTCAACTTCTTTAGTCAATAGTGTATACAAAGGACTAGCTATTTTAGTAATTTTTTTGATGAAATGCCTATAATAGCCAACATGACCTAAAAAAGATCTTACATCCTTTGGTTTTGTAGGTATGGGTAATGTTAAAATTACCTTTATCTTAGCTAGATCCACTTGTATTCCTCCAGCTCATATAAAATGACCAAGCACCACTCCTTCTTGCATGAGCATCAAAAATTTCTCACTATTGAGTGATAAATTATGTTCTCTACACCAGACAAGAACCTTTTTAAGATTTATTAAGGCTTCCTCAAAGGTGATTCGAAAAGTTGTGAAATAATCCATGTATATTTCCATGCAGTCATGTGATATATCAACAATAATGTTGACCACAACTCTTTGAAATGTCATGGGAGCATTACACAGGCCAAATGGAAAGACTGAATATACAAAAGTACCCCATAGGCATGCAAATGTGGTTTTATCCTAATCTTATGAAGCTATACTTATCTGATTATAACTACTATACCCATCTAGGAAAGAAAAATATTTCTTACCAGCCAAAGTGTCCAAAACTTGATCAATGAAGGGTAAAGGAAAGTGATCCTTCTTGGTTGCTTTATTTGATTCTCTATAATCTACAAAAATCTACCATTTCCCTCCCTTTTTAGGTACTATAACCAGAGGTGAGACCCATCTGCAATCAGATATAGGGTATATAAAACCAACATCAATCAATATTTGCAGTTTAGTTTTAACTATTTCTCTAAGTGTTGGACTAATCCTCCTCTGGGGTTGACAGAGTGGTAGGTGTATGCACCCTAAAATGGTTGCCTAGACTATGGGCCCCCATTATCCAATTTATCAATTTATCAAATTTCCTAAATCAATGGTGTGTAATATTTTATTAAATCAATTCAAATCAATTTCCTTGATCAAATTCAATTTGTTTTTAAGGTTGATCATTTTATCCTAAGTCTTATTTAATTAAAAGAACTTGCTCTCTTTTAATTAAATAAAATAAGTCCCCATTTAATTAAAAGAAAACCTCTCTTTTAATTAAATAGTTCATCCACACTTAATTAATTAAGAGAAAAACCTCTCTTTTAATTTAATTAAATATTTTCTATTTAATTAAAAGAACTTGCTCTCTTTCAATTAAATAAAATAAGTCTCCATTTAATTAAAAGAAAACCTCTCTTTTAATTAAATAATTCATCTACATTTAATTAATTAAGAGAAAAACCCCTCTTTTAATTTGATTAAATATTTCTTATTTAATTAAAAGAACTTGCTCCCTTTTAATTAAATAAAATATCCCACTTAAATCTCTTTTTGATGAAAAAGGAGTTAAAACAAATAAAAAATTAAATAAATCTTTTATCTACACTTAATATGGGACTTATCTTCATCCTTTCTCCACTTTCTTCTCAACCACTCCACTTTTCTCATTGGTGGATCTTTAGTTCACATGGATCATTATTTCTCCACCCTTGATTAAATATTTTTCCTCTCAATATAGATTTTCCAATCTTCTTTATAAGGGAGAGCCCTCTCCTCATTTTAGAGACACCCATTATTATGCTATTGTTATGTTGCAGGTTTGGAGAATGATTTTTGAAGAAGGAGTTTTGAATATTAAAGCTTTTGTGGAGAACTTCTATCTTCTTGTCGCATTCTCTCTTTCATGCATGGCTTCCATTATCATGATCCATACTTTGATTTTCATGTTAGCTTAGATCTTGCATTGATAGATTAGATCTTGCTTTCATAGATTAGATTTGCATTGTTATTTCTTTTCATAGATTAGATTTCATTTCTTGCATTGTTTTGCATTGTTATCATTTAGATTAGTTTTTCATTTCCATTTTCATGCATATTAGATCATTGAATCTCTTGTTTCGTGGTGTACTTGCATGGGCACAAACTAGGTTAGATTGAGGGCCTCCATTACAAACCCCTGCACCCCATGAACAGGGAGTTATGAGTCACCATTCGAGACCTCATTTTTGAGAAATCTTGAATATAATGACTCATAGAAGTGTGCTCACATTTTAGGCATACATTTTTGGCACCCAACATGGGGCAACCCACCTTTGCTTGCTGGATTTTATGCAAGTCTGTTTGTAGACTCAAGAAAAAAAAAAAAGGAAAGAAAGAAAAAAACTCTAGATTTGAAATATTTGATCATATCTTTCAAACGGCTAGATATTTTAATCTAAATATTTTTTTGCAAGGTTATAATGTATCAGGGAAGCTTTAGTCCAATTTTTAGATTTTTTTAATTTATTTTTTATTTTTTATGATTTTTCCTTGATTTTTCATAAAAAAATCATTTTTGGGAGTAAATTAGCATATTTTTCTGAAAAATTTACAGTTTTGGAAAGCTCTCTAAATTTTAAAAAAAGTTGGTTCTTTGTGTTTCAATTTTAGGGGTCATATCAGGGGTCAATAATTTGGGACTCAAAGAAACCCTAGATTTGAAAGATTTGATCATATCTTTCAACCGGCTATGTATTTTGATCTGAAAATTTTTTTGTAAGGTCTTGATGAATCAAAAAAGCTTAGATCCAATTTCTAGATTTTTCTGAAATATTTTTAATATTTTATGATTTTTCATGAATTTTTTTTTTTCAGGAGTAAATTAACATATTTTTTAGAAAAATTTATAGTTTTGGAAAGATCTTAGAATTTTAAACAAAGTTGGTTCTTTGTGTTTTGATTTTAGAGGTCATATTTGGGGTCAATAATTCAATTTGCAAAAACTGGTCTATTTTAACAAAATGACTCCCTATGGTACAAATTAAAATATCTTTTCAAAATTCTAACATTTTTGGAAATATCTCTAATTTTTGATAGGGGTCACTTTTTTGTATTTTGAGTTTTGTATCCGAGTTCATCTCATATAGATTTGGTCTTTATGACTAGGTCAAAAATCAATTGAAAAAAATGGCATTTAATGAATAGCTTGCATTTAATTTTTACAATGAATCAATGCATGATGTGAGCTTTCATTTGGGTTACTTGCTGATTATTATCACTCTTAAAAATTAGATTTTTAGATCTAACTCTAGTTTTGCTTGTTTTGTTTGTTGCTTTGTTCGTTGCGAGCGAGCGTTCAAGCATAAACAAAAGGTACAATGAAGAAAAGACGCATTGCAAAGATTACCAGGTATTTTGTTTGATCTCTAAAACCTTTAGATTTGGGATTAAAATTAAACCTCTCATGTGTTTGGCTTGAGTGTTTTACATGCTTTCATAAAGCACATTTCAATTGATTCTCTTAATGGGAAATGAATGAACATAGATTTTCTTTCATACAAGTTTGTGTAAGTGAATGCTTGTGTTTAAACCTTAAGTAATTCTTGGTTCCAATATCAAATATCTCATTAAGTGATTGAGGGCATGGATTCATTCCTTGTTTACATAGGGAGTTGAATGCACCACTTTGTGGACTCACTCTATGTTTACTTGGAAAGTTAAATATTCCATTGTTCAACCCTTTTTCATTTGTGAGTAGTATTGACTAGCAGTCTTAGATTACTTGTGATTGATCTCAATTGCTATCTTGGGTTATTGGACTCGCTAATCTGTCGGCCCCTCATTTCCACCCCGTAGTTGCAAGATCAGTGCCACATTAAGAGGGAGGGGTCTACAGGAAAGAAGCATTAATTGCTCCACTAGGCAACCCCTTTGTGCTTTTTGGAACTCACTTGTTTTCTAAGGTGTGGACTCACTTTGAGTTGGTGTGAAGAGTTAAATGTTCCACTTTTGAACTCACTTTGAGTTGGTGTGAAGAGTTAAATGTTCCACTTTTGGACTCACTTTGAGTTTGTGTGAAGGGTTAAATGTTCCACTTTTGGACTTGCTTCACATTCTCTTGAAGGGTTAAATGTTCCAGTTTTGGACTCACTTCACATTATCTTAAAGGGTTAAATGTTCCACTTTTGGACTCACTTCACATTTACTTGAAGAGTTAAGTGTTCCACCATTAGTGCTCTGAATACTTTTGATAGTGAATTACTTAGTTTTTATTTCTAGGAGGCCTACTTGGGGATTTCATCACCCCTTGGGATGACCTCAACTCCTGTGTTCCGATGGAGTATAAATATCGAGAGGTGAATCCAAAGACACCTCTCTTGGGAATTGAGTTTGATATCACTCTTGGCTAAGCCTCAAAGAACATTATACCTTTGAGAAGTGAAGGAGGATATTTGGGTTACTATCTCCCCCCGACTGTGTGATTTTTGATTCTTCTCATCTACGGATTTGTGCCTCACGTAACTTGCATATATTGAGGACTCCTTTTAGAAAGCCACATATATCCTTATAGACAACTTGATAAGGTGTTGTTGTGTTCTAAGTGCCTACTAAAACATTGTCAAGAACATACAAAAGTAGAACCTTTAAGGAGTAGAAATACTAAGTCACTATACTTGTTCATGCGCAAGGTTGCTTTGCCCCTTGCTCATTGTTTGAAGACTATTTTCTTGAAATCCCTTATTGCTATCTTGTGTGCTTGGTTCATGATAGAGAATCTATTGATACATCTAGTTGGATATTTAAAATGAACAAAATCTGAGTTCTTGAGCTGAGACTTTCCGATCGAATAAATTTGTTATCCCATTATTTCTAGTCTCCCTAGGTTGATCCTATTTGGATTAGGCTACTTACCCCATTATTAGAAGCCTTTTTGCACCTTAGGTTATTGTGCTTTGAACTCTTGAATTAGTAGTCATTGATTTCACAAGATACCTTGTTTGGAGTTGGTGAGTTAGAAACCGTCCTTGTTGAGAAAGATACACACTTGGATCCTTTGATATTACACTTGGAGAGTCTTAGTAATCTCTTGTCCATTCACTTTCATAAAAAAAAAAATCAATTTTAATTATTTATAATTTGGGTAAATCATCCTCATGGTCCATATGTGCTAAGGTATTTACCCAAAGTTGTGAGCACCTCTGTGGCAGTGTTGGTTTATGCCTATTGCAAAATTCTATGTTATCACATCTCTTTTGGACAAGTTAGTGTTTTTACTATCCTAGTTTGCTACCAACATTTCTTAGGGTTATCCTATCAATTAGTACATTTTCTTTCATGTCGGTTACAACAAGATATCAAGTAGATCAAGGAAAGCAACCTCAAGTTATTTTTAAACAATTACCCTTAGTTCAAACTTGTAGAAGATGTAAGGGAAAGGAACCTGTGTCTATTCAATCACCTGAGAGTATTCCAAAAGTTTTGTGTGACCCTAGTGGTGATCTTATTGAGTTGAGTACACCCTTAGCATCACCTCATTCAGTTATGGATATGAGTTTTACAAGAGCGCCATACAAGAAGAATCAAAGTAGTGAGTATAATGTTGACCTTTTGAGTGGTGATCCCACTCATGGAAGTAGACCAACTTCACCTCTTATTGAGGATAGGTATTTTGATGCACATCAAAGGGATGAGAAAGGAAGACATTATGCCTATCAAGAAGAGGAAGCCCAACATGATGATCAAATTGGTGAGCCTTCTAGTGCTTACGTGAATGCAACATTTACTGGTAATTAGTTTAGACAATCAAGACCATGTACACCGCTCATGACACCTCTAGGTTATGCAAGTGGAAGGCTCAATGCAATTAATCATGAAATAAAATCCCTTCTAGAAGAAAAAGCTAAGAAAGAAGAAAAATTTCAACACCTAGAGGAAGAAAGGCAAGTTATTATTGAGATGGAAAGAAAATCCCGTCAAGAAGAAAAAGACTTTTTCAAGACTTCACAACTTGACAATCAATTCAACAATGTGCACATTGGTGGTGGAAAAAACTCTCCCCCATCTACTCCTCCCAAGACTCCACAAAGTGGGATATATTCAAGAACATCTTCACATTTTCCTGCTCCTAGAGGAAGGCAAGCTTCAAGACATGATTATTATAGGAGACCAACATCTCCTAGAGTTTCAAGAAAACCTTCACAAAAAGCTCATCATGGTTCACAATATGGAGGTGGTAGCTCCAAATTTGAATATAATTCTTATGATTTAATGGCTATACCACAAGATCCACATTTTTAGCAATGTATGGAAGCATATATGGACCAAAATAGAGATGCATGCTTTCAACGTTTGATCAACAAGGGTGCTAATGTCCCTTACAAATTTGATGTGGATAAAAAGATTCAAAAGCATGATCCTTCCATGAAAGAAGAAATTTATGAATTGAAGAAACAAATGAAGCAAATATCGGCACCCAAGAGTTCTTTTTCATTTGATTCAATTTGTCCAAATCCTTTTGATAAGAGTGTTGACATGAAAGATTTTCCTAGGAAAGTTGAGATCCCCCAATATGATAAATATGATGGAAATGGGGATCCAAATGATCATGTACGTCAATTCTATACTATGAGTTTTGAGTTTCACCATGAGGACTCATATCTTATGAGATTATTTCCAAGGAGTCTTAAGGCTCAAGCCATGGAATGGTTTACCAATATAACTCCTCCTGTTAAGACATTCCCTGAGTTAATTCAAAGATTTGTTCAACACTTTTCATACAATCTTTCACAATCTATCTCACTATTAGACTTATGCCACACAAAGAAAAATCAAGGAGAACCCTTTGTTACTTTCTTGCAAAGATGGAGATGACAATGCTCTCGTTATTCTAGGACTATTCCTAAGAAAGAAAAGATTGAAATCCTCATTAGTAATATGGTTCTTGAGATGAAGTATGAAGTTAAGAAGATGGTTTTTGAATCCTTTGATACCATGATTGAAGCTGCATTTAGAATTGAGGATGTTTTGAGAGAACAAAGTATTTTGACAAAAAATGGGAACAATAACAATAATGGTCATAATAACAACAATAACAAGAATAAAGGAAAGAACATAAATTGGAATAAGAATGAACAAGTGGTCAATGATGGAGTTGTGGATTCCTCAAACCCTAAAGACCAAGTTGTTCTCCATTTGGCTAGTGCTAATCAATAGAGTAACAAACCAAGATATCAAGAAAGGTCTAAAGGAGAGAAACATAACTTTACACAATTAGGTGAGACATATGAAGAGATATTTACAAAGCTCCTTGCACGTGATCTTGTACACCCTTATGATGTTGTAAAGTTCTACATACCTGAAGTTAAGCCATGGTGGTGGGATGAGAAGCCTTATTGCAAGCTTCACAATGACATTGGACACAATATTGAAAAATGTGGGAGATTCAAGCATATTGTTCAAGATCTAATTGAGAATGGAAAACTTAAAATAGATGGAGTAAATACCAATGCTGATCACACAGCATTCAAAGAGCCTTTGCCCAAGTATGAGAAATGGGAAGCTTCCCAACCTAAGAATGGTAGGGCTGTAATCAATTATACTTATACAAATGTAGAAAATGTTGTCAATATGCTTGAGGTTGTAGAAGAAAGTGTCAACATGATGGAAGATAAAGATCCCAATGGTTATAATTTAAATTTTAACTCTCCTACCTTTGGCGAAAAACCTATTTTGGTGCTAAGGGGTGCTCACTCTAGAGAGTCATCTCAAGGTCCCCTTGTCATTAGAGGACCCAATTCAAACCAGTCAAGTAAACCTAAGCAAGTGTCTTCCCAAAGTCTCAATGTTGTTACGCAAAGTCAAGGTCCCCTTGTTATCAAAGGACCTACTTCAAACCAACCAAGTAAGCCAAAATAAGTGCAATACAAGAATGTTCCTTCAAAACTAGTGGTTAATCCCAAGTCAAATTATAATCTTGTTGAGCAATTACAAAGAACTCTTGCTCAAATTTCAATATTTGAGCTTTTAGAGTTTTCTCTGAGACACAAGCAGGTCCTTGAGGGTGCTTTGTGCATGGCGAACGTCCCCAATAATTTAGATGTTGATCAATTCTAGAACATGGTTAATCATATTGCAAGCCCTCATTATCTTTCCTTTTCGAAGGAAGATGATAAATCTTTGAGCCATCCACACAATCT
Organism: Cupressus sempervirens; assembly: GCA_028749045.1. Taxonomy (NCBI): domain Eukaryota; kingdom Viridiplantae; phylum Streptophyta; class Pinopsida; order Cupressales; family Cupressaceae; genus Cupressus; species Cupressus sempervirens. Next base: position 637,508,343 of record CM053791.1, read on the forward strand.
TGCCCTTCATATTGAGGTTATGATACATAGGACCCGTGTTCGGCGTGTGTTGATGGATGGGGGTGATGGGCTTAATATTTATTCTTTGAGTCTTTTAAAGACATTAGGTTATTCTGAACATGTTATTGATAGCAAAAGAAAGATTAGTATCAAAGCTTATGATGAGGTAGAGAGAAGTTCAAAGGGGTTGGCTATCCTTCCTGTTAGGATTGGCCCTATGGAAAAAGATGTTTTATTCCAAATAGTTGATGCTAGACCCCTTGCATACAACATTCGACTTGGTAGACCATGGATTCATGATATGCAAGCAGTACCATCTACTTATCATCAATGTGTTAAGTTTCCTTACAATGGAATAGAGATATGTATTCCTGGGGATAACACTTTGTCTATTAACTCAATTTCAGCAAGTGCTTGTGTTCCCCTTAATAGACAAGCAGATGATTTTAATATAATTTTAGCTGATTGCAAGAACAAGTTTAAGTCCATAGACCTTGGCATGGGGGGATATCAACTTAACTCCCTCACTACATTACCAATTTCACCTAGGTCTTATGGTAAACCTTCACAAGAGATGAAACCTTCCTCTTTAGCTATGACATTGTTTGACACATTTGTATAGTCATCAATGCCTATTCAAGATGAGAAAGAAAATGTGGCTGTTAGAGATTGGATTTATGGAGAAGAAAAGTATTTACACAATGAAGATTTCACTCCTTCACCTAATGTTTATGGAAGAGGGTATTCTTTTGTCAAGAAAATGGGTTATCCTAGACATGGTCCTCTTGGTAATAGATTGGATGCTAGAGCTGAACCTCTTGATCATCAACTTTTTGGATGCAAGTCTAAGAAGTCAGTTGGCCTAGGTATGTGAATCAAAGTAAGAATGTTGTTTCTATCCTTGATAAGTAAGATAGTGAAGAAGAACAAGAATACATACCTAATTCAGAAAACCAACAAGATATGTGTGAAGATTGGGTCCCTTCTACTAATCTCCTTTGGGGAGATTCAGACAATCTGGTATCTCATGAGACAGTTGCCAATTTAGAACAAGAATGTGTGACTCTTAATAATATTGAAGCTTCCACATCCAAGCATCCCAAGCATTCATGGTGTAAGCATCCTAGTCGAGACTTTGAGACAAATTCTAATGAGTATGAATGGGATTCTTTCTCAGAATCTTCCACAGTTGATATAGATGTTGATGTTGTTCATACAGATAGTTCTCAACCTGAGTTAGTCAATTAATCATGTGTAGGATTAGAGGATTTGAACTTGCATGTTTCCTTAGTGGATGATTCTTCACTTGTGAGGACAAATCTTGATTTTGGTAGTTTAGGAAGTTACTTGACAAACCTCGAATCTTCAAACACTAGAGATATCATCCATATTCACAACCTCAAACCTGTCATTGATTTACCCCTTGTTCATCCTGACCTAATTGATTAGTCCCAATGCAATCAAGAACCTAAGCTTTTAACATTTGAAAATGATTATGAAATAGCCTGTTATTTGAATGTAATTGAACCTGTAGTCTCTTTCACTAGTGAACCAACTACTAGTATGATAGAGCCAGATATCAAGTACCCTAGCCGAAAAATAAAGAGAAAATAAAGAAAAAAGAAAAGGAGTTCTGATGGTGAAAACCACTATGTGGCGGTATCAGAACCAAAAAAAGTAAAAGAAAGGACGTATCCAAGGGTGAAAACCTCTCTAAGGCACCTAAGGATGAGGTAATTGATTCTCTTCCTAGTTATTTTCAAGATAGATCTTCAGTACTTATTGAACCAACACAAGCAATCAATTTGGGTACAGATGAAGCTTCACAAAGGGTACATTTGGCTCAGTCTTTGTCATCACAAGAAAAGGAAGCCTATACTAAGTTCTTACAAGAAAAGAAGATTAATTTTTCATGGACTTATTCAGATATGCCAGGGTTGGACACTAATCTTATTATGCATCACTTATCCATAGCTCTAGGTGTTAAACCAGTTAAGCAAAAATTGAGAAAAATGCATCCTCATATAGCTCTCTTAGTCAAGGAAAAATTAGAGAAACTCCTTGGTGCAAAATTCATATGAGCTATTGACTATGCCGAATGGATATCAAACATTGTACCAGTTTCAAAACATGACAAAACCATTCGAGTTTGCACAAATTTTAGAGACGTTAATAAAGCATGCCCAAAGGATGATTTTCCACTTCCTAATATAGACATGATAGTGGATATGACTGCAGGTTATGAGATTTATTCCTTAATGGATGGTTTTTCTAGATATAATCAAATTAAGATAGCTCTTAAAGACCAAGAAAAGACTGTATTTACTTGTGCATGGGGTACCTATTGTTGGAACGTTATGCCTTTTGGATTAAAAAATGTAGGAACTACCTATCAACGAGCTATGACAACTATTTTTCATGATATGATGCATAAAAACATGGAAGATTATGTGGATGACACCTTGGCCAAGTCTAAGAAAAGAGATACACACTTAGATGATTTAGAAGTCATTCTAGATCATATGGAACAATTTCAACTAAGGTTAAATCCTAAAAAGTGTGCATTTGGAGTCACCTCTGGCAAATTACTGGGATTCATTATTTCAGCAAAAGGGATAGAGGTGGACCCTGAAAAAGTTTAGGCAATTGTGGATATGCCACCTCCTAAAAACATTAGTCAAATGAGAAGTCTTCAAGGACGTCTTCAATCTATAAGGAGGTTTATTTCACAATTGGCAGATAGAGCTCAACATTTCAACAAGAACTTACATAAAGGAGTCAAATGTGCATGGAATGATGAATGTCAACAAAGCATGGACCAGATCAAGAAATACTTGGCAAATCCTACTATTTTAATGCCTCCTATCCCAATAAAACCACTTATCCTATATGTTTCAGCAACAAAATTTGCCTTGGGGGCATTATTAGCTCAACTTGATGAACATGGGAAAGAAAGAGCAATATACTATATTAGTCATACTCTTGTTTCATATGAGGTTAATTACACTAGTATTGAGAAAGCTTGCCTCACAATTGTGTTTGCTTCCCAAAAGTTGCGACATTATATGCTTGTGCACACTATACACCTCATAGCAAAAATAGATCCACTCAAGTACTTACTATGTAAGGCTACCCTCACAGGTAGACTTGCTGAATGGATGATGATTCTTTCAAAAGTTTGACATGGAGTACATTGAGCGTAAAGAAATCAAAGGACAAGTTATAGAAAATCAATTGGTTGATTTGCCACTACAAGATGATGTACCTATTCAAGTTGATTTCCTAGATGAGCACCTCATGTATATGACTCAAAGAACATGGAAGATGTTCTTTGATGGGTCCTTTATGAAAAATGGTTCAGGAGTTGGTGTGTTGTTTGTTTCTCCTCATGGGTACACAATTTCTAATTCTTACAAGTTATTATTTCCATGTACAAACAATATTTCTGAATATGAAGCTTTAACAAATGGACTTAAGATGGCCATAGAATGGAGAATTACAGAGTTACACATCTATGGAGATTCATAACTGATAATCAACCAAGTCAATGATGATTTTCTAACAAAAAATGATAAATTGGTACCTTACAAGAAAATGGTGGATTCCTTGATATTTTACTTCACATTTGTCTCATTTCAACAAATTCCTTGAATAGAAAATAAGGCAGCTGATGCTATGGCTACACTTGCTTCACTTCTTCAATTAGAGCAACATGAATCAAGATTTGATTTCCTGGTGGAAGAGCTACATCACCCTATCTATGATTCCCAAAAAAGTCATGTTATATGTACCCTTGTTGGCCATGAGTCATCTCTTTATGGTGCCATTTACTCATACATTCATGATGGAATTGTACCTAAAACCTTTAACCGATCTGATTGCAGAAACCTTATTTGAAATGCCTCTCACCAATCCCTTATCTCTAGTGATTTGTATAGGAAGGGTCTAGATGGAACACTTCTTAGATGCTTAGAAAAGGATGAATCTAATCAAGCATTGGTTGACATCCATGAGGGTATCTATGGGGGACATTCTAATGGTCTTTCCATGGCTCGAAGATTGCTTAGGGTAGGATATTATTGGCCCACAATGCAAATTGATGTAGTTGCTTTTGCAAAGTCATGTGAAAAATGTCAAAACCATGGTAACCTGATACATACTCCAAGTAGGGAGATCATTCCTTCTGTTTCTCATTGGTCATTTTAGCATTGGGCCTTTGATCTTGTTGGGCAAATTCATCCCAACTCATCATCTAGACACAAGTTTATTATCACTGCCACTGATTATTTCACTAAATGGGTAAAAGTTGTCCCACTTTCTGTTTTCTCGGGTAAGACAGTTTCTCTATTTATTTTGAATCATATTATTTGTAGATATGAAGTTCTTTGTGAGATTATCACTGACAATGGAGGTCAGTTTAAAAATAAGGACCTTAAGCAACTCTATAAGAAGTTCAAGATAAAACAATATTGGTCCTCTATTTATTTCCCACAAGGGAATAGTCAAGCAGAAGCATCAAACAAAACCATTCTTAAAATCTTGCACAGAACAGTTCATAAGAATGGTAGAGATTGGCATTTACAAATAAATCCAGCTTTATGGACCTATAGAATGAGTATTCGCACTCCTACTGGGGCTACTCCTTTTGCTCTTACATATGGTGTTGAAGCAGTGTTACCTTTAGAGGTTGAGATTCCTTCACTTAGAGTTTCTCTCAAAGGTCTAGTTATAGATGAAGACTATTGTACCATGAGACTTCAAGAGTTAGAACTTCTAGATGTGAAATGACAAGCATCATTTGACCATATGAGGGTCTATCAAAAGTGTATGTCAAAAGCATTTAACAAAAAGGTTCACCCTAGAGAGTTCCAAGTGTGAGATCTTGTCCTATGTGTGAATCATAAGAATCAACAGAATAGAGATCAAAAGGGTAAGTTTGAACCTAATTGGCTTGGACCTTACATTATCACAGCAGCTTTTGGTTCTGGTGCTTATTTACTATCTACAACAGAGGGAGAGCAGCTCCCTGATCCTATAAATGTCTTGCACTTGAAGAAGTTCTATCCATAATGCTCATTTTGTCTAGGGGCATCTTTGTATATATTTATTGATCCTGAAAAAATAAAAAAATAAAAATTGATATATTTCAAAAATCCAAAAAAATGATATATTGTAAAAAAGTCTAAAAATTGAAAAATATCCTGAAAAAATGATCTTCTTAGTGACAACCTAGCAATAGGCACTTTGATGTATCTCCAAAAAAAAAAAATATTCCAAAAGACAAAAAAAACAACAAAAATAAAATGCAAAAAATTCAAAAACAAAAATAAAATAAAATAGAAAAAGTGCCTTGGTGAAAACTTGGAAACAGGCACCTTAGTAGCAAAAATACAAAAAATTATAAAAAGTCCTGAAAAAAAAAAAAACGAGAACCCGAGTGGTGAAAACCTAGAAATGGGTGCTACTTGAGGCCTTTGCACCCCTATTTCTTAGTGCATGTCCTCGACACTTAGCCTTTCTCCATCATGCCTTGTCCTTGTTGCCTTGGTTTAGAATTGGTCTTTGTCTAGGGGGCATAACTATGTTAGCTTTGGTCTTTTAGATGTTTTAGTCTTTAGGACACCTCGTAAACGGTGTTTTTCAACACCACCCCAATTATATTTTTCAATACAACCTTTGAAATCGACTATTTTTCAACACTTATTGGTTTGGTCTTACCCATTATCATCATGTGATCTTTCCTTCCTGCAAGCATTTGATCCTTATCCTCCAAACTCAGTATCAGTTAACACACTTAAATTTTAAATGCAACACTTAATGCTTGACTTATGACATGATTTTTTCTTTGTGTGCTGACTATTATTGATTTTTTTTTAGTGTCCTTGTCTGATAAGTCTCTCCATGATGCATCACTAGAGGACTTGGGGCATGGGACATGTTTTTATTTTTATTTTTCTTGTGGGTGTGGTCTTGAAACTCTAGAGTGCCTCTTGTTGTCCCTTTGAAATGCTTAGGAGATTTGAGGCATCATCCTTGATTGTTTTTGCACAACTATTCTTATGGTCATCTTGGCATCTATGCCTTGATGCAAGCATGATTTTGCTACATTAAATTGGGTAAGCTAACATCAAAGACATCTTGACCTTTATGTCTTTGATGCTTATGTTAGAATCTTTCCACATTCCAATCCGATATAAATTACATTCATATCTTCATATTTGCACTTGTGACTAGTGATGATTGTGTGATTTTTGATGTCCGTTAATAATGGCCCAATGATGAAAATAAGTTCTTTTACATTCTTTAATGAATGATGAACACAAAAAATCCTATGTTAAAATTGCTCTTTTGCAAGTACACATTTGCATTTTCATGTAGCTTGCATTATTAGACTTCATGTTAGTTTGCATTTTTAGGCTGCATTATGAGTTTGAGAGGGTCCTCCCTTCATCTTTATTGTGGACTTTTAATCAACTATGGCCACGTTTTGATCTTCATTTCCTTATCTTCTTTCGTGATCTCAATCAAAATTTCTATCTTAAATAGTTGATTGATTTTGGGGCATTTTCTTTTCTTCTTTCTATTTCTTTCCATATCTTCCATTTTCTTTTTCCCCACTTCTTTTCTTCTAAATCACCTTTGGGGCATAATATTTCATGCTTGATGATCTACCTTGGTTCTATGATTCTTATATCTTTCATCTTACATCAAGAACCTTATCTTTTGTTTGATTTGATCAAATTTAGCAATTTTCTATTTCTCCTCAATCTCATTTTGATTTCGATCACAAGGGGGCATTAATTATCAAATTCAATCTTTGATTCAGCTTTATCAATTTTATCCTTGACTTTTTCAAGTCAAAATTTATTTGTATTCTTTGTCCTGTTGTGTTCTCGATTTGACCACACATTTGGGTTGTTTTGTGATCCCAAATTGACCTCACACTTCAATTTCTTTCTTTGACTACATGTGTTCCCAAATCGATCACACATTAGTCAAAGAGGGGCAAATGTATGCACCCTAAAATGGTCACCTAGACTATGGGTCCCCATTATTCAATTTATCAATTTATCAAATTTCCTAAATCAATGGTGTGTAATATTTTATTAAATCAATTCAAATAAATTTCCTTGATCAAATTCAATTTGTTTTTAAGGTTGATCATTTTATCCTAAGTCTTATTTAATTAAAAGATCTTGCTCTCTTTTAATTAAATAAAATAAGTCTCCATTTAATTAAAAGAAAACTTCTCTTTTAATTAAATAATTCATCTACATTTAATTAATTAAGAGAAAAACCCCTCTTTTAATTTGATTAAATATTTCCTATTTAATTAAAAGAACTTGCTCCCTTTAATTAAATAAAATATCCCACTTAAATCTCTTTTTGATGAAAATGGAGTTAAAACAAATAAAAAATTAAATAAATCTTTTATCTACACTTAATATGGGACTTATCTTCATCCTTTCTCCACTTTCTTCTCAACCACTCCACTTTTCTCATTGGTGGATCTTTAGTTCACATGGATCATTATTTCTCCACCCTTGATTAAATCTTTTTCCTCTCAATCTAGATCGTCCAATCTTCTTTATAAGGGAGAGCCCTCTCCTCATTTTAGAGACACCCGTTATTATGCTATTGTTATGTTGTAGGTTTGGAGAATGATTTTTGAAGAAGGAGTTTTGAATATTAAAGCTTTTGTGGAGAACTTCTATCTTCTTGTCTCATTCTCTCTTGCATGCATGGCTTCCATCATCATGATCCATAGTTTGATTTTCATGTTAGCTTAGATCTTGCATTGATAGATTAGATATTGCTTTCATAGATTATATCTACATTGTTATTTCTTTTCATAGATTAGATATCATTTCTTGCATTTTTTTGCATTGTTATCATTTAGATTAGTTTTTCATTTCCATTTGCATGCATATTAGATCATTGAATCTCTTGTTTCGTGGTGTACTTGCATGGGCACAAACTAGGTTAGATTGAGGGCCTCCATTACAAACCCCTGCACCCCATGAATAGGGAGCTATGAGTCACCATTCGAGACCTCATTTTTGAGAAATCTTGAATATAATGACTCATAGAAGTGTGCTCACTTTTTAGGCATACAGTAGACACCCTTCATTGATATATATTCTATGAGTGCATAATGTAGGACTTAAACCTTTCATATCCCCATAGTCCCATGCAAAATCCTTTTCATGTTTTTGAAGAAGCTCTGTTAATTGTTTCATTTGTTTGGGAGGCAGTTTGTGATTGACATGGATATTATGACCTTTTGAAAACTCAATAGTAGTTGTGAGATCAACCATAGTAGCTTCAGAGATTGGACTTGTATCTAGTTCACATGGTAAAAGCTGATGGATAATGTCTAGCTCCTTATGAAAAAAATAATTATCATTAAATTCCTCATATATAGTTATTTCCAACACAAAACTATCAGATACATCCTTTTCTACAACACAAGTATTGTTAAGAATACTCTGAATTACTTAATCGTCCTCCTATAGCTTTAGAAAATATTGTCTATGTAACATCTTAAGCTGTGCTATAGAGTTTAACTCTTCCTCTCCATCCCTTATATTTGACTATACAAATGTGCTTAAATCTAGTGGTGTTGTGTTGAAGCATACAGGTCAAATTTTTTTTGTTGCTTGTCCATTTGATATGGTCATACTCCCTTACCTACAACTTAAATTTGCATTGGTTGTAACTAAGCATGGTCATCCTAAAATGATAGGGTAACTAGATAAATTAACTTTTGGGGATAGAATCATGAAATCTACATGGTACTCTAGAGAGTTTAAGGTTGCTACTATGTCTTCTATCATCCCATCACGAGTGATAGTAGAACTATTTGAAAGCTATAGAATTGTTGGGGTATCCCTTAATCCTTCTATATTTAGCTTTTTCATAGCATTCTTAGTCATAATATTTATAGTAGCACCAAGATCAATCAAATTATTTTTAGCAGACTGACCATTTATAATCACATTCACAACTGGACTTCCTAGATCAGAATCTTTAGGAATAACCAATTTTCCTAACATAATATCAACCTATTGTCCTACAACATGGACTGTGGTTGGGTCCTTTTTCTTTATCCTAGGCTTTTTAAGACAAGCTTCTCTAATGCATTTTCCATAAATAGGAACATCTTTAATAGCCTGGAATAAAGGAATTTGGACATGCATGTTCTTTAGCTAATCAATGATGTCAAAGGATTGTTCCTCAATTTTTGCAGATTTACTTTAGATGAGCTTTTGTAGAAAAGGAGGTTCCAGTGTTGTTTGGGTTTGAGCTGAGCTAGGTACACTGGTTGAGTCAACCATTTGTGGCTGAGAAGTTGTAGGTTCTGATGCTGCAGGAGTATCTAGTATTTCAATTATGAGAGGTAGTTTAGGTGCTAGTAGGGTTGTACCAGATCTCAAATTTATATTTGCAATATTCAGAGCATAAGCAGGGTATTGTTGAGAATTAGTAGAATACATGTTATTGTAGTTGGTGGTTATTTGGATTTGGCTATGGTTGTGCAAGAAACCAAGTTTTCTTTTGAGGTCTAGAACTTGCAAGTGGTGGCATTAGTGAAAGTTGTTGGACTGGAGGTGGTAATTGTGGATCACCAATATTTTGGTTAGGCCATTGTTGAGGTCCTCTCCATTGGATTGTAGTCTGCCAATTCTCTTGAGGTAGTTGCCATTGGTTCTGCTGATTCAGCCATTGATTATTTATCTAGTTAGACCACTAGTGGTTTTTCTAGTTTGGCTAGGAAGGTTGGGAATTCTAAGGCCATTGAGGCTATTGTAGATTATTTTTCCAAGATTATTCCAATTAGGTTGACTATATTATGGAGGACCTTGGGTACTATAACTTTGCCATTGATTACCATATAGATTTAAATTTTGTAAAGGGTCTTAAGGCATACCTTGATGTGAGGCCTATGGATGATATTGAGAAATGAAGAATATTTTCTCATTCTCTCTTTCTATCTTGATCTACTCAGTTGGAAGATGTTGGTTCTCCATGCTAGAAAACAATTTGCATTGACAATCTTTCTTCTACTTTTAGCAGTGTGGATAGTATTTAGCTAACTACACCTTAGCCTTTGCATGCTTCTTCTTTGCAGTCATTGTGTGAAGATGTGTAGCAACATCATTTATGATGTCTTTCTTGAAATTTGAGAGTAGATTAGATATCTCAAGATGTGAAATACCCTGATTGATTCCTTTAGCGATTATGGAGCAATGTCCTCTACCTTTCTTCATAGTTTACCTTGAGTAGTTAAGAAATTTTTTCTTGAGGTCATCCCAAGAAGATTGATATATATCACCACCAGCCATCAAGTCTAAATTATCATTCACCCCTATCAAGAAGACTAGTTTTTGTGAATCCTCTGCCAGTACATGCTGGGGGTTCTTTTGCAGTGTATACAAGAAATGTGAAACATAGTCTTCTAATGTTTCATCCTTCTTTTGTGATATTCTAAAGATATCATCTCCTCTTGAATCATTTTCCTTGCAATACTTCTTGTATTTCTCTAGAAAAAAAGTTTTCATTTCATCCCAAGTACTTGTTGCATTGGCTCCTAAGCCCATGAACCATCTTAAGGCTGATTCTTTCAGTGTTGCTAGAAATAATTTGAGCTTTTGGGCATTAGTATTATAGTCAAAACTACGATAAAGTATGTCAAACTCAAACAAGAAAGTATCAAGATCTTTGGTTGCAAGGCCATAGAACTTTGGAAGAGCAGTTGCAGGTATATTTTTGAGATTACCATTAGTTATGAGGCTTGGGAGAGGAAATGGAAAAATAGGTTGTCATTATTGGAGGTATTTGATTTGGTGTTGTTGTTGAAAAGGAACATTGGCTACAAGATTGTTAACAATAGGTGGATTTGGACTAGAACTATCAAGGAAGCTAGCCAAAATTTCAGCAAAAGGCTAAAGACCACTTGTATCCAAGGTTTCTATTTTAGAGGAAGATCTTGTAGGAAAATCAAGGCTTGCATCCTCAAAAGGAAACTAAGGTTCTTCTTCAATTTCTTAGTTCAAATTAACAGACTCCCATGGAAGAAATATCCCATATTTATCTTGTTGTCTTTCTCTTCAATTCATGCAGTTGAATTGGTGACTTATTAATCAAGCCCACAACTTTGTAGTTTTTAGAAAAAAACTAATCTAAAAATAAAGGACTCATGAAGGTTCCTAGTTAGACACCATCCTCGGCAACGACACAAAAAATGTAAGGGTTTCATAATAGATGAAGATAATCACTCCATTTTCTATCTCAAGGATACCATATCTATTATGAAGACTACCTATTCCATCATGAATTACACTTGAATTATCAACATATGGATGTAGGACTTGAAATGGGTTAGCACAATATGTGCACTAAGATCCTTTAAAATTCTTAACACCTATGCTGTAAGAAAGTAAAATGCATGAAAGGAATCTATACTACTATGGAAAAATAGTAAAAAAACTTGAATTAACAATAGATAATTGTAGAAACCTTTGGAAAATGAATTCTAAACTAGTTAACAACTCAAAACATCCACCATGATCATTTTTGCAAGTGTTTCAAGAACTTTCAAAGTAACAATTTTGTAGGACTAATATAATAAATCTATCTTGAAAATAGGAAATTACAAGGAATGAATCTATTCTACCTAAATCTATTCCACCTCCCAAGTGGGCCGCCTTGGTTGGTTTCAACTAACTAAGAACAAAATGAGTATTCCAAAATCATTCTTTCATTAGAATCCTTCTTTGATTACATCGACTGAATAATTCATGAAGAACATAAAAAGAGTAACTTTTGAATCTTAAATTGGCTTGTCTATTTTCTCCTTACCTACTAAGATGATTCCCCCATTTCATTCTAAACTATTTAACAACTCAAAACATCCACCATGATCATTTTTGCAAGTGTTTCAAGAACTTTCAAAGTAACAATTTTGTAGGACTAATACAATAAATCTATCTTGAAAATAGGAAATTACAAGGAATGAATCTATTCTACCTAAATCTATTCCACCTCTCAAGTGGGCCGCCTTGGTTGGTTTCAACTAACTAAGAACAAAATGAGTATTCCAAAATCATTCTTTCATTAGAATCCTTCTTTGATTACATCGACTGAATAATTCATGAAGAACATAAAAAGAGTAACTTTTGAATCTTAAATTGGCTTGTTTATTTTCTCCTTACCTACTAAGATGATTCCCCCATCCATTATATAGAGGATTGAATACTTATTAAAAACATGACATAAGTCTTGAACAAACATCACCAAAAAAGAAGGCATAAGATCAACCATGACATAGTACATTTATTAAGCAACATAATATCAACTCGTAGGAAATATAGCAAGTTGGGTCTTCCTAGATTTTCTGGAACAAAATTTTCCCTTGTCTCATGGAATCTTCCATAGTAGTAGCCTCATTCCAGACAATGAGCCTACCATTGTGAGTGTTAGGGTCATAAAAATTAAAAGTAGTCTAGTTGCCAGAGTGGGTGGTGAAGTTTGTGACAACAAAATGGGTGCTAACAAAAATATCCATGCCTATAGCCCTATTAGGATTCCACATCATAGTAGTACCACCAGAAGCTCCATTAGCTCCACTATAGGTATATTTAGCACCTGGCCAAATATAGTTAGACACTTGCAAAAAAACATGCACATTCTTTTTAACTTCCTACAGAAGGATCATATCATTGTTAAGTTCAATGATTTTCTATTTGATGTCGTACTACTTCCTAGGGCAATTCAACCCTCTCACATACCAAGATGTGATCTTCATCTTTTGTGGTTCTGAGTTTCCTTTAGGCTTTTTTTCCCCCTGTGCAATATCCTTTTTTGTTTCCTTTTGATGAAGTTCCTAGTTGGAGGTCTCCCTATCCTCATATTCAATCCAACATCTACCCTATTTCCCCCTAATCTTCCTCTTTGAGATTGTTCATTCACTAGCATTGCATATGAGATCAAGGGTTGGGCCCTTTGAAGTAGGGGGAAAGACTTCTACAATACTAGGAATAGAGACCACAAGTGTTCCATTATCAAGATACGGTCCAATCCCTAAGTCAACAGATAGGTTGTAGTACAGGTCTCCACCCCCTAAACAATCCTTTCTTTGTCTAGCATACCATCACTCAGATGTAGTTCTAGATTTAGCATGTTGATAGTCTCCCCCTCTTCTTAAATGATAGTTTTAAAAAATCATTCATAATTTCATCCCAAGTACCTACTACATTGGCTTCTAAGCCCATGAACCATCTTAAGGTTGATTCTTTTAGTGTTTCTACAAATAATTTGAGCTTATGGGCATCAATGTTATAGTCAAAGCTATGACAGAGTATGTCAAACTCAAACAAGAAAGTATCAAGATCTTTGGTTGCAGGGCCATAGAACTTTGGAAGAGTAGTTGCAGGTATATTTTTGAGATTAGTATTAGTTATGAGGCTTGGGAGAAGAAATGGAAAAGTAGGTTGTGTCATTACTTGAGGTATTTGATTATGGGGTTGTTGCTGAAAAGGAACATTGGCTATGATATTGTTAACAATAGGTGGATTTGGACTAGAACTATCAAGGAAGCTAGCCAAAATTTCAGAAAAAGGCTAAAGACCACTTCTATCCAAGGTTTCTATTTTAGAGGAAGATCCTGCAAGAAAATTAGGGCTTGCATCCTCAAAAGGCAACTCAGCTTCTTCTTTAATTTCTTTGTTCAAATTAATAGACTCTCATGGAAGAAATCTCCCATATTTATCTTGTTATCTTCCTCTTCAATGCATGCAATTGAATTGGTAACTTGTTAATCAAGCCCACAACTTTGTAGTTTTTAGCTAACAAACTAATCTAAAAATAAAGGACTCATGAAGGTTCCTAGTTTGAAACCATCCCCGGCAATGATGCAAAAGATGTAAGGGTTTCATAATAGATGAAGATAATCACTCCATTGTCTTTCTCAAGGATACCATATCTATTATGAAGACTACCTATTCCATCATGAATTACACTTGAATTGTCAACCTAGGGATGTAGGACTTGAAATGGATCATCACAATATGTGCACTAAGCTCCTTTAAATTCTTAACACCTATGCTATAAGAAAGTAAAATGCATGAGAGGAATCTATACTACTATGAAAAAATAGTAAAAAAACTTGAACTAGCAACAGATAATTGTAGAAAGCTTTGGAAAATGAATTCTAAACTAGTTAACAACTCAAAACATCCACCATGATCATTTTCTGCAAGTGATGCAGGAACTTTCAGAGTAACAATGTTGTAGGACTAATATAGTAAATCTATCTTGAAAATAGGAAATTACAAGGAATGAATCTACTCTACCTAAATCTATTCCACCTCCCAAGTGGGCCACCTTGGTTGGTATCAACTAACTAAGAACACACTGAGTATTCCAAAATCATTCTTTCATTAGAATCCGTCTTTGATTAGATCGACTAAATAATTCATGAAGAACATAAAAAGAGTAACTTTTGAATTTTAAACTAGCTTGTCTATTTTCTCCTTACCTTCTAAGATGATCCCCCATCCTCTATGAATACTTATTAAAAACATGACATAAGTCTTGAACAAACATTGCCAAAAAAAAAAAGGTAGAAGATCAACCATGACATAGTACATTTATTAAGAAAAAAAATATAAACTCATAGGAAATATAGAAAGTTGGGTCTTCTTGGATTTTTTGGAACAATAATTCCTCTGTAGATGCAACTTATCCATAAGAACTGAATAGCACTTTCTTTGCCATGATCAGTCTCCATCATTCTTCTTTTAATGTAGTATTCACCACCCTTTGTGTCAATCTTCATTTCCTGAAGGTTAGTAACATTTGGAACACATATGCAAGATAAAATTCCTACTCTTATTCCAATATTAGAACATAGATTAAAATATTTATATGAAATACTACATTCTATGTACAATATTATGCAATGTATGTCATACACACTACGCATAGGTTTAGTAAGTTCTAGTAGTTTCTAGCATAAGTTCGCAAGATATTTAAACAAATGTTTTGGAAATATTTTTCACAAAACAGAGAGAGTAATTCCAAACTACAAAAACTATATCAAGATTAAGACATTAAATTTCCTCATCACCCCCTCCACCTCTACCCCCCCCAACCCCCCTCCATTGGATCCAAACCCCATTTGCCTAGATTTAGATTTGGTTGCAAAATATCAGAATGGCCACCTCCTCCTTGGTGAGGATGATTATTTTATGATGGAACCTGGGGTCATTCTTGATGACTATGCTTGCTTGGGCTCCAAGCCCTTGGGTGGCCCCAGAAAGGAGATCCCAAATTCAAATTGGTTTGGGGGTTGTTGTTGGATCCAAGACTCCTATTAACTTTGTTGCTAAACCCATGTTCTCTTCAGGACCCAATGGACCCCGAATTTCCCTACCTGATTCTGTGGTGGAATTGATTTCCTCTGGGTTTACCCTTTGCCTTGTAGGAAATTTTATTTCTTTCTGACCTATGGTGGATATGGTCAGAAAACTTTGCTCAAGAAAGTGGAATCTCACAGTCTCTGTTCTCCATCTCCACAATGACTAGGGCCCTCTTCCTATTCAAATTCATGATAGAATAGGTAGCCTTCATAATATATATGGTATCCTTGAGAAAGAAAATGGAGTGATTATCTTCATCTATTATGAAATGCTTACCTTTTTTGCATCGTTGCCGAGGATGGTGTCAAACTAGAAAACTTCACGAGTCCTTTATTTTTAGATTAGTTTGTTAGCTAAAAACTAAAAAGTTGTGGGCTTGGTTAACAAGTCACCAATTTAATTGCATGCATTGAAGATGAAGACAACAAGATAAATATGGGAGATTTCTTCCATGGGAGTCTATTAATTTGAATGAAGAAATTGAAGAAGAAGCCGAGTTGCCTTTTGAGGATGCAAGCCCTGATTTACCTGTAGGATCTTCCTCTAAAATAGAAACCTTGGATATAAGTGGTTGTCATCCTTTAGCTGAAATTTTGGCTAGCTTCCTTGATAGTTTCAGTCCAAATCCACCTATTGTTAACAATCTCGTAGCCAATGTTCCTTTTTAGCAACAACCCCATAATCAAATACCTCCAGTAAAGACACAACCTAATTTTCCATTTCCTCTCCCAAGCCTCATAACTAATGCTAATCTCAAAAATATACCCACAACTACTCTTCCAAAGTTCTATGGCCTTGCAACCAAAGATCTTTATATTTCTTGTTTGAGTTTGACATACTGTGTCGTAGCTTTGACTATAACATTAATGCCCATAAGATCAAATTATTTCTAGCAACACTGAAAGAATCAACCTTAAGATGGTTCATGGGCTTAGGAGCCAATGCAACAGGTACTTGGGATGAAATTACAAATGACTTATTGAAAGATGTCGTTCAAGAAGAGGGGGAGGCTATCAACATGCTCAATCTATAACTGCATCTGAGTGATGGTATGCTAGACAAAGAAAGGATTGTTGAGGGGGTAGAGAGCTACTACAACCTATCTATTGACTTAGGGATGGGACTGTATCTTGATAATGAAACACTTGTGGTCTCTATTCCTAGTATTCTAGAAGTCTTTTCCCCTACTTCAAAGGGCTTAACCTTTGATCTCATATGCAATGCTAGTGAATGAACAATCTCAAAGAGGAAGATTAGGGGGGGAATAGGGTAGATGTTGGATCGACTATGGGGATAAGGAGACCTTCAACTAGGAACAATCATCAAAAGGAAACAAAAAAGGATATTGCAAAGGGGAAAAAAAGCCTAAAGGAAACCCATAACCTCAAAAGATGAACATCATATCTTGGAATGTGAGAGGGTTGAATAGCCCTAGTAAGTAGTACGACATCAAATAGAAAATCATTGAACTTAACATTGATATGATTCTTCTATAGGAAGTTAAAAAGAATGTGCATGTTTTTTTTGCAAGTGACTAATTATATTTGGCTAGGTGCTAAATATACTTATAGTGAAGCTAATGGAGCTTCTGGTGGTACTACTATGATGTGGAATCTTAACAGGGCTATGAGAATGGATATTTATGTTAGCACCCATTTTGTTGTCACAAACTTCACCACCCACTCTGGCAACTAGACTACTTTTAATTTTTATGCCCCTAACACTCGCAATGGTAGGCTTGTTGTCTAGAATGAGGCTACTACTATGGAAGATTCCATGAGACAAGGGAAAATTTTGTGTATGGGAGACTTCAACAACTCACTGTACCCTTTTGAGAAATTGGGGGGATCAGAGGATTTTTTTGATAGCATGCAGGACTTGGAGGATTTTTTGAGAAGAAACAATCTGATTGATACTGAATTGCAAGGCTCTACTTTTACCTAGTCTAACAATAGAATGGGAAAAAAATTGATTCAAGTTAGGATTGATAGGGCTCTAATCTCTTCAGAATGGGACATTCTCCAACACACCTCCCTAAAATTTTTTCCAAGGACTATCTCAAATCATTCAAGGATACTTCTCTCCTAGACTCAAAACATTACTAGGCAAAGGCCTTTTAGGTATGAGATCATGTGGCACTCACACGTTGAATTCAGGAACTATATTGCACGGTGGTGGAAGGATCTGATGGAATGCACTTGTTAGTTTGTGGTGATTGATAAGGGAAGTACTATACATACTTCATAAATTCTTTGAATT
The DNA here is from genome assembly GCA_028749045.1 of Cupressus sempervirens. Taxonomy (NCBI): domain Eukaryota; kingdom Viridiplantae; phylum Streptophyta; class Pinopsida; order Cupressales; family Cupressaceae; genus Cupressus; species Cupressus sempervirens. The sequence goes on from CM053791.1 coordinate 637,526,024, forward strand.
TTTAGGCTATTATTCACCAATGGCACAAAATTTTGGGCTACTATTCACCATTCACCAATGGCACAAAATTTTGGGCTACTATTTGCCAATTGGCTATTGTTTATATTCACCAATTTATGGCAGACATGTTGTAACTAATTTTAACCCTAAAGAAAAAAAGAATTGTATAAAAGGGCTTAGGGTTAGGGATTGTTGGATTAGGTATGATGTGAAAATTGGTTCTTGTGGAAGTATTGAGCTATAAGGGATTATAGATTGTAATAAGGTTGTAATCACTGGATTGTAATAATATTGGACTTGATGTTTGGTGGACGTATCACAAGGTTTGGGTGAACCACATTAAATCTTGGTGTCTTGTGTTCTTTTCTATGTGATTTATTATTTTTTGATATTGTTTATATTTGCCTATAAATTTTATTTTTGTTTATGGCTAAATCCTACCAAGTGGTATCCAAGCCTAGTTGTTTGTCAATTATCCTCTATAGGAAAGTCTCATAGTTGAGTGGGAGTCTCGCAATTGAGTGGGAGCAATGGCAAATGAGGGTAAGCTAAGGGTTGAAAAATTTAATGGGTAGAACTTTTAGCTATGGAAGATGTAAATGGAAGACGATCTTTATCATAAGGATTTATGGAAGCTGTTGGAAGGAAAAACCAAGAATCAAGGATCTATGTCAAATGACAAATGGGATCTTTTAGATAGAAAGGCACTTGGAAACATTTGATTATGCATGGTACCATCTGTGGCATTTAATATTACAAAACCAAAGATGATGGAAGAGTTGATGGAAACCCTAACAAAATTGTATGAAAAACCCTCCGCTTCAAAAAAGGTATTTCTCATAAAGCATTTATTTAATATGAAAATGGAAGAAGGTGGATCTATTGAAGATTATTTAAATGAGTTTAATACTATTACTAGTTAGTTATCTTCTCTGGATATTAATTTTGATGAAGAAATTAGGGCTCACTTGATTGTGTTCTTTGCCTAAAAGTTGGAATGACTTGGTAATGGCTGTGAGTAATTTTGTTTTTGGATCTAATACCCAAAAATATGATTATGTGATCAGTGTCATTTTGAGTCAGAAAACTCATAGGAAATCCTTATGTGGATCTACATTAGGAAGTTCTTTGAATGCACAAAGCAGAGGTAGAATGAACAAAAGAGGAAATAATTCTAGAAATTATGGGAAATCAAGAGGAAAGTCAAAGGGGAGGAGGTATCAATTGAGAGTACCAAATGACTACTGGTACAGTGGTAAAATAGGGCATACGAAGAAAGACTGCTGGACTTGAAAGAAAAATGAAGGAGAAAAACAAGATGGAGACAAGGAGGCAAATGTGGTAAGTAATAAATCCAAAGAGGATGCTTTGCTTCTATCTTTAGAAACTATTGATGATTCATGGGTTTTAGATTTTGGTGCTTCATTTCATGCTACACCTCATAGAGGTTATTTCATTGATTATGTCCAAGGGGATTTTGGGCTTGTTTATTTGGGGGATAATGAACCCTATCAGATTGTTGGAAAGTGAAAAGTTAAGATTAACTTGCAAAATGGGAATCATTGGCTACTACATGAGGTAAGACATGTTCCAAGGCTAAGTAGGAATTTAATTTCAATAGGAAAATTCGATGATGAGGGTTGTGTAGTTACTTTTAATGATAAAAATTGGAAGGTTTCAAAAGGTTCCCTTGTAATGGCAAAAGGTGTGAAAGTAAGCACCTTATATATTTGTATAGATCATATTGTTCCTATTGAAGAAAAGTTTATATGGCTTGAAGCAAGTACCTCGGCAATGGTATCTGAAATTTGATAGTTTTATGCATGAGATATGTATATAGTAGGTGTCATTCAAATCATTACATTTATTTTAAGAGGTTCGATGATGATAGCTACATTATTTTATGTTTACATGTTGATGATGTGCTTGTAGTTGGGTCTAACATGGATCACATTAAGGGGCTAAAACACCAATTAGCACATGCATTTGCTATGAAGGATTTGGGGGCAGCAAAATAGATCCTTGGCATGAAGATTTGTAGAGATAGGAAGAATAGGAGATTGATGCTATCTTAGGCTGATTATATTGCGAAGATGTTGCAATGTTTCTCTATGGAGAATGCTAAAGTTGTCAACACACCTTTACCTGGTCATTTAATGTTCACTAAGGAGATGTATCTCAAGAAACGAGAAGAAGAGGATAAGATGTCCAAGGTAACCTATGCTTCAACTATAGGAAGCTTGATGTATGCTAGGGTATGTACAAGGCTAGATATTGCACATGTAGTGGGAGTCGTCAGTAGGTATATGAGTCATCCAAGAATTGAGCATTGGAATGCAGTCAAATGGATTCTTAGATATTTGAAAGGAACATCCAATAAGTGTTTACTCTTTGGGGGCTCTACTACTAACTTACAGGGCTATGTTGACTCAGATTTGGTAGGAGATATTGATACCAAGTGGAGTATGACAGGTTATGTATTTACTATTGGTGGGTTAATCGTTAGCTAGGTTTCTAGGTTACATAAGGTTAATGCTTTATCTACTATAGAGGTAGCCAAGGAGATGATATGGCTTTAGTTCTTCTTAGAATAATTGGAACACCCTTTGAGGGATAATTATTTGTTTACAAATAGCATAGTGTCATTCATCTTGCAATGAATTCAGTTCTCCATTCAAAGACAAAACACATTCAGTTACGGTACCATTTCATTTGGTCAGTTTTGGATGATGGACAGTTAAAGCTGGATGAGATACATATAGATGACAATCCAGTATATTGTTCACCAAGGTAGTGATAAGGGAGAAGTTAAATTCCTCTTCAGTTTTGGTTGGTCTTCTAGACTAAACAAAATAAAAGAACAGTAGAGTCTAGAGTGGTTTGATCCAGTGAAAGCCCCATGTGATAGCAGTATTGCTACAAGATCAGTCTCTAAGTTGGAGATTGTTGTCTAGTGTCAAGTTTGATTAGTCCCCAAGTGGGAGGTTCTTAGTTTGTGGTGACTGATCAGAGAAGTACTAGAATTTTGGGTTACTATTCACCAGTCACCAATGGCACAAAATTTTGGGCTGCTATTCGCCAATTGGCTATTGTTTATATTTGCCAATTTATGGCCGTCATGTTGTAACTAATTTTAACCCTAAAGTGGAAAAAATACTTGTACAAAAAGGCTTACGGTTGGGGATTTTTGGATTAGGTGATGCAAAAATTGGTTCTTGCATCGATATTGAGCTGTAAGGGATTATGGATTGTAATCAGGTTGTAATCATTGAATCATAATAATATTAGACTTGTAGTTTGGTGGACGTAGCCTAGGGTTTGTGTGAACCGCATTAAATCTTGGTGTCTTGTGTTCTTTTCTGTGTGATTTATTAATTTCTAATATTATTTATATTTGCATGTAATTATTAATGCTAACAACACTACCATATTTTGTGTTGCTAGAAAGCTTGATAGAATTAGAAAGGAGGTGAAAGATTGGAGAAAATCCTTGTTTGGGACTTTATCCAAGGAAAAGAAGGTTACAAAGAAAAAGATGGAAGCCCTCCAGATGCAACTTGTGCAAAACAATTTGCAGATTGAGTAGCAATAGGAGGAGAGGAAGTGTAGAGACGAATGGAGAACCCTTCTCAATAGGGAGGAAGTTTTTCAGAAATAAAGATATAGGATACAATGGTTGAAGGAGGGAGACAAAAACACAATTTTTTTTCATAGATTGACCTCAAGACACAAAAATAGAGACACTATGAATAGATTGATGGATAATAATCACCATGAGATCAATGAAATGGAACTGATAGAGGATAAAGTCAATTCCTATTTCTAGGAAATGTACAACCCCCTAGCAGCCTGGGTTAACAACAACACACAAAATAATATTCTGAGGTCATTTCAATTGATGATTGATAGTCAAATGAATGAGAAAATGACATGTAAGGTCAAAGAAGAGGAAGTTAGAAAGTTTGTTTTCAATATCGATCAATATAAAGTTCTTGGTCCAGATGTGTTTCCTCCTGCTTTCTTCCAAGAATTTTGAGACATTGTTAAGTATGATGTTATCCATGCTACTTGTAACTTTGTCAAAATGAGAAAGCTACTAAAGGAACTCAACCGGACCTTCATTGTTCTCATTCCTAAGATGGAGGGCCCTCAGAGACTAGAAGACTTTAGACCCATTAGCCTTTGTAACACAATTTATAAGGTTCTTGCTAAGGTTATGGTAAATTGCATCAAGCCTCTCCTAGACAAATTCATTTGCCCTTTTCAGAGTGGCTTCATGCTTGGGAGGTAGATTCTTGAGATGGTTTTTACCACCCATGAGGTGATACACTCTATGGAAAGGTCTAAGAACCCAGGTATGGCTCTTAAACTAGATATCTCTAAAGCTTATGATAAGGTTAGACATGAATTCCTCTTTGCTATTCTTGCCAAACTTGGCTTTAATGAGAAGGTTAATAGTATTATGAAAAATTTGATTACCTCTTTTACTTTCTTGATGATCACCAATGGAGCTCCTGATAAATTTTTCTTGTCTTCTCAAGGTCTTTGCCAAGGTGAACTCTTGTATCCCTACCTTTTTATTATTGTAGCAGAAGTGCTAAGCAGAAATTTAGTGTCTTTGACTAAGTCTAACAGAATCAAGGGCATTAAACCAAACTCCTGGTGCCCCCCACAAATCATACAACAATTTGTGGATGACACCTTCTTATTTGGGATCTCCTCCATCCATGAAGCTAGAGAGTGGAAATTCACCCTGAATCAATATGCGATGGTCTCTAGTCAATGCATAAATTACTAGAAAAGCAAAGAATTTTTCTTCAACATCATTTCCATCTTGAGAGATAAGTTGATATGTATTATTGGCTGCCAAGAGGCATCCCTATTGGATACTTATCTTGGCCTACCACTCATAATTAAGGAAGTTCCCAACTATTTTTGGAATGGTCTGGTTGAATGCTTCCAAAAAAGGGTGACAGGTTGGAAAGGGAAAATCTTGAGTAATGCTAGGAAACTCTAGCTTCTCTCTGCTTCCTTGCAAGCCATCCCAATCTATTTCCTATCCACTTTCAAAATCTTGGGTAGGTTCAAAGACATTATTGATAAAATCTAGCAAAATTTCTTGTGGTCTGAAACTAAAGAGAAGTCAAGAATGAATTTGGTTAGTTGGGAGAAAATCTATTGACCAAAAGCTCTTGGTGGTTTGAATTTAAGAGGAACATGAAACTTGAACAAGGCCTTATTAATTAAAATTGGGTAGAATTTGGTGAGCTCTGAAAGTAGCTGGTGCGACATAATTAAGGTTGAATACCTTAGGGGATTGTCTCCTCACCAATTCCCTTGGGCATGTGATCTCCCCTAGGGCTCCAAGATTTGGAACAACATGGTTAATACTAGAAAAATCCTAAAAAAGGGTTGCTATTGGTTTATGGGGAATGGTAATTCTATTGATTTTTGGGAGGATCAATGGATTCATGATAGTCCTCTCATGCACATTAAGTTCCTACCTCTATGAGAGAAGTGCACCAGATTGTATGGCCCTCAAATTCAAAACTTCATCACCCTTGAAAGACAATGGGTCACTTTTTGGAACCTTGAGCCTATTGATTTGGGGATTTCTTGGGAGCTACAAGACCTTCTTCATGCCTATAGGATCCCCCTTGATCTAGTTTAGGACTCCTTGGTGTGGAAACTCACACCCTCAAGAGAGTTTATAGTTAATTTTTCTTATCTTTCTTGCACGGGGGAGATGATTTCCTAGGTTGATTGGAAAAAATCCTGGCACCCTTGGATCCTACCATAGATAAATTTCTTCTAGTGGGAAACTTTGCATGGATCGATCCTCATTATTGATAACCTATAGCGTAGAGGGTGCCAACTCACTAACCTATTGTATTTTATGTCTTCAAGATGTGGAATCTATTCCACACTTGCTTATCCACTACCCCTTTGCCACAGTTGTGTGGAGCGAAGTTCTTGTCCTATGGGAGGTCCAATTGTGTATGGAGAATGAATTGAAACAATTTATGCATTGGAATGGGCTAGTGGTGCATCCTTACCTCAGAAACTTATGGTCAATTATCTCCCCATATGTTACTTGGCATATCTGGAAGGAAAGGAACAATAGGATCGATAAGCTTTCCATCAAGGGGGATTTTGTGCTTATCATTAAGGCCACTAAGGGAGAAGGACAGAGTAACCGGTCTATTAAACTCATAATCAAGGAAATCTGAAGGCTGTTGGAAGATTACCATGACATCCAAGTGGCATACATATATCAGGAAGGGAATGGTGTGGTGGATGTGCTGGCCAAATTTGGTCATGGTGTAAAGGATTTAGTGGAATGGGAGAATGTTAGATTGTTGCCATCATCAATGAAAGTGGTGATGGAAAGGGAGCATACTTTCAAAAATGCCATTTGATGAATCAAAATGGTTGGCAAGCTGTCTTTTTTTGTGAGGACAAGATGATCCATAAAGGGCTTGTTTGGAAAGATTGTATGAGGATATGCATTAATGTTTTAGCTTCCATGAACATTGATTATTGCTGTAAAAGGATCTAGAGGGGGATTTGGTGAGATATAGAAAATGGCCTACTAATAATCATAATGATAACTTACTATATTCCCACACTAACCAAAATTGGCATCGGTCATTTACGAAGGGAAAGATCGCTCACACATGCCTCAAAGGATGGATTTTTATCTTTCAGAAAACTTTATAGAATTATGATAACTATGTAATGCCTTTTCATTTTTATCATTCAAGCTTCTCATTTTATATTTCATACCTGCAAAGAGGCTATGTTGTCTAAAGATTTGGTTGTCAACTTGGGTGAAGACATGGGTGTTAGTGATCACATAAAACTAGTTTGTGTAGAGAAGGGAATCCGTAGCAATGAGGTGGCAATGGTCTACTTGTAGGAAAGTGGCCTCTTACCGTATATTGAGGGAATGGGGAAGCATGATGAGATTGTCTCAATGCAATTCTTCCAAACTTGGAAGGAGAGAAAGGTGGTTGCCAATGGTATGGAATTTGAAATCTCTAAGGAAACCATTGGGAGGACTAGAGATTTTACTATGGAAGGAAAGAAATGGCGAAGGTAGGCTAAGGTTAATGAGGAGCCATTTTTGGAAAATTTTCAAACTCAAGGAGGAACCGATGCGAATGCACAAAGGATTTTAAGGGGAACCCCTCCCTAAGTCTTGGGTCACCATCTTCTATGTGATTATGTCGTATATCACCCTTGAGGACCACTTTTAGGTAATCTATTATTACCACTTCATTTTTTGAATCACTTCAAAAAATTTGACCACATTTCCTTCCCATTTTTGTTATTGCATTCATTGGAAGAGTCTATTTTTAAGGCCAGAAGGAAACATGAGGAGGGTAAAACTCTCTACCTTATTGACCAAGGGCTTATGAACAAGTTGTATATCCAACACCTAGCACAAAACTCGCCTCTTTTGGTTAACCCTCTAGCCTCAGTGACCCCCTAGGTCTCATTGGACCCTGGACCTAGGCCTAGTCATAAGAAGTTCAAGAAAACCCATGGCCCAGATGTGAAAATGGACCCAGAAGCTAAAATTAGCCTCATAGAGTAGAACTCAGATACTAAGAAGGGTACACAAAGCACTAGGAGAACCAGTAAGCACCTCCACTTAGATAAATTAAAGTCCCCCCCAAAATAAGATTCCACCTTTGAGTCTTCCAAAAGTGATGTCAAACCTGCGAGAAAGAATAGATTACCTCAGTCTGCCTATAGCCCTCTCAGCCCTTCCCATATCTCTGACACCTTGGAGGCTACCCTGGCTAGAAGTGGGTGGGGTGGGGGCGGGGGGGCGAGGGGGAAGACATCAATTCCCTTAGGAAAGAACTCAAAAAAGACACTAGGAAGAAAGGGAAGCATAGACATATTAAGGTCAAACTTGAAAGGCTAGAAAATTCTATGAAGGATCTAGCTGATAATCAAACCGGTATCTGCCAAAGATTTGAAACATTGGTGGAGTTTTCCACCAAGGTCATGCACTTTGTGGCTGCAACCTTATACTTCTTGCAGGCTAAGAAGGAGGAGAAGGATCTGGAAAAAGCTACTAAGACCACCCGTTCCATCTATGGCTTTCTGGTAGAGGACTGGCTAAAGACCATCTTGGACAAATTGGTTAAGCAGGAGGGGGAGGATGCAGTCAGGGATGTTGTTGAGGAAAAGGAGGACAAGCAAGGACAAGAAGAGGGTAGTTAGCCTTGGTTATGGTATTTTGTGTGTGTAGTTTTTTTATGCTTAGTACTTTGAACTTGATACCCCATGGGGTCTTAGCTTTTAAGATTATGTTGGTTAAGAGCAGCATTTTGTATAGGAGTTGTTGGTACATTTTATAGTCTTTTATGGATATTAGTTTAAGGTATGATAGTACTATTAATCATGTCATGGACATATTTTGTTTTTTGAAGTTAAAAAATGGCATAGGATAGACAACTGGGAGGTTATCTCTGGTTGATTGTTCAGCCTGTTTGTTACTTGGAGTCAACCGTTGTTCTTTTTTTACTGTTATCTAATACTTCAAAAACTTACAAAACACAATCAAAATATTCTTCCATTACATAGTAGTTTTAGGAAAAGAGAAGGATAAGCTTTATCCTTAACTTTACACAAAAATCACCCACTAAACCCTAAGAATGGACTTATGCACCCAGGATACACATAAGAAACAAATGCTTTAGATCCTTAACGCATCCTCACTAGCAAAAATGCATTTCGTATTATGGTGAACAACACCCAAAATTAAATTTATGATATCATCCTTTGCTCTAGCATTGTGGGAGATTATTAGGAGGAGCTTTTAAACGTTCCTTCATAGTGGGACCGTTCTTTACTAAAAACACCATGCTCAACCCCCATGTCACATGATCATCGAAGTGACAATGTACAAACCAAATCCCTGCACAAATCAAACAATCCTTCATATGTTTTCAAATTTTTAATCTCAAGCCATATTTCATAATTAAAATTAGTAGAGAAATGCCACTCTATTTCTTACCTGGATTATTTGCTTTGAACCTGACAACAACCCATCCATTGACTGGAACCCCTACGGTATTCTGTTGAGGAGGATCAACCAGACTGAAAAAGCTTGGGTGCATTTCATTATCATAATTACTAGAACCCTCTCCCACCACATAAAAAGGCATACCCATGAATATGCATTGGATGATTATCTACTTGGAAGATATTGGTTCCTTGGAAAACAATCTGAACCGTAGCATTATATTCAATCACTTTCACCCTTGTGCCAGAAATCGGTGCCCACAGAGAATCATCTACATCACCGTTATAATTATACTCAATGGGCGAATCGGAAGGAAAATTAGTGCTATAAACATCTGGTATGTTGAGGTAATAAGCTTGGAGAACAGCTATATCTGGCAACAGAAAAGATATGTTGTTCATACTGGCACTCACTCTGGTACTATTAGGGCCACTACAGTTACTGGATGAATATCCAGTTGGACAGGGACTTAAACCGAGTCCTATGGTTATGAGGCTACTATCACTTATACTTTGTGGGACATCTACAGGATGTTTGTATGAAGCCAGGCTTCATAAGGATTGGGTAAAGTTTGCCACAATTGCAGTGTCGTTGTATTCTGGAAGCTCTATAAGGATTGGAGTGGCAGATGCATTTGAGCCCACGTAGCTTATAATGGTGGTAGTTGTGGTGTTATCAATATTTTTCAAAGATTGAGTTGTGTATAGGTTGGAGGCTACCGCAAACATTCTTCTCACAGCCAATCAAATTAGAAGGTGTAATTCTAGTTAGACTTGATGAATGGTTTTTCTCCCCTTTCTTCATCTGATAAGCTTAATATAGCTTGGGTTGTTCTACCAATGGTTTTTCTACTGTGGTTTGGAAAGACTTTTTAGGGCAGGCCTATTCCTTAGATAGAGAAGATTGAGCTTCTAAATGTCTTGAACCAAATATCTTTATGTTGCACCAATGACAGCCATAGGCTGATATGGAGAAGAAGTAAGAGTGGGCCAGTTAAGGAGGGATATCAATATCTGATTGAATGCACTAATGACAGCCATAGGCTGATATGGAGAAGAAATAAGAGTGGGCCAGTTAAGGAGGGATACCAATATCTGATTAAATGTACTAATGACAACCATAGGATGATATGGAGAAGAGTGGGTCAGTTAAGGAGGGATATCAATATGTGATTGAAGGGAATATTTTTTCTTATGAAAGGAAGTTTAAGTTTTTTTGGCATGATGTTGTTTTTCTAAAGGTGGGAGCTTTTCTCTAGTTGACTCTTTAGAATAGAATTCTCACTTCAGATAGACTTGAAAGATTATAATTGTTGATAGTTTCCATTGTGTCCTATGTGGTAAAGAGTGGTAGAATGCTGCTCACCTACTCTCGTGTGATTTTTCTTACAAGTGTTGGATGAGGTTCCTTGCTAGACTTGGTTGGTATGGTCTATTTCCTAATTTTTTATCCCAATTACTGATGGATTGGCCTCTACCTCACAAAGGCTCTTTTTTTGCTAAGATTTTGAGAATTGCCCAGTCATTTATTAGTTGGTTGGAAAGAAATAGAAGAATATTCAGGAAGGAAATTTCTTCCATGGATAGGGTCTATGAGTAGATTGAAAAATCTATTTCAAAAAATGTCAATGCATTTACTCTAAGGACTAAAAACTTGTCTTCTATATTCTCTTGCTCTAATGGCTTTACCCTCAATAGATGGTCTCTGAGTTCTATTCCTTTTAAGGGCATGATGGTGTGTAATAAACCTAAGAATGATATTCCAAAACAAGTTAAATGGGAAGCCCCTTCCTCTTCTTTTTGCAAGTTAATTTTTGACAACACATCTAAAGGGAACCCAGGGGATCAGGTTCCAGGTCATATTTTAAAAGATTAGTCTTCCAAATTTAGGGACAGATGTAAGAGCTCTCAAAGATGGTGTAAACCTAGCATTATCTTTGGGAATCTCTAAACTACATATTGAAGGTGACTCCCACATTATTATCGCAGAAAACTCCTCAAAGAAAGTTGTTAACTGGGATCTCCAATATGTCCTAGGAGAAGTTTGGAAGCTTAAGCATTCAAAATCAGTCAAAGCCAATCAATTTGCTGATTTTTTAGCCAATTTGAGGGAATATATGGAGTTTGGCTCAAGTTTATTCAGGTATGAACTCACAGCTTCATTGTTTTGACATCCTCTTCGGGCTGGGTTTGCTCATGTGCTATTGTATGAGATGTATAATAGTTGTATGAGCAAGGATAGGAGGTTTTTTACTGGTTTTTCCTTCTTGAACTCCTAAACCAGTTTTATCTATTTATAAAATTTGTATGATGGCTTGCCATCTTTATTTGAAAAAACTAAATCAATTATTTAAATACACTCAACTACTAAATATTCTTCTTTAACAAATAAATAAATAAAGATTTAACTATATATAATTATTCATTATTAATCCATTGAGTCTTAAGTTTCCCATATACTGAAAATAAAAGAGTTGTACCTAATTGAATAAAATGAAAAATTGGTCGGTACCTGAGGTTGAGCAGTTATAGAGCTCTCCTGGCTATCCATTTATAGTGAAATCATCTGAGACATTTGGTGCACCTCCACTCAGTTGTGCTTCCTCTTCGACTTCGATAGGATCGTTGTTCCACCACTCCCCTGCTCAATTTCATTGTTTCATTCAGTCATTATGAAATGTAAGAACAATCTCGTATGAACCCCTTAAAGAGAACTCTAAAATATCAAAAACTATGAATCATAATAATAATATTTCCTATTCAAATCATCCGCATGTTACAGATAAGCAATTCTAAGTACAACTGAAATTACCTTTGTTATTTCAACCTTCGATTTTTAAGTTAACGTCACAATAGATACCAAGATTCCATTAGGTACAACATTAAGACTAATTTTATTTAGAATAATAACAATGAAAAACTTTTCTAAAGTAGTTCTACATCATGCAATCATAGCACATAGGTGGAATGCATATAATGAATCGATATAAAAAAGAACTACATTAATCATTCAATTAGCTAGTGGAGTGATAGTGCTGTCATATTGACTGTGGAAATTAGATGTGGTAGAAATTGAGAAGAACCTCCTTATAGCAATATCGTGAGAATGCTCGAAATAACAGAATACAAAGTGATAGCAGAACTCAGAATAAATCTACTGATCGCAGGCCACTTCGAGGGGGTAACCTCCTTTGAGCAAGCTCAATACAATAAATTCGTCCGTGCCCATCAAGGGCCTCAACCTATTCTTATATACTGGGTACGATCTAGAAAAGTAATACTACCTATGCATGTGGGATAATAAAATAAACTCACGGGACGACTTACAAAGCATATGCGTCCAACAACTCTACTCTAACAAAATAAACAGAAGGAACACACAGGTTCCTAACATCCCCTCTCCCTTAGAAAAAAGCTTTGTCCTCAAAGCTTAAGGTGTGGAAATTGTTGTTGAATCTGAAGAAGGGGTTCCCAGGTAGCATCCTCTGGTTGCATGCCATGCCACTGAATCAAGACCTCAGAGATGGAGCGAGAGCGAAGCTGGCGAGTGCGCTGGTCAATGATTGCCACCGGCTCCAGGATAATGGATCCTTCCGTATCCATTTCAGGGAGAGTAGTTTGTGCTCTGACAGTGGTACCCAAAACTTTCTTTAGACAAGAAACATGAAAGACTGGATGAATGCGGGAAGAAGGAGGAAGTTCTAGTTTATAAGCAACTGAACCAATCTTCTGCAGAACCTGATAAGGCCCATAAAATTTTGGGGCCAGCTTATGACGCCCTTTCAGCTTTAGGGAGGATTGTTTGTATGGCTGTAGACGAAGAAAAACCATATCCCCAACTTGAAATGAGCGCTCAGAACGGTGTTGATCTGCTTGTTGTTTCATCCGATTACGGGCCATGTGAAGATTATCCTGTAAGGTACGAAGAATCTGATCCCTGCTGCGGAGAACTATGTCAACTGCCTGGACTGGTGAGCTGTTGGGAGTGTAGGGAAGGAGCACTGGAGGTGCCTGACCATAGACTGCTTCATATGGAGTCATTTTAGAGGCAGTGTGGTAAGAGGTATTGTACCACCATTCAGCTAAAGGGAGCCACTTGGCCCACTGATGTTGCTGTTCGGAAGTGAAGCAACGAAGATAAGTTTCCAAGCATTTATTGACAATTTCCGTTTGACCATCAGTTTGTGGGTGATAGCCCGAACTCATCTTCAGTTTGGTGCCAGTTTTCTGAAACAGTTCAGTCCAAAAATGACTGGTAAAAGTTGCATCACGATCAAAGACAATGGAAGAAGGGAGTCCATGAAGACGAAATATCTGGTCCATGAAGATTTGTGCAACAGAGGAGGCAGTATAGGGGTGGCTGAGGGCACAAAAATGACTATATTTCGAGAGACGATCAACCACAACCAAGATCACTGTCTTGCCACCGGATTTAGGAAGCCCTTCAATGAAATCCATAGAAATATCAGTCCAAATCCGTGTAGGGATGGGCAATGGTTCGAGCAAGCCAGGAAGGAGGGTCGTTTCACCCTTGTGGCGTTGGCAAGTATCACATTCAGCCACCATCTGTTGAATCGTCTGTTTCATTCCTTTCCAAAAGAAGTTTCTCCTTGCGCGCTCATAAGTTTTGAGGAAGCCTGAGTGCCCTGCTGAAGGAGAAGCATGGAGTTCATAAAAAATAGCCTGATGTAGAGCTGGGTTCTGAGGAAGCACTAGCCGACCCTTGTATCGAAGAGAAGAACCATCCCAAGAGTAATGTGGTATAGCAGAAGGATTATTGGCTAGCTGGTGAATGATTTGAGATAAAGAAGAGTCACTGTCATAGCCCTGCTGAACAGACGCTAACCAATTGGGAATGGGCTTAGAAATAGCGGAAAGGGAAGCTTGATTATCAAATGTGCGAGAAAGAGCATCTGCCACAATATTCTCCTTACCCTTCTTGTAGGTGATCTCATAATCATACCCCATGAGTTTGCTGACCCATTTCTGTTGTGTAGGAGAGGATACCCGTTGTTCCAGGAAGTATTTCAGACTTTGGTGATCGGTTCTGATGCAAAAATGACTCCCTAAGAGGTATGGCCGCCACTTCTGTACAGCATGCAAAATAGCCATCATTTCTTTTTCATAAGTAGAGAGGGCTAGATTCTTACCAGAGAGGGCTTTGCTAGTGAACGCAATAGGATGGTCATCTTGCAGGAGAACAGCACCCAATCCATTGCCGCAAGCATCACTCTCAATAGTGAAGGGTTTGGAAAAATCTGGCATCGCGAGAACAGGTGTACTGCACATAGCCTGTTTCAGTTGTTCAAATGCAGTCTCAGCAACAGGGGTCCAGGAGAAGGCATCCTTTTTTAACAGAGCTGTCAATGGTGCTGCAATTTTTCCGTAATCTTTGACAAACTTACGGTAGTAGCCAGTTAACCCCAAAAAACCCCGAAGGCTCTTGAGAGTTTTAGGATGCGGCCAAGTTTTCATGGCATCTATTTTTGTAGGATCCACCCGCACTCCATGGTGTGCAACAATATGCCCGAGATACTCCACTTCCTCCTGGCCAAACACACATTTAGATAGTTTTGCACAGAGTTGATGATCAGAGAGAAGTTGCAAGACAAGCTCCAGATGATGGAGATGCTCAGCCCAAGTTTTGCTATATATGAGGATATCATCAAAGAAGACTAGAATGAATTTCCGGAGGTATGGTCGAAATATGTTATTCATCACTGCCTGAAATGTTGAAGGAGCATTCGTGAGGCCAAAGGGCATGACTAAAAATTCATAGTGACCATCATGTGTGCGGAAGGCAGTTTTAGGTATATCCTCCTCATTAACCCGAATTTGATGATACCCAGAACGAAGATCTAACTTGGAGAAAAAATGAGCCCCATGAAGTTCATCAAGAAGTTCATCAACAACTGGAATGGGAAACTTGTCCTTTATAGTGAGATGATTAAGTGCTCGAAAATCAATGCAGAGTCGCCATGACCCATCTTTTTTGCGAACAAGCAGAACTGGAGAAGAAAAGGAACTGGTACTAGGGCGAATAATACCTTGCTTCAGTAAGTCACGGACAAGTATCTCGATTTCGGTCTTCTGATGAAATGGGTAGCGGTAGGGCCTGATGTTGGGCGGAACACTGCCAGGAAGGAGCTGAATACGGTGGTCCTCTGGACGAGAAGGAGGTAATCCCACAGGTTCAGCAAATATACCAGAATACTTGTCCAAAATGTGTTGGAGATCGGCAGGAGTGCTAGAGACTGCTGATGGTTGCATCTGAATGGAATGGAGCTGAGCGATGACACCATGTGAATTCTTCTTAAGAAGTTTTTCCATACGGTGTAAACTGATGATGCTGAGAGACCCTGGTTGTAAGCCTTTCAAAGTGTGTTGGTGCCCCTCGGCTGAAAACTGCATCCAAAGTTCAGCAAAATCCCAGAGAATGGGGCCAAGAGTGCGTAACCATTGGGCACCCAAAACCACATCACAGCCACCTAAGGGTAAGGCAAACATGTCAGAGCGCATGTTATAATCTCCAATAGAGAGACGCACATTGCGACATTTCCCTTTACAAGGTAAAGTGCCCCCATTGGCAATCATGACTTCAAAGCTAGAGCAGGGATGGATAAAGCAATCAGCCTGTTTGGCTATTCGTGGATCAATGAAGTTATGAGTGCTACCAGAATCAATGAGTATAGTAAGAGGGATCTTCTTGAAGAAACCCTGGACCCGCATGGTTTGTGGAGTAGTGACTCCTGCCAAAGCATGGACAGATATCTCTGGGGGAGCTTCTGGGGAAGGAGGTTCAGGCTGGTGAGGGTCAACCTCAGCATCCACTGTTTCCTGAGCATCTACATATTCTTCCAGTTCCGGTGGAGAATCCACATCCAAGAGATAGAGCTTTTGCTGAACACATCTATGGCCCCGAGACCATTTCTCATCACAATTATAACAAAGCCCTTTGTCTCGCCTAACTCGCATCTCTGTTTCAGACAAGTGCTTGATCGGAGTAGTTCTGGGAGCTGGTATGACTGGAGGGTTGTGAGAACCTGTATTTTTGAATGGAACAAAATTAGATCTGGAGCGTTGTAGAGCACTAATCTTGTCTTCCGCTAACTTAGCCAACCCAAGGGCTTCCATCATTGTAGTAGGTCGAAACATTTTGACTTCTGAGCGAAGTGCATCCTTCAGACCACTGACAAAACAACTACGGAAGAATTCATCAGACAAGCCCTCTGTGTGATTAGCTAATTTTTCAAACTCTGTCTGGTATTCTCTTACAGTGCCTGTTTGACGCAGTTTAGTGAGTGCTCCTGTGAAATCATCAAAGGAACTAGGGCCAAAGCGCTCCAAAATGAGGGTGCACAATTCGCTCCACGTTGGGCCTACATTAGCCTTGATGTACCAACGGAACCATTGAAGAGCTTCATGTTCCAAATGAAAAGATGCAAGGGAGACTTTGTGGTTATCCAAAGTATTATGCAAGCTGAAATACTGCTCTGCCCTATAGATCCATCCAGTCGGATCAGAACCATCGAAGCGTGGAAAATCAAGCTTTGGTCCACGGAAATTGCCAGAAGAGGACCCAGTATCTCCTGAATGGTTTCGGCTCATGGCTGACTGCTGAAAGTTAAGACCCAGAATTTTGTCATCCAGATCTTGAAGTCTGGTTTTGAGGGATGCAATTTCCTCTTCCATGATTTTTGCTCCTGTACGCGTAACAACCATAAAACAAGGTTTTTTTTTTTTTTTTTTTTTTTTGAAATGGGTAGAAGATGAGAAACAAAAACTTTTTTAGTTACGGCAAACTTGGATTTGGGTAAAACTCATATAGGAAATGGGTGTTCGACGGGTGGTGGGAGACTATCTGGGGACAAGGGAAAAAGAAAAATGAGGGTTTCAAGGGTAGGGAGGCGAAATGAGGCGAACAGTCCAAGAGGGATAAGGGAGCAAAATGAGGAATTGAATCTTGTGGCTCAGTTTGGTGGCGTTTGGATGAGAGGTGAAAAAGATAGGGCAAACCCTAAAATTAGATAAATGAGGGATTTAGGGCTTTGATATGTAAAATTTGGGGTTGGGTCGCCAAGGAAGGAAGTATGCGAAATGATATTGCAGACGTTCTGCGGAAGTATGAGCAGAAACAGAAAGCAAACAAGGAAGCTACGACTAAAAAACAGAAAAATTCACTCACAGATAGAACAACTGAAAAGAGTTATTGCAATAACAAGAGATATTAGAAGTGAGAGGAACCTGAAGGCCACGACAGAAAAAAAAATTTGATGTAATTTCCACCCAGCGAGCCCAAGAGAGTGCTCTGATACCAGATGAGAAGAACCTCCTTATAGCAATATCGTGAGAATGCTCGAAATAACAGAATACAAAGTGATAGCAGAACTCAGAATAAATCTATTGATCGCAGGCCACTTCGAGGGGGTAACCTCCTTTGAGCAAGCTCAATACAATAAATTCGTCCGTGCCCATCAAGGGCCTCAACCTATTCTTATATACTGGGTACGATCTAGAAAAGTAATACTACCTATGCATGTGGGATAATAAAATAAACTCACGGGACGACTTACAAAGCATATGCGTCCAACAACTCTACTCTAACAAAATAAACAGAAGGAACACACAGGTTCCTAACAGAAATATAGATGATAAGGTTTGAGAATGATGGATGAAAAGAATTTTTAATTATTTTTATATCTGAAAATATGATGGAGAATATCTTAAAATTATTAGATGGTGTAAGAAGCATATAAATATTCTTGACGATGGTGGATATCTTTCTATCATATTTTTTGTTTTTTTGCACTATGGTGGATATTTTGGGTGTTTCAAGTGCAGGGATCATTTTCATGGCATGGGATCTCTTCTTTTGAGCTGTACTATCTATTTTATCAGCTCTTTGCCCTTTTTGATCATTGTTGATATCATTTGTAAGCATTTTTAATGCAAATATATTGAGATAAAGTGCCACTCTTTTCTTTTTGGGATCTTTTTCATCATTTTGACTTATTGTACTCACACTACATTATAAAGTGCCATGGGTGGGATAGTTGTTTTCCTTTTAGTGCTCTCTTCTTTTGTAAAGTGAGTGTACCTTCCACGACATTAGCCCCATGGTATGTTGATGACACATTCCTTTATATGTGTTTGTACCTCTTCCTCACTCTCGATATTCTTGGTTCCTTCTGCAAGACAATTTTGGCTCACTTTCTCAGTTGCATGTCATGTCACCCTATCTGCATTAGGGGGGTTTTTCTATTTTTTCTAATGCTTTCGTGGTTTGTTAGAGTGAGCTATGTATTTAGTATTTGATCCTATGTACTTTGGGTACATCCTTCTATTCCAGAGGAGGTTCTTCAGATCAATAGTTACTTTTAACAAAGTTTGCAGCTTCTTCATGCTTCAATGATGTTCTTCATGATCATCTCTTATTCCTATCTTCTGGGACATTCCTCTAGGTGGAGGCTTCTATAGTCCTTCACTAGTTTTTCAGCATTTTTTCTGTCTCTTTTTGGAGTAGAGTTTCTCCCATGTGGTTTTCTCTATTTCTCCATTTCATAGAGATTTGGTTGTACTTGGGTCCTCGTTAGGCCTTGTTTGTCGAGACCCAGTGGTATTTTCAAGGTTTTTAGGTACTCCCTAAGTTCATCTTGAGGGGGGGTGTTAGAGTAATGAGATATTTTCTAATTAACTGTAGTCTACTTAAGCTAAAATTTAGGTATCTAATAATTAATTAATTTTATTAATTATTATGATACACCCTAGATTAATTTCTCTTCCTGTATTTAATAATTATCTTGTAATTATTAAATACCTAGATTAAATACTTTTCCTGTATTTAATAATTATCTTGTAATTATTAAATACCTAGATTAATTACTCTTCATGTATTTAATAATTATCTTGTAATTATTAAATACCTAGATTAAATACTCTTCCTGTATTTAATAATTATCTTCTAATTATTAAATACCCTAAAGAGTTTTACGTTACCTTTTGGGATTTTGATCTCCTTTATAAGGATGATCTCTCATTGTAAACTTTAACTTGAGATAATTCATTTTTTATAGCAATTCATTTTTTTTGCTCATCAAGAATGTCTTGTCTATGGATTTGGCTATTCAAGCCTCCATAGCCTTTTGCTTCTCTCTTCTGTAACAGGTGTTTGCATGCAAGTGATTCTTGGGAGCTGTGGGGTTGATCATTTATCAACTTCAACAGATGGGAACTTCATCCTTCCACATCTCTTCCTAGAATAAGCTTCTTCTACCATTTCATATTTGCATTCTACTTCCTCTTCTAATCAAGCCTTTGGTTTTCAATATGTTCTTCTAGAGGATAGAGATGTCATTAGAGTTATTCTAGTTGAGATACAAAAACGAAAGACCATAAGATAAGTATTTGGCCCTCAATATTTTAGACCAATATTTAGCTCGTTCTAAGGTTAACCAACTCAATTTAGAGACCAGAGCTTTGTTCATACTTTTAAAATTCCTAATACCAAGGCCTCCATTCTCCTTGGGCTTACACACTTAATTCCACTTGACAAGGGCCATCTTTCTCTTTTCCTGCACTCTAGACCATAGGATTTTTTTTGAATTTTCTCTAGGGAATCTTCCACCTTTTCATGCATTAAGGAAAAGGACATGAGGTACAGTAGGATACATTGGAGGCAAGCTTTAAGGAGAAGAAGCTTACCTCCAAGTTTTCCTTTCCATCCAACTAATTTTTTTTGGAATTTTTCAATGACTCTATTCCAATATAGGAGACTAGGTTTCTCCGATTAGAAGGGAAGACCAAGATACATATCTAATAAACATTGGATTTACTACTCCATTACAGCGTTAATGTTTCTTTGAATGTCTTGCGAAGTATTGAAAAAGAAAAGTTTACTCTTATAAAATTTGATATATTGACCAGAGAACTTGGCATAGTGTGCTAAAAGGGACTTCCAAGAATTTTCCTCATATAAGATAGCTTCTCCAAAAATGATAATATCATCCACAAATTTCTTAGGACTAAAGGGCAGAATATTAGAGGCAGCTTTGACACCACGAATAGAGTTAGAGATCTTGAGTTTGTTTAGGTTTCTTCTTAGGATATCTACCACAATTATGAAAAGATAGGAAGGGAGAGGGTCTCCTTTCCTAAAGCCAATTTTTGTAGTAAAAAATCTCGAGGGAGTTACATTGACAAGAACAACGTAAGATGTAGAGGTAGCATAGTTCATAATCATCTTGTGGGACTTTCCAAAAAAACTAAATTTAGTTAGTACTTTTTCAAGGAAAGAACATTTCACCCTATCATAGGCTTTAGAAATATCAAGGTTGAGAACCATGGTTGGTTTGTCATTGGCATTTATAGAATGTAATATCTCATGACTAGAAATGACCACATCCATAATATTCCTCCCACTAACAAAGCATTTTTTATTTTTGAGATGATTTTTTCTAGGATCAACTTCATTCTGTTCACTAAGACCTTGGCTATAATTATTTAAATAGTATTGTAGAGACTAATATGAAAAAATTCTTCCATACAAATGGGTTTGAATTTTTTAGAAGTGAGAACAATGTAGGTTTGATTAGTCTTATTCACTATGATTCCTATTTTTAAGAAGTGACAAACCACTCTGAAAATATCATCGATCTCCCATGATATCCCAATATTCTTGGAAGAATGGTAGGGGAAACCCATTAGAACCTAGAGATTTGAAACCCTGGAAGGAAAAGGCAAATCATCTAACTTCATCTTTGTCAATCTTTTTAGACATAACAACATTATCCTCTATGGACACAAGCATAGGAATGCATAGCTCTATCATTAATAGCTCCCCTTTGATGAAAATAGTTTATAGCTTTAGTGATAATGTCATCGTTCTTCGACACCACAATATTATTGGAAACTTTAAGAGATCTAATTTTATTTATGATCTTCAGAAGTATGCTAGCATAATATACTTAGTTTTATATCTTAATTATATCTATTTAAAAAAATCAACCAATAATTATGTTTTATATCTTAGACAAATATATGTTTTGTTTGATTAATCCTTACAAGGGTTTCTGTTGAAGTTCTCAAATAATTTTTTTTCAAACCCTAGCTTATAATAATGATTTTTCTCTAAAATTTAATATTGAATTTTCACTGGTTGCTCAGATTTGGGTTTTCTACATCAATTTTCAACAACATAGTCATACAGTTTATAATTTTTTCAATCTTGTAAGAAGAATCCATAAAATCATTAAGTTGGCTTCTCTCAGTCCTTGCACGTAAAAATGCAAGTTATTTTAGTTTGTTGATTCCAACCAAATCAATCATTTCAAGAGCTTTTTTTGATCATTCTTGTTAGCCTATTATTAGCTTGATATACAATGAAACTTTTTTTTGTTTTTAAACTCTAACTGTTTTCAAAATTTTGACATAGTTTGTAATTGATGGTATGACAAACTCATTGAATCATCTTTGGCTAGTGTTGATAGTTTGACAAGGTTTTTTGTCAATGGTATAACATACCCATCAAATCATCTCTGGATAGCATCAATAGTTTGACATTTTGAATTACTTGTCTGGCATCGGCATGTGACATAGATGGGGATGATTTTCAACAGATCGTCCTGTCAATAAATTGATGGCTATGGAGTGCATCAAACTTTTGACACAATTCTAGCAATGTTGACTTTTGATGTTTAGCTATCAAAATTTTGACCACTATCATGTCAAAAAATAGGTCCAAGATTAGTAGTGCAAGTCAACCAGGAATACTAAAAAATACTTCAAGAAATATTTTGAATCCAACCACATCAATAAATGTGATCCCTATCCAAGAATAGGACACAATTAAGAAACATAGAGAGACATCATGAAATACCATGTCAACAACAAAAACATCTATGCCTCATAATCCACCACCAACTCTACATTGTTCATCATGAACATCAAATATCAATTTCTTCATTAAATAAATATAACTTGCACATCTCTAAATCATGAATCATTCCAAGTAAGGATACACATCCAATTACTCAACACTCCATTAGGTTAACACCATAAAATATTACACAACCAATACACATTGAATTAAACTCTACAACACTGTCACTACCAAAATAACTAGTATATGATCATCAAATTACTTGCTCAATCATCATATTAACTTCTACAATCCAAGAATGATCACATATAAACACCCATACAACCATTTGAACTTGTGCCCCATCTAATACATAATAGAAAGATCTTATTGATCCAATCTCTCTAATAAATAAACTATAAAAAATGTAATGAAAATAAATATGTTGATTTCAATGACAAAAATTTAATTCTAAAACATATAATGCAATCTCCTACAATAATCCCAACAATATCCCAAAACTTTATGATTCCAAGAATTCAGTAATGCATACATATGAGGATATTTTAGAATCCCTTAGGACATCAAGAACTCATGAAGACATCTTAGGACTCATTAATGTATGTTAGGCTCCTTTATGATAGATTAAGCCTTCTTAGGACCTATTAGTGTATCCCAAGATAAATTAGGACTTCTTAAGACATGTAGAACCCCTTAGGACCCATTAAGACTCCTATGAACACTTAATGTATCCTAGGACACATTAACACATGAACTAAGAGATCTTAAGACCCCTTAGGACATCAAAGACCCCTCAATAATTCGTAGGACCTATGAATGTATCTTATGCCCCTTTAGGAAAAATTGATACTTTCTAGGATCTTTAAGTTCATCTTGAACCACGTAGGATCCTTTATGAGTTCCAATACTCTTTAATGTATTGTAGAATTTTCTAAGACCCATAAATTTATACCAATGACTATCAACATACCCTATGACCCCTTAACAACCACAAAGGTATCTTAAGACCCATTAATGCATATGAAAATGCCTTAGCACCTCTTAAGACCCCCCCCAATACATCCTATTGCCCATTATTATTCATAGGAAGGTCCTTAGGAGAAACTAAACACAAAGGATCCCTTAAGACATTATATGGAAAATTAGTTTAATTATGTATCCTAGGACCCCTTAGAACTACTTATGATATCTAGGACCCCTTAAATATTTTTAGGATCCATTAATGTATCCCAAGACCCCTAAAATTGATTAAAATATATAGGACCTCTTAAAACTTCTAGGACCCTGTAATGTATCCTAGGGTGTGTTTTGACCCATCAATGTGTTATAGTACTCATTCACACTCATTAATGTATCTTAATATCCCTTAGAGCCTATTAATTCATATTAAGACCCACTAATATATCCCATGACCCATTATACATATGATGATTTCTTAGGACCTTTTAAGACACTTAGGACACTTTTAGATATGCAAGGACTATCTTCACTCATTTATCACCCCCTTATTATCCCTTATATCTTACTCTTTCCCCTTCCCTCATCTCGTTGTCCCATACCTCTATCCTCCCCTTCTCTCTTTTTCTTCCCTTCTTCATTCTCCCATCACCATCTTAATCTATTGTCCCTAACTATCATTATTCTATATCTATTTTATATGTACTTTCCTCTCTATTCTCTCCATGTATCTCATAAATACCTTATCCCTTTCTCTCATCTCATTGCCCCATCTTAATATAAATCCTACTCCTCCCACCATTCACATAAGTTTCCCCTCTAAGTAATTGATTGATTATGACAGGAAGACAATGAGATGGACAAAATATGAGAGTGATGGAGATAAAGAGATATAGATACACATGAAGATATATCTATAGGGAGATTGAGATAGATGGGGACAACATGAGATAGATACAAGTAATTAATGTGTGTGTGTGTGTGTGTGTGTGTGTGTGTGTGTGTGTGTGTGTGTGTGTGTGAGAGAGAGAGAGAGAGAGAGAGAGAGAGAAGATTAAAAACAAAAGGAAACCCTATAGGATGTTTTATTATTATTTTTAAATCACATTGATGCATGAAAGATATTTTTATTATTATCTAATACTTTAGAACCATGTCAATTGTCATGGGAATAAAAATAAATTAAAATGGAAAGATGTTGTATGCAAATGTTGTGTCTATTATGAATTTCAAAATCAAGGATTGACTTCAAATTATTATAATAATTTTTTTTCTAAAATCTAATATAATTACCTGATTCATATTTTAATTGTTTGACTCACCCTTTCAATGTGTATTAAAAATCAAATTTTCATAAGAAACACAAAATTTGTACCCACTTTATTGAAATGTTTTTTTTTTAAATAGATCTCATCTAATATTTTAGTTGGCTACTATTTACAAATAAGATAAATATTCAACACACATCAATTGCGATGCAAATAATAAGCTGTAAGAAGTCAATTGATATCAATAATATTTATAAACATCAAGAGTGGAGTAGTCTCAATAAAATTTAAGTAATAATATGAAAATCAATATCATAAAAAAAGTTCAGTCATTTTATTTTGGCTCCATAGAAAGGTAGAGGAGATAGATACAAAACCTAAAAAATTAAATTGTATTTCCTCAACCTCTTGAAAAGGAGAAGATAAGTCACATACAAACATAATGAGTGAGAAAACAAAAATCTAATGTTGAAATGTTACCTTTATGTAAATAGAAATTGTTAAAAGTAGTTATATGAGTAGTTTTTTGTAAGTCCCAAAGTAAATTGATTGTTTTATTAAGAGGTTTATTTCATGAAAGCGTTATCCTTTACATTATGACATGATCAAATTATTTATATAATTTAATATTTAAATTTAAATTAGATTTTTCAATATTTTTAATTAAGATATATTTAATGGAACATGTTAATGTCAATTTTTATTCTTCTAAGTTAAATTTGACAACCATCTATATGTGAAAAATTTAAATCGAATATACATTTAAATTATAATATTTAGAGATATAAATCAACCATTTTTTAGAAATTAAAATAAAAAACTTAATCAATAAAAAAGTAAATAAATAGAGATAAAGAAAATATAACTAATTTAAAATATAATAAATTAAATTATAATTATTTTGTAGTAGATATATATTAACATTTATTTAGATAAATTTATTTAAGATATCTATACTACTAATTTTTCTAACCAAATATAAATAAAATTGAAAATAATATTTTGTTAACTTACAAAGCACAATCAAAATATTCTTTCATTGCATAGTAGATTTGAGGCAAAGGGAAGGATATCCTTAACTTCAAACAATCACTCACTAAACCCTAAGAATGGACTAATGCACCCCAGATACACACATAAAAGAAACAAATGCATCAGATCCT
The DNA here is from genome assembly GCA_028749045.1 of Cupressus sempervirens. Lineage (NCBI taxonomy): Eukaryota > Viridiplantae > Streptophyta > Pinopsida > Cupressales > Cupressaceae > Cupressus > Cupressus sempervirens. The sequence continues at coordinate 637,551,331 of CM053791.1, forward strand.
TAACACATCCTCTCTAGCGGAAATGCATTGTATGTCATGGTGAACAGCTCCACAATTAAATATCTGATAGTATAGTTTACACTAGCATTGTGGAAGGTTATTAGGAGGAGCCTTCAAACTCTCCTTCTCAGAGGGGCCGTTCTTCACTAAAAACACCATGCTCAACCCCCATGTCACATGATCATCAAAGTGACAATGCACGAACCAAACCCCTGCACAAATCGAACAATCAATCTCAAGCCATATTTCATAACTAAAATCATTAGAGAAATGTCACTCTGTTTCTTACCTGGATTATTAGCTTTGAATCTGAGAGCAGCCCATCCATTGACAGGAACCCCTACGGTATTCCGTTGAGGAGGATCAACCAGATTGAAAGAGCTCGGGTGTGTTTCATTATCATAATTACCAGAACCCTCTCCCACCACATAAAAGTCATACCCATGAATATGCATTGGATGATTATCTGCTTGGAAGATATTGGTTCCCTGGAAAACAATCTGAACCGTAGCATTATATTCAATCACTTTCACTCTTGTGCCAGAAATCGGCGCCCACAGAGATTCATCTACATCACCGTTATAATTATACTCGATGGGCGGACTGGAAGGAAAATCAGTGCTATAAACAAATGGTATGTCGAAGTAATAAGCTTGGAGAACGGCTATATCTGGCAGCACAAAAGATATGTTGTTCATACTGGCACTCACTCTGGTACTGTCAGGGCCACTACAGTTACTGGATGAATATCCAGTTGGACAGCGACTTAAACCGAGTCCTACGGTTATGAGGCTACTATCACTTATAATTTGTGGGACATCAACAGGATGTTCGTGTGAAGCCAGGCTTCGTAAGGATTGGCTAAAGTTGGCCACAGTTGCAGTGTCGTTGTATTCTGGAAGCTCTGGAAGGATTGGTGTTGCAGATGCATTTGAGCCCACGTAGCTTATAATGGCGGTAGTTGTGGTGTTATCAATATTTGCTAAAGATTGAGTTGTGTATAGCTTGGAGGCCATATAGTATTTGGCTTTCGCTTGATTGGCTGTGAGAAGAACGTCTGCGGTCTGACCAGATGTTAAAAATAGGATGTCGGTTGTGTATGGCTTCGTGTAGGAGGCGTCCACGGCTACCACAGTGAGATTGTGTGATGCGATCTTGAAAAACATGTGATTATTGACTACAGCATTGACGATGCGAAGAAGATAGGTTTTCCCATGGTGTACAGGGAATTTTGTTGTTCCTGCATATATAATATTTCATTAAAGATAATTGCACTCTTAATTTGTTTAAGAGAGGATTTCTAATTAGCCATTTTAAGGATTGCAACATTAAATATGGTGTCATATCAGCATTCTTTTTGTTAAGTTGTTTAAAATAACTTAAAAAATGGCATTGGTACTTCTGCACTAAGTCATGTTTTATTGTCAAGTTGATGTGACATAGCAAGATTTTATGTTTCTTAAGGCTTCATTGATCATAAAAAATCATCGTCATCATCACTAATAGCTTTGAAGTCACAAGTATTAAATGCAATTATAGTAAAAATAATAAAATTAACAGTCCTTTCATCCATTCCTAATTATAGGATTGACCCCTAAAGGTGTCATTTCATCTATTAAGATACTTACAATTTTATCTAGAAGAGGAATATGGTTGAGAAGAAGAAATTTGATTTGGTCTTATGGAAAAAAAATTGTCAACTTAAGGTTGGGGTTGGAGTAGGTGTTCATAATATTCATGAGAGGAACATTAACCTAAAGGTCAAGCTGGCCTAGAAGATTTATGAGAACCGTTTAGCACTATGGGCTATGAGTATCAAGATTAAATACTTTGACTCTGATGACCTTGAACACATATTTACAATGCCTAATCCTCCTAAGAGCTCAGCTATATGGAATTTTTTTCGTAAAGAGTAGAGAGGTATTGTTACCACATCTTTAGTGGGTTGTTAACACAAATAATAAGATGTTATTTTGGTGAGACTCATGGAATGGTTTTTCTTCCCTTTCTTCATTTGATAAGCTTAATATAGACTGGGTTGTTCTAGAACCTTTGTAAGGTTCTAAAGTAAAAGACTATGTTTCATTTGAATCTAACAAAGATTTTCTAATGTGAATTGGAAAGACTTTTCAAGGCTGCCTATTCCTCAGATAGAGAAGACAATGCTTCTAAATGTCTTTGAACCAAAGATCTTTATGTTGGAGTGATGATATCAATAGGCTGATTTGGAGTAGAAGTAAGAGTGGGTGATACACAAATAAGGTTGGATACCAATCTCTAATTGAAGGGAAGAATTTTTCTCATGAAATGAAGTTTATATTTTGTTGACATGATGTTGTTCTTCCAAAGGTTGGAGCTTTTCTCTAGTTGACTCTTCCGAATAGAATTCTCAATAGACTTCAAAGGTTGGGAATTATTGATAGTTTCCTTTGATAGACTCGGTTGGTATGGTATATTTTTTTTTGTGAGATTTGAGAATTGCCCCTTCATCTATTGTTTGGGGGATTTGGTGGGAAAGAAATAGAAGAATATTCAGAAAGAAAATTTCAGAAAATGTCAATGCCTTTACTCTAAGGACTAAGCACTTGTCTTCTACATTTTTCTCCTTTGACTGCTTTATCCTCAATAGATGGTTGCAGATTTCTATTCCTTTTAGGGGCGTGATGGTGGGTAATAAACCCAAGAATGAAATTCGGAAACAAGTTAAATGGGAAGCCCCTTTTTCTCCATTTTGCAAGTTAAATTTTGACTGTGCATCTAAAGGGAACCCAACAAGTGGCTGTTGCATCCTTAGGATCATTGTGGTCATAACTTAAAAGAGGGAAGTAAGAGCTCTCAGGGATGGTGTGAAAATATCTTTATCTTTGGAGATTTGGAAACTACATATTGAAGGTAACTCCCAGTTTGTGAGCATTGTCCTCAAAGAAAGTTGTTAACTGGGATCTCTAGTATGTCTTAGGAGAAGTTTGGAAGCTTGAAACGTTCAGAATCAGTCATTGTTTCAAATAGGCCAAAGAATTTGCTGTTTTTTTAGACAATATGAGGAAAACTATGGAGTTTGTTTCAAATGTATTGGACAGCGATACTCTGAGTTTTATTTAAGGGTTGTCACCTCTCAGCTAATTTGGTTGATGAGCTCGCAGCTTTATTATTTTGACATCCTCTTTGAGCTGGTTTGGCTCATTTGCTACTGTACTGAAATGTATAACAGTTATAGAGTAAGAATAGAAGGTTTTTCATTGATTTTTCCCTCCTTTAGCTTCTAAACTAGTTTTATCTATTGATAAAATTTGTATGATAGTTTGGTGATAAAATTTGTATGATAGTTTGCCACTCTTATCTGAAAAGTGAAAATATTTAAAAACACTCAGCTACTAAATCTTCTCCTCTTAAAAAATTAAATTAAATACAGATTAACTAAATATAATTATTCATTTTTAATCCATTGAATCTGATTAATAATTAAGCTGCCCATATATAAGAAGAGCTGTACCCAATTTAATAAAACGAAAAATTGGTCGGTACCTGAGGTTGAGCAGTTATAGAGGTCTCCTGGCTGTCCATTTATAGTGAAAGCGTCTGAGACATTTGGTGCACCTCCACTCAGTTTTGCTTCCTCTTCGACTTCGATAGGATCGTTGTTCCACCACTCCCCTGCTCAATTTCATTGTTTCATTCAGTCATTATGAAATGCAAGAACAATCTCGTACGAACCCATTAAAGAAAAGTCTAAAAGTCCAAAAGATCGAAAACTGTGAACCATAATAATAATATTTCCTACTCAAATCATCAGCGTTTTACAGATAAGCAATTCTAAGCACAACTGTTGTTATTTCAACCTTCAATTTTTAAGTTAACGTCACAATAGATACCAAGATTCCATTAGGTACAGCATTAAGAATGATTTTATTTAGAATAATAACAATGAAAAACTTTTCTAAAGCAGTTCTACATCGTGCAATCATAACACAGAGGTGGAATGCATATAATGAATCGGTACAAAAAAGAACTACATTAATCATTCCATTAGCTAGTGGAGTGATAGTGCTGTCATAATGACTATGGAAATTAGACGTGGAAGGAATATAGATGATAAGGTTTTAGAATGATGGATGGATATAATTTTTAATTATTTTTATAATTGAAAATATGATGGAGAATATCTTAAAATTATTACTGTGTTAGAAGCATATCAATATTCTTGACGATGGCTTTGCAATAAATAATCTTAATTCAATAAATCAATAAAGTATGTTTATCATAAAATCTTCATTGTTCCAGAATGGGATTCTTCTAAGCAAAAACTACTATTCCCACTTATATATAAATATAACCTCTATATTTGCCACTAGACTGGTGTGATGATGAATATATGATATATTTATATAAGATTCTACTTTTGATTACCTAGAACTATAGGAAACTCAGCATGTGGGTGGGTAAATGGGTAAGGGCTCCCCCTCTTTGGATAGATGACCATTGCTCCATGAACAGTTGCACGGAGCCATGACACGTGGGCATGCCACCACAATGTTCCTTCCTGATCAATAATGGTGAATGTGTATGTAAATTTGCCCCCTGGTTGGATGGGGCACTGTGTAATGTAACCAGGTCCATCAGCCCATGCTGTGCGAATCTGTCTTATTCCATGCCTGAAAAATCAAATTATTGTTAATGGGTTTTGACTATTATCAACAGAAAAGAGTCTATACAGAAAATAAGTATCCAAATACACCAAAATTATATTCATATTTCTTATATAGTATTCATGTCTTCAAGAGCTATATTTACCAGTGGATTGTAGCATTGTGCTTGGCTTTGTTAACAACTGTAACATTAACTGTGTCCCCATTTCGGATATGCAGAGTTGGACCCGGAAGCAGTCCATTTACTGTGACTATAGTATAATTCTTACACAGCCGAGTAATAATTGTCTCTTCAAGCTGTAGAAATGAAAAACAAAAAGTTGTGTTAAAACTCTTAGTAAGTGTTGTGGAATTATCAAATTTTTACAAAAGGTTATAATCAATTATCAACTATGAAAAAACATAATCATATAATAAAAATCTACTCACAGCAAATTTGTAGGTATGCAGGTTTGCCCATGACAGAGAATCAAAAAATGAAATGACTGTAAACAACACTATCATAAACCTCGCTGAGTAACATTTAGACATCATTGATGTATAACAAAGCCCTAAAAGAAGTGCAAATGAAGCTCAAACTCTTTCAATATGCAAAGCTCAAACTAAATCTTAGAGCGTGTGAAGACTGGTTGCTTAATTGCTATATATATAGCAAAAACATTAACAAAGTGATTGAAGGAAATAGTAAAGAGCACATGGTCCAACGGCAAACACGCAAAAAAAAAAAAGGGGCATCGTGACTTTTAACTAATTAATTACGCGAAATTCGAAATGTTGTGAATAATGGCTTAGCATATTTAATCATGTCTCTACTTTCAATTTTCTTATGGTAGAAATCACATGGTTCAAAGCCATGTCACAATAATTTCCATTTTAAAAATATTTTATAGAGTGTGATGAGGATTGCATGAGCAAGTATATAAGCTTTTCAACATAAGGTAGACTTTCATACTAATTAACCTCTTGCACGAAAAGTTCATTTTAGTATTTAGCCCCTCCAAATTAGCAGCCACTTGATGTCCATGTTCTCCAGTTTGATATTTTCAATTGTGGGCCTGACCACTCAGGGGTAATGTTTTCAATGATGTCTTATTAGAATTCAATTATAAATTGCCCATCATTCGGAAAGATCAATTTATATGAATTCATATATCACTCACTAAATTTCTTTCAAGTTTACTGTTAAATCTATTTGTATTTAGTGATAAAAAAAATTGAAGTATGGCGTTTATTATTTAGATACTTGATAATTCAGTTATTTTGGGTTCATTTTAGAATTTGATTTGAGGATCCTGTTATATTTTAAATTGAGATTTACCCATAGCATATGATTTCTACAATTGTAGCTATGCTATATCATTGATTTAGTATTCATATAGTGATTGTAGCTATGGTATTCATATATTAGTTTTGAATGTATCAACCTTGTTTCAATTTTTATAAAGTTTTCATATTTTTAATCAATATAATATATTATGAAAATATATTTTCTATTATTTTCCTTATAAACATCAAGACCATGAAGTCTTCTTTAAAACACAATAATGTAATTTTTTTTTAATGTTTATTTCATAGTTTTTTTTCTAATTTTTAATTTTATATTCATATATTTTTTTTTTAAATAGTAAAATTGAAATAGAAACACCCCTAATTTAAAATTTAAATTATCATTTAAAATATAAAAAATTACCATTAATTTTTTTTTAGAAATTAATTGTTGATGAAAAATAATAATTAGCAAGTTATATATTACATTTTCTTTAATATTTTACTATACATAATGCATGGTAAAAATAATGTTCAACATACAAAGTTAATTTCTATTATATTATTTTATAATACATATTACAATAATAAAATATTATATAGTACATAATTAGAAATTAATAATTGTATTATATATCTATCTTTTTAAACTTCAATTTCCTATACATATTCATTATTATAATATCAAATATTGTTTTATTACAATACATTTTAACGGCAAGTACATGCCACTATGTGGCACTTGTTACAATTGCATTTCATAAATTGAATTTAGAGTGGGACGATTGTGGTTTTCATGCTATTTCATTTAATTTTCATAATGTTTATGTTACAGAAATTCCATTTTAACTTTTTAAAATTCTGTGAATAAATGTAAATACATGATTAAGAACAAAGAAAATTTATTAAAAAACAAAAGATTCTAATAATTATTTTAGACCAAACTAAAATACAAAAATAAAGCTATCAATAGGTAGATAAAGGAAAATAGAAGATGGTACTACAATGTACATACAATCAAAGAATGTCTATAAGTTCTGATAAAAAAAAAATTTTAATAACATTTCAATGATGAAGAATAAATTTATGGGACCAATTAGTATATATTAATTGTGTTATCTCTCAGTATGTACTCTCAAATTGATTTTACAAGATTTTTTTTTAATTATAAAAGAATATTCATAATTTTGACAATTTATAAATAGTTTGAATGAAAATTTTAGAATCTTAAAAAGTCATGGTAATTTAAAATTTATCTCTCTCAAATTTTGAATCTCAATTCAAAGCTCAAGTTAACTTTTATAAATTAATAATACTTATAAGTATTAAATTATTTTCAAGATTCCCAGAGACTTGAGTTGAGTCTTAAAAGCAACAAAATATTTTTTAAATTCTATTTTTCTCTATTGTTTGTTTACTTTTCTTCCCACTTGCTGATGTCTTTAGCCAGTACGTTAGTTTCCAATTGATGTCATTTTATTTTATTCTGGATAAAGATGTGTTGAGAACTCGAGAATATCAATAAGCAACGATAGACAGAAATTGTAAACAATTTTATTCCATGGAAATAAAAATGAAATATTTACGTATGACTCTCTTGGAGTGCAAAGTTGGTCCTTCGTTCTGTCCTCCACAATCTCATGCATTCCAACTATCCCATCTCTTACCAAAGTGACTATAATTCATTGAATCAATAATGTGGTGGATCCATATCATGCTCTCAACACCGTAGAATTCTGCGGGCAATGAAAAAGTAGTTTTATATAATTGTGATGTTAAAACATTTAAAATGCTTAAATTTGGTTTGTACTAGAAGCCTTAATTATGCTGACCAAATATTAAAATGTTAGGAATGTGGAAAGTTTACAAGACATATAGAATAAACTTTATAATCATTATATAAATTTAAAAAATTTGATTAGAGGAAAACTTCCAATGGGGATGCTACCAATAAGATGATGTACTAATATAAACACTCTTTGAGAAAGGATGGACCCTTTTAGGAGTCAATCAAATATGTTCAATTATACACATGAGTCCCTATTGGGAGACTTTTAATCCATGTTAAGAGATTCCAACCCTATTAGGTGATGAAAGGAAGATAGAAGGATCCATTGTCCAAACAACTTCAGTACTATTCTCACTAAATAATATAAGTGTACATCAACAATTGTCCAACATCAACTTCTAGTTCCAAATTTATCTCCTTGGGATCTCACCATTCCTTAACTACACCAATCTCTTCTACGATCTAAAACATATTCATATGTAAGCTCGCACAATACATAACATAGATATGACCACATATTGCACTTTACATCCAAGGAAATGAACTTTACTTCATACCAAGTCCTAAAATCAATTATTGAGTCAGCCTTTAGGCTGTCCCAATTTGCAGTAATAATATAAGACCAACTTAAGATATTACGTTGACATGTTACATTACAATATTATATTTTTTTACAATTTCAAGTAATTTGGTAACTCACAATCTTCATAACTTTTCACTCATTGATTGAATGAATTTACATTATTAGCCATAACATATTCGACATGTCTTCAACCTCTATCTAATTTTTCTCAACTAGATTCCATCTCTGTTATGAGATATAATCCAAACAATAGTACCCACTTTCGAAATATGATGTCTAAAAGATGCCTTCACCAAATCCATCATAACTATGTCCATCCTTCATATTTCCATACACACTTAGCAGTAGAATCTAGATATACTCTATAAAATTATCTCACATACACAATATCTTATATTCAATCCTCCAACGACTTGAAGCCAAACTATATCTATTTCTCTGCTAGTCTTCACTAAATAATCGATATGTTGACATCAATGAAAAACTCTACCATGAATGCAACACACAACCCATGAATCATGCTCCCCCATAGGAATACCATCAAAATACATGCTAACATGCATATGGAAAAGTATGTGGAGGGAATGAAGGGTTACAATCAAAACTAGTCAAAGAATCATACATAATTAGGGAATGATGGCAAGGTGAGCATTGGCGGAGTGTCTCTTATGGTTTTTATTGTGGCCATAGCTATGGCCATAGATCTATTACCTAAAGGAAATATAATGCTTAGAAAATACAAGAGACACAACATGAAAATTGGAAATGTTTTTTTGGCCATGAAGAGAGTATCCCAATACTACAAAACAATTTCAATAAGAAGGAGCTGCTTTGCAAGTGGAGATGCATGGATATGGTTTTCATCAAATTCATAATATTGGAGGGTACATTTAAGAGGTTCCACTCTAACCTCTTCCCTATATGCTAAATCATTTCCACCATGATGTTAAATTGAATCTCCCATACTAGATTTATTTCTTCTTTCCTAATGCTATGTCCAAAGTGAAAACCAAAGGTGGTTTCACTCTCCATTAAAGGCTTATTCTACCTCTTTAACTTTTATCTCATGTTAACTCCCTAGGTTGGCCCTAACCCATTTCTCATGCTATGCAATTAAATAAATCTATGTTTACCCACATTTTTTGTATGACCAAAATCCCTAGAGAGCCATAGTTGTGTTAGAGGACTCTTTGTCTTGTTGGTTGACCAAGATGGATTAGACTCTCAAAAGTACTACTAAAGCTTCCCTATATTGGTATATTCATCCATCTTCCACTATTTTAACTCCCAATGGTTATACAATTGATCCTGTCATCCCCCAAAAGATTACTCAACCTACATCAATGAAAAATGCCTCTATAAAAGGAATAAAAACCTAAGATTACACCAAGGGCAACAACCATGAAATGTAAAATAATCCATTGTGGACAATAATCCACTATATTATGAACTAATTAATAGCATCTTTGATATGCCAATGCAATACATCAACTCTTTGTCTCAAAAGATTGCACTCATGCCTCTTCTTATTATCTCTAATATAACATATGCATGCACCTTTGAATATCATACCCTAATTCCCCCCTCCTTCACTTCCATTTCCATAAATGATATCATCATTATATAAATATCATCAACATAAATAAGGTCATCCTATCATGATCTTAATTACAAAAATAAATTACAATAATCAACTTTATCAAAGGTATGTCAATTAAGACATATCCAAGACACAAACAAATAATCCCCAGCACATTAGGATCCACCGATCATGCTCAAGATACAAACAAGATAACTAACCAAGTTAGTCAAGAATACTCAAACATACTTCAAGAAATATATTGAATCTAATTGCATAAATAAATGTGATCTCTTACCAAGATCATGACACAGTTAAGAAACATAAAGAGACATCATGAAATATTGCATTAGGAACAAAAACATCGCTGCCTCAATATCCACCACCAACTCTGCATTGTTCATCATGAACATTAAATATCAATCTCTTCATTAAATAAAAATAACTTGCACATCTCTAAAACATGAAGAATTCCAATTGAGGATACACATGCAATTACTCAAAACTCCATTAGATTTACACCATAAAATATTGCATAACCAATACACATTGAGTCAAACTCTACAACACTATCACTACTAGAATAACTAGTTTATGGTCATAAAATTACTTGCTCAATCATCATATTAATTTCTACAATCCAAGAATGATCATCTATGAAAACTCATACACTATTTGAACCTATGCTCCATTTGATACATAACAGAATGATCATACTAGTACAATATCTCCAATAGATAAACTATTAACAATGTCATGAAAATAAATATGTCGACTTCAATGAAAAAATATTAATTCTAAAACATATAATGCAATCTCCTACAATAACCCCAACAATATCGAGTAAAACATTATGTATCCTAGAATTCAGTAATACATGTATGGAGATACCTTAGAATCCCTTAGGACATCAAGGACTCTTGAAGACATCTTAGGACCCATTAATGTATGTTAGGCCCCTTTAGGATATATTAAGCCTTCCTAGGACCTATTAGTGTATCCTAGGATAAGGACTTCTTAAGACATGTAGAACCCTTTAGGACCCAGTAAGACTCCTATGTGTAGAACAAGATTTAGTATGCAAAGAACATTAACAAATAAAGTAAACATTCACAAACCAAAAACTAAATTCACATATATGCTTAGACAAAGAAAGCAAACAAGAAGTGCAAACCTCACAAGATAAAACACTCCATGCTTTCTTGATTCTGTAGATGTGTCCTTTTGCTGTGGATGTATGCTCAAGATGCTCAAAAGCTTGCTTCAATGGAGATGGGTAATGGCAAATTGGTAGCTTTGTGAGCTCTCAATTTGGCATTATAAGCATAAGATTGATGGCTTTGGTTCTCAAAATAGCATGGTAACTTTAGCTCAAAGATTGTTGATGAAATGGCTTGGGATGGGATTCAATTTATAGGCTAAGGGGTAGAGGGATGGAGGGCTTAGATGCAAGGATGGATGAAGGCTTAAGGAGGGCTAGGATGCACTCAAAGGAGAGCACATGGATTGTGCTTGTTTAGCACCAATGGGAAGGTGACACTTGTCACAAGGAGGATGAGTGTGAGAGGGTAGGGTAAAGGGTTGGTTAAAGTTATGATGAGTGGGGTTGAGTATGTAAGAGGGATGTAAGAGGAATGAGTGTGGAAGAGGGAAGAGTGTGGAAGATGGGTGTAAGAGTCATGAGTGGGCTTGTAAGAGTCTTTTATGTTTTGTAAGAGCACTCATGACTTAGTGGTTGGGTTTTTTGAGGAGAGACTTTGGTTTGGATTAGGAAAGTCTTAAACTTGTTTAAGGAATGTGACAACATTAGGGTGTGGATTAGGCTTGGGTTTAGGATTATATTAGGGATGTTAGAGATGTGCAAGTGGATGGCATTAATGAAGGTGGGTGAGTTAGTGGCTAAGCTTGGTTAGTATGGGTGGATGGGGTGGATTAGGCTAAATGGAGGTTTAGAGATAGGTTAGGGGTTTTTGAATTTGAGGATTTCATGTATGAAATAGATTTATTTAATAAATGGGGATTTTTGGAATTAGATAGGAGAAAAGGATTTAATTGATAAATAATAGATTATTTGATTTATCAATTAGGACTATAGATGATTAATTAAATAAAAATTTAATTAATAATGCCTTTTTAGATAACTAAATAGGATTACTGAAATAGTGTAATCAAATTTAGGTGTCTACACTATGAACACTTAATGTATCTAGGACACATTAACACATGCACAAAGAGATCTTAAGACCCATTAAGACATCAAAGATCCCTCAAGAATTCCTAGGACCCATGAATGTATCTTATGCCCCTTTAGGACAAATCAATACTTTCTAGGATCTTTAAATTCCTCTTGAGCCACAAAGGATCCTTTATGACTTCCATTACTTATTAATGTATTGTATGGTTTTCTAAGACCCATAAATATATCCCAATGCTTATTGACATACCCTATGACCACTTAACACCCACCAAGGTATCCTAAGACCCATTAACTAATATGGATACCCCTTAGTTGTACCTCTTAAGACACTTAAGATCCCCCAATACATCCTATTTCCAATTATTATTCATAGGACCCCTTAGGAGAAACTAAACAAAAAGAATAACTTAAGACATTATACAAAAAAGTAGTTTAATTATGTATCCTAGGGCCCCTTAGAACTACTTATGATATCTAGGACTCCTTAAATATTTTTAGGAACCATTAATGTATCCCAGAACCCCTAAAACTCATTAAAGTATCTAGGACCTCTTAAAACATCTAGGGTCCCTTAATGTATCCTAGCCAATGTGTCTTAGGACTCATTTACACTCATTAATGTATCTTAAGATCCCCTAGAACCTATTAATGCATATTAAGACCCACTAATTATCCCATGGTCCATTATACAAATGACGATTTCTTAGGATCACTTAAGAAACTTAGCACACCTTTAGATATGCTAGGACTATCTTTACTCATTTATTACCCCCTAATTGTCACTTATATCGTACTCTTTCCACTTCCCTCATCTCACCATCCCATTCCTCTCCCTTCCACCTCTCTCTTTTTCTTCCCCTCTTCATTGTCCCATTACAATCTTTATCCATTTTCCTTAACTATCATTATTCTATATCTATGTTATATGTGTTTTCCTCTCTATTCTCTCCATCTACCTCATTCACCTTCTCCCTATCTCTTATCTTGTTCCCCCATATCAATATAAATCTCACTCCCCTCCACCATCACATAAGTTTCCTCTCTAAGTAATTGATTGATTATGATAGGAATACAAAGAGATGAAAAAAATAAGAGAGTGATGGATATAAAGAGGTATAGATATACATGAAGATATATCTATAGGGAGATAGAGATAGACAAGGAAGGCATGCAATAGAAAGGAGGTGATAGATACAAGTATTAAATATGAGAGAGAGAGAGAGAGAGAGAGAGAGAGAGAGAGAGAGAGAGAGAGAGAGAGAGAGAGAGAGAGAGAGACCCTTAGGTAGACAATTATGTATGCAAAAGATTAAAAACAAAAGGGAACCCTAGGATGATTTATTAATATTTTTAAATCACATTAATACATTAAAAATATGTTTTATTATTATCTAATACTTCATAACTATGTGAATTCTTATGGGAAAAATAATAAACTATAATGGAAAGATGTTGTATGCAAATATTATGTTTATTATGAGTTTTGATTGACTTCATATTATTATAATAATTTTTTGGTTTAAAAATCCATATTTTAGTTGTTTAACTCACCCTTTCAATGTGTAAAAAAAATCAAGTTTCAACACAAAATTTGTACCCACTTTGCTAGAATGTATTTCTTATTTTTTAAAAAATAGATTTCCAATATTAATGGATACCTAATTTAGTTTGGTATTACTAAACCACATTCAAAATTTTGCCACCCCATACAAAATTTCAAAGAAGATATAGCATTACATGATCACCATAAAGCAACTATAATCCATCCCTTTCATGCCATCTCACGCTAATGCTAAACAACTAAGAGAAAACCACTATGTTTATAGGATAATAGAGGAAAGGAGAAAAATGGAGTGAATAAAACCATGGATGTGAGATACAATTTTTATTATTTATTGGATTTGATTTGTAGATTTGGTCTAATATTTCAGTTGGCTACAATTTACAAATAAGTTAAATATTCAACACACATCAATTGTAATGCAAATAATAATATCTAAGAAGTCAATTGATATCAATAATATTTACAAACATCAAGAGAAGATTATTCTCAATAAAATTTAAGTAATACTATAGAAACCAATATCATAAAAAATATTGAGTAATTTTATTTTGGCTCCATAGAAAAATCCATGAGAAAGGTAGAAGAGATAGACAAAGAACCTAAAAAATATCTAATGAAATTGTATTTCCTCAACCCTCTTGAAATGCGAGAAGATAAGTCACATACAAACATAATGAGTGAAAAAAGGAAAATCTATTGTTGAAATGTTACCTTTATGTAAATCGAAACTGTTAAAAGTAGTTATAGATTGTTGTATTAGTTGATTTTAAGAGGTTTACCCCATGAAAATTAAATAGTGCATATATCATTTATATTATGACATAATTAATTATTTATCATTAATCTTATAGAAAATTAATATCTAAATATTTATATCCTATTGTATTTATCATGACCTCTTCATCATATACCATAGTAACTTAAACCTCTATCTAAATTTTCACTTTCTTTAAGATAAGCCATAATAATAATAATTACTCATTACTTAAAGATTTAATTTCGTAATGACTTTATTTTCATAGGATGTTTGAGATATTATATAATTTCTAGATAAATATTTATTAATATTATTACATTATCTTTAACTTATATTTTAATTTATACTTAGTTTTCTTAGTTTTCTAGCTAGCTGCTAGGTTGTAATGGGCTTGGGCTGTGCTTTTTTGTATTTCTATCTCCTTTATCAAAAATATTTTTTATTTCAAGCTATAAAAATGAACCTTATATGTGATTAAACATTCAATTAGCATACAATAGAATTCTAACTTTATTGATAAAAACAACAATATAACTTCACCATCACCTCATTTCATATTATATAAATTTATAGTTAAATTTATTTAATAATTATGCTATATCTAGTTTTTTTTTTTTCATGCAAAAACTCACATAGAATCCCACTTCATAAAATATAGAAGTCTACTAACAATAAATCTACAATAATCTAATATTTAAATTTTTATTTTTTTCATTATATCCAATTAAATTAGATTTTTTAATATTTTAAATGAAGAAATATTTACATCAATGAATATTAATTTTCCTATAAAAATATTTAAAAATTTGAAAATAAAAAATAATATTTTGTTAACTTTCCACCCTTTGCAACCTTGTCGTCCTCCCTTACTCCATGCCCTTTCAGTCTTTGGAGGTTTGGATCCTTGCTCCACCTCTAACACCTCCCCTGCTTGTTGGATCCGTCCCCTATTTTCCTAGATTTATATTTGGTTGCAAAATCTTAGAATGGCCACCTCCTCCTTTGTGAGGATTATTCTTTTTTGATGGAACCTGGGGTCATTCCTGACGACTGTGCTTGCTTGGGACCCATGCCCTTGGGTGGTCCCACAATTAAGGAGATCCCAAAGTCAAACTAGTTAGGGGTTTGTTGTTGGATCCAAGACTCTTGTTGACTCTGGTGCTAAACCCACGTTTTCTTCCGGACCCACTGGACCCCTGATTTCCCTACCCAATTTTTTGGTGGACTCACTTTCCTCAGGGTTTACCCTGTGCCTTGTAGGAAAGTTTGTTTCTTTCTAACCTATGGTGGATATGGTTAGAAAATGGTACTCAGGAAAGTGGAAACTCATGGGCTATATCTCCATCTCCATGATGATAGGGGCCCTCTTCCTATTCAGATTCATGACTTAAAATGATAGGGGTGAGATCATGGCTAAATCTTGGAACTTTGGCAAACATCACTTGATGCTGGTGAAATGGAAGCCAGGTTTTAACCCAGTGAAATACCTTTATAGATCTTCCCTAGTCTAGATCGTCTTACCTGGGCTCCCCTTGGAATTCTGGGATGAATGTGTTTTTAGATGGATTGGTAGCTCCTCTGGGCAGTTCATAAAGATGGATTTGATGACTAGCTCAAAGATCAAACTAGACTTCGCGACAATATGTGTGAATGTGGGAATGATAAAACCCTTACTAACCATGGTGGACCTAATTTCTAAATGGGGAACCTAATCACAATCGTTAGTCTATGAGAATGTTGCTCCTTTCTGCCAAAAATGTAACAATTTTTGTCATCTTTTCGTGGAGTGCCTGAAGAATGATAAACTCAAGAACAAGGTATCTTCCCTAGGTGTGGAGGTGACTGAGAGCTCAAAAATAGTTGAAAGGACTATTGTACTGACAACCTAGGAAAAAATAGAGCTAGGTGGTTCCATCAACACTTGTGTGGAGGAGCCTCAATTGAATGGAACCCCTTGATTGAGTGAGATCACACGAACCCCGATGAAAGAATGCACTTGTATTCAAAGTAAGGAGACAAATGATTTATTGAAAGTTGTTGTTCAAGAAGAGGGGGAGACTATTGACATGCTAAACCTAGAAATACATCTGGGTGATGGTATGCTAGACAAAGAAATGATTGTTGAGGGGATAGAGAGCTACTGTAGCCTATCTATTGACTTGGGGATGGGCCCATATCTTGGTAATGGAATCTGTGTGGTCTCTATTTCTAGTATTTTGGAAGTCTTTTCCCCTACTTCAGAGGGCCCAAGCTTTGATCTCATATGAAATACTGGTGAATGGATGGTCCCAAAGAGGAAGATCAGGGGGGAATAGGGTAGATGTTGCATCAACTACAAGGATAGGGAGACCTCCGACTAGGAACATCTGTTAAAAGGAAACAAAAAAGGATATTGCACAGGGGGAAAAAAAAACTTAAAAGAAACCCAAAACCACAAAAGATGAAGATCATATCCTGGGATGTGAGAGGGTTGAATAGCCCCAGGAAGCAGTTTAAAATCAAATAGAAAATCATTGAGCTTAACGTTGATATGATTCTTCTGCAGGAAATTAAAATGAATGCACATGTTTTTTCACATGTGGCTAATAATATTTGGTCGGGTGCTAAATATACCTATAGTGAAGCTAATGGAGCTTCTGGAGGTATTTCTATGATGTGGAATCTTGATAGGGTTGTGGGCATGGATATTTATGTCAACACCCATTTTGTTGTCACAAACTTCACCACCCACTCTGGCAATTGGACTACTTTTCATTTTTATGCCCCTAACACTCACAATGGTAGGCTTACTATCTAGAATGAGGCTACTACTATGGTAGATTCCATGAGACAAGGGAAATTTTTGTGTATGGGAGACTTCAACACCTCACTATACCCTTCTGAGAAATTGGGGGGATTGGAGGATTTTTCAGATAACATGCAGGACTTGGAAGATTTTTTGAGAAGAAACAATCTGATTGATATTGAACTACAAGGCTTTTCTTTTACCTAGTTTAATAATAGAATAGGGAAAAAATTGATTTAAGTTAGGATTGACAGTGCTCTAATCTCTTCAGGATGGGGACATTCTCCAACACCCCTCCCTAAAGGTTTTTCCAAGAACTATCTCAAATCATTCAAGGATACTTATCTCCTAGACTCAAAATGCTACTAGGCACAGGCCTTTTAGATATGAGATCATGTGGTACTCGCACATTGAATTCAAGGACTATATTGTACGATGGTGGAAGGATCTGAAGGAAGGCACTACCATGTTCTATGTTTCTAGAAAGCTTGATAGAATAAAAAATGAGGTGAAAGATGGATAAAATCCTTGTTTGGGACTTTATCCAAAGAAAAGAAGGTTAAAAAGAAAAAGATGGAAGCCCTCCTTATGCAAATTGTGCAAAACAATGTGTAGATTGAGCAACAACAAGAGGAGAGAAAGTGTAGAAAAGAATGGAGAAACCTTCTCAATAGGGAGGAAGTTTTCTAGAAACAAAGATCTAGGATACAATGGTTGAAGGAGGGAGACAAAAACACAATGTCTTTTCACAGATCAACCTCAAGATGCAAAAAGAGAAACACTATCAATAGCTTGATGGATAATAATCACCATGAGGTCACTGAAATAGAACAGATAAAGGATAAAGTCAATTCCTTATTTCCAAGAAATGTATAACCACCCAACAACCCAGGTTAATAAAAACATACAAAATGCTATTCTAAGGTCATTTCAATTGGTGATTAATAGTCAAATGAATGAGAAGATGACATGCAAGGTCGAAGAAGAGGAAGTTAGAAAGGTTGTTTTTAGTATGGATCAATATAATGCTCTTGGTCTAGATGGGTTTCCTCTTGCTTTCTTCCAGGAATTTTGGGATATTATTAAGTATGATGTTATCCATACTACTCGTAACTTTGTTAGAATGAGAAAGTTGCCGAAGGAACTCAACCAGACCTTCATTGTTCTCATTCCTAAGATAGAGGACCCTCAAAGACTGGAAGACTATAGACACATCAACCTTTGTAACACAATTTCTAAGGCTCTTGCTAAGGTTATGGTAAATCACATCAAGCCTCTCTTGGAAAAATTCATTGGCCCCTTTCAGAGTGGCTTTGTGTCTAGGAGGTAGATTCTTGACATGGTTATAAGCACCCATGAGGTGATACACTCTATGAAAAGGTCTAAGAACCCAGGTATGGTTCTTAAACTAGATATCTCCAAAGCTTATGATAAGATCAAGCATGAATTCCTCTTTTCTATTCTTGTCAAACTTGGTTTTAATGGGAAGGTTAATAGTATTGTAAAAAATGTTGCTACCTCTGTTACTTTCTCGGTGATCACCAACGGAGCTCTTGGCAATTTTTTCTCATCTTCGCAAAGTCTTCACCAAGGTGACCCCCTATCTCCCTACCTTTTTATTATTTTAGCATATGTACTAAGAAAAAAATTAGTGTCTTTGACTAACTATGACAAAATCAAGGGCATTAAACAAGCCTCTTGGTGCCCCCCATAAATCATACAAGAGTTTGTGGATGACACCTTCTTATTTGGCATCTCCTCCATCCATGAAGCTAGATAATGGAAAATCACCTTGAATCAGTATGCGATGGTCTTTGGTCAATGCATAAATTACCAGAAAAGAAAACTCTTTTTCTTCAACACCATTGCCATCTTGAGAGATAAGTTGACATGTATTATTGGCTACCAAGAGGCATCCCTCCTAGATACTTATCTTGGCCTACCACTCACAATTAAAGAAGTTCCCAATCGATTTTACAATGGTCTAGTTGAACACTTCCAAAAAAGGTTGGTGGGTTAGAAAGGGAAAATCTTGAGTAATGTTGGGAAACTCTAGCTTCTCTCTGCCTCCCTACAAGGCTTCCTTTCCACTTTCAAAATCTCAAGCAGGTTCAAAGACATTATTCCAAAAATCTAACATAACTTCTTGTGGGCGAAAACTAAAGAGAAGTCAAGAATGAATTTGGTTAGTTGGGAGAAAGTCTATTGACCAAAATCTCTTGGTGGTCTAAATTTAAGAGGAACACGAAACTTGGACAAGGCCCGGTTAACCAAAATTGACTAGAATTTGGTAAGCTCTCAAGGTAGTTGGTGCAACATAATTAAGGCTAAATACCTTAGGAGATTGTCTCCTCACCAATTCCCTTAGATATGTGAACTCCCCCAAGGCTCCTAGCTAGGAAGAAGATGGTATGGCTCCCTCCCTCTCCATCTTGGTTCAAACTAAATTTTGATAGTTCAGCCATGATGGGTAGCACTTCAGCGGGAGGTATCCTTCATAATAGTATAGGAAATATGGTGGTCGCCTATGCTAGTAACTGTAGAGGAGGCTCCAACAATGAAGCGTAAGCTATGGCACACTTGTGGAGGCTGAGAGTTGCAAGAGCTTGGGAAATTGATAGGCTTGCCATCGAGGGAGATTATATGCTTATCATTAAGGCCACTGAGGGAGAAGGATGGAGTAACTAGTCAATTAAACTCATAATCAAGGAAATCTGAAGGTTGTTGGAAGATTACCATGGCATCCAAGTGGTGCACATATATCAGGAAGGGAATGGTGTGGCAGATGAGTTGGCCAAATTTGGCAATGGTGTTAGAGATTTAATGGAATGGGAGGTTGTTAGATTATTCCAATCATCAACGTAAGTGGTGATGGAAACGAAGCAAACTTTCAAAAATTCCATATGATGAATCAAAATAGGTGGCAAGCTATCTTTTTTCCACAAGGGTGTGAGGACATGACAATCCATAAAGGGCTTGTTTGGAAAGATTTGTATGAGGATATGCATTAATGTTTTGGTTTCCGTAAACATTGATTATTGTCATAAAAGGTCATAGAGGGGGGATTTGGTGACATATAGAAAATAGCCTACTAATAATCATAATGATAACTTACTATATTCCCGCACTAACTACAACTAGCACTAGTCATTTACGAAGGGAAAGAGATCGCTCATATGTGCCACAGAGGATGGATTTTTGTCTTTTGGGAAACTTTATGGAATTATGATGACTATGCAATGCCTTTTCATTTTTATCATTTAGGCTTCTCATTTTATATTTCATACTTGCAATGAGGCTATGTTGTCTGAAGATTTGGTTGTTGACCTGGGTGAAGACATGGGTGTTAGTGATTGCATAGAATTGATTTTTGTGGAGAACGGCATCCATAGCAGTGAGGTGATGATGGTCTACTTGTAGGAAGGCAGCCTCTTATCATATATGGAGGGAAGGGGGAAGCATGACAAGATTGTCTTGGTGTAGTTGTTCCAGACTTGGAAGGACATAAAAGGTGACTGTCACTAGTATGAAATTTGAAATCTCTAAGGAAACCATTGCAAGGATAAAATATTTTACTATGGAAGGAAAGAAATGGTGAAGGTAGGCTATAGTTAATGAGGAGACTGGTTTGGGGAAAATTTTCAAACTCAAGGAGGAACCGACACAAATGCATGGAGAATTTTCATAGGAAGCCCTCCCTAAGCCTCGGGACACCATCTATTATGTGATATATCACCCTTGAGAACTACTTTTAGGTAATCTATTATTACCACTTCCCTTTTTGAATCACTTCAAGAAATTTGACCACATTTCCTTCCCATTTCTATTATTGCATTCACTAGAAGATTCTATTTTTAAGGCTAGAAGGAACATGATGAGGGTAAAACTTTCTACCTTATCCACTAGGGGCTTATGAATAAGTTGTATATCCAACACCTAGCCCAAAACCAACCTCTTTTGGTTAACCCTCTAGCCTTGGTGACCCCCCAAGTCTCCTTGGGCCTTGGAACTAGGCCTAGCCATAAGAAGTTCAAGAAAACCCATGGCTCAGATGTCAAAATGGACCTAGAATCCAAAATCAGCCTCACAAAGTTGGACTCGGATACTAAGAAGGGTATACAAACCACCAGGAGAACTAGTGAGCACCTCCACTTAGATAAATTCAAGTCCGCCCCCCCCCCCCCCCAAAAAAAAAAAAAAAACAAGATTCTATCTCTAAGTCTTCCAAAAGTGATTCCAAACCTGCAAGAAAGAAGAGATTACCTCAGTCTACCCTAAGCCCTCTTAGCTCTTCCCATATCTCTGACACCTTGGAGGCTACCCTAGCTAGAAGTAGGGGGGAATACATCACTTCCACTAAGAAAGAACTCAACAAATACACTGGGAAGAAAGGGAAGCATAGTCATATTAATGCTAGACTAGAAAGGATAGAACATTTTATGAAGGACCTGACTAATAATCAAACTGGTATCTGCTAGTGATTTGAAATGTTGGTGGAGTTTTCCACCAAGGTCATACATTCTGTGGCCACAACCTTATACTTCCTATAGGCTAAGAAGGAGGAGAAGGATCTAGGAAAAGTTACTAAGACCACCCATTCCATCTATGGCTTTCTGGCGGAGGATTGGCTAAAGACAATCCTGGACAAACCGGTTAAGAGGGAGGGGGAGGATGCAGTTAGGGATGCTACTAAGGAAAAAAAGGAGGACACACAAGGACAAGAAGAGGCCAATTAGTCTTGGTTTTGGTATTTTATATGTGTAGTTTTTTTATGCTTGGTACTTTGAACTTGATACCCCATGGAGTCTTTAGCTTTTAAGATTATGTTGATTAAGAGCAACATTTTGTATAGGAGTTGCTGGTACATTTTATAGTCTTTTACAGATATTAGTTTAAGGTATGATAGTATCGTTAATCATGTCATGGACATATTTTGTTTTGTGAATTTAAAAGATGGCATAGGATAGACAACTAGGAGGCTACCTCCAACTGATTGTTCAACCTATTTGTTACTTGGAGTCAGCCCTTGTTCTTTTTTTACTGCTATCTAACACTTCAAAGACTTACAAAACACAATCAAAATATTCTTTCATTACATAGTAGTTTTAGGAAAAGGGAAGGATAAGCTTTATCCTTAACTTTACACAAAACATCACCCACAAAACCCTAAGAATGGACTTATGCACCCAAGATACACATAAAAGAAACAAATGCTTCAGATCCTTAACACATCCTCACTAGAAGAAATGCGTTCCATATTATGGTGAACAACACCCAAAATTAAATTTCTGATACCATACTTTGCTCTAGCATTATAGGAGACTATTAGGAGGAGCCTTTAAACTTTCCTTCTTAGTGGGACCATTCTTTACTAAAAACACCATGCTCAACCCCCATGTCACATGATCATCAAAGTGACAATGCATGAACCAAACCCTTGTACAAATCAAAAAATCCTTCATATGCTTTCAAATTTTCAATCTTAATGCATATTTCATATCTAAAAATAGTAAAGAAATGTCACTTTGTTTCTTACCTAGATTATTAGCTTTGAATCTAACAACAACCCATCCATTGACTGGAACCCCTACCATATTTTTCTAAGGTGGATCAACTAGATTGAAAGAGTTCAAGTGTCTTTCATTATCATAATTACCAAAACCCTCTCTGACCACATAAAAGTCATACCCATGAATATGCATTGGATGATTATCTGCTTAGAAGATATTGGTTCCCTAGAAAACAATCTAAACCATAGCATTATATTCAATCACTTTTACTCTTGTGCTAGAAATTAGTGCCCACAAAGATTCATCTACATCACTATTATAATTATACTCAATGGGCGGACTGGAAGGAAATTCAGTTCTATAAACATCTAGTATGTTGAAGTAATAAGCTTAGAAAATGGCTATATCTAGTAGCACAAAAGATATGTTGTTCATACAAGTAACAAAATGATTATAGTACTATTACTTACTAAGTTATTACGTCTTAGTGCTATCAGCTATGACTATCACTAACACTAATAGTAATAGTTTAAGAAGATGACCCAGCTCCAATGATGTTCTTTAGGGTACTCCATTTTGCATCATTTGGAAGCTCTATTTTTTGAGGTTGTAGCTAAATAGTTGTAACCTCATCAACAATGAATACTTCGAAGATATATTTTTATATGAATCAAGGAATTTATCTGTAATTGCATTCATTTTTTATAGTGGTTTGAAGCAATTTGCAATTCTTTCTAGAGTGGTTTCCTTAGGCAAGTTGCCTAAATTGTAATTCATGGTTTTGTGAAAAATTTTCATGTAATTTTCTTTCCAATGAATTTACTGTCTGAGTAAGATGGATTTAGTAATCCAACATTTAGCAAGTTCATTATGTTGTGATTCATCTTTATCAAATCTTTGGAAGAAAATTTCAAAGCTTCAACTATTTCCATTGATTATTCACAATTGTGACAGACAACAATGGTCATTACAGAGGCATCCAAGCGATTGTTTATTCCTTGGTTTTCTAAATACTTGTTATTGAATCTCTGTACTTTATTCAAAAAAATTATAGGAAGATTTTGTAAGGAATTGGTGAAGATACTTCATTTACTCTCAAGATATTTCTTTACATTTTCAAAGACAACTCTGAGATTGCTATTTTAATTTAGTCATTCAAACAAACTATCATTGTTCTTCATTAATTTTTCCCAATTTTTTTTTTTGATAAGGTTAACCATTTTTATTATAGTATCCTTGACATGATGGTCTTTGGAAGATGACGTTATATTTATTGCAATTGCATTCTCCATCTTTTTCTTCATTTTAGACATCTCTATCTCACTATTTTCTTGTATTTCCTCTAGTTGCCCTTGCTAATTAGTTGTTCTCTTCCTCTCATCCTCCAATTTCTTCTTCAAATCTTGGATTGTCTTTGCAATACTTACCTAATTTTTCTTCTCATCCTCGAGTTCCCTTTTCAAATCAATGATTTTGTTCATAGTGGACTCCTCCTTTTTCTTTGCATTGTCCAATTCCTTCGTTAAATCATGGAGTGTTTGAGTAAACTGGTCTTTCTTCACCTTCTCCAATTCCTTCTTCAAATCGAGGATTTATTTTGCAGTTGACTCCTCTTTTTTCTTTTTCAAATTCCTTCTTCATATGGTGGATTGTGTTACTATTTGCAATTGTATTAGACTCTATTTATTTTCACTTTCTCCAACTCCTTCAAATCAAGGATTGTCTTTGCAGTTGACTCCTCTTTTTTCTTCATATTCTCCAATTGCCTCTTTAAATTGTGGATTGTGTTTGCACTAGACTACTCTATTTTCTTCTCATTCCCCAATTCCTTCTACAAATTATCAATTATCCTTGCCTTAGACTCTCTCTTTTTTTCATTCTCCAATTCCATCTTCAAATTATGGATTGTATTTTCATCATAGAAGTGATTTTTCCTTTCATTCTCCAATTCAATCTCCAAATTATTATTTTCCTTAACAATAGAGTCCATGTCAGTTTTCAATTTATTGTTGACCTGTGCACAACTCTCTACAGACTTGAACAACTGTGTAGTAGAGGCTTTTCATGCTAAATTATTTTTTTGCACTCATCCAATTCTTTAGTGAAAATTTTCAGTTGTTCATTCATGTTTTCTTGTTGGACAATTGCCTCTATAGAAGAAGAATTCTTTATCATGTTTTATAATTCTTTGAACCTATTGTCTACTTCTTTCTCCTTGGCCTTCACATTATCAAGGTTTACCTGTAACTTTTCTATTTGCTTTGTAAGCCTTTTGTTTTCCCTATCTACTTTGAAAAGTGTAGATTAGACCATTTTGTTGCTCTCTTTTGATATATTGATTTTGTCAATTTTTTTACTTTTGAGAAATCCATTTGAAGACTGGTAACTTGTACATCATTACAATTTATTACATTTTCTGGTGGATTATTATCTCTAGTTAGGGGCATAATAGCTTTTAAGTTCATCATTTCGGTGTTTGGATCATATGTTGGAAATATACTATTTGTAGATCTTTGACATTCAACAACTACATCACTTTTCAAAGTCCTCATAATTTGCCTATTTCTTTTGCTTATCTAATCAAACTTTGATGCAAACTCCTTTAAACTAAAATATGGGTTTGCTGAGACAATTGACAATTTGAAAGGTGAATTATCATTTGGATTCTTGCATGCTCCTCCAACTCTAGTTACACTTACTCTAGCTACAATTGTATTTTGAGGATTTCCAACATATTGAAGATGACCCATTCCAAATCTTGGCATTTTAGGACTATTTTCAAGGTTTTGTATAGAAGCTACTGGTGCATACATTGGTGAAGTAACTACTGACATTGCTTACATTGTAATTTTCATAACTTTTTGCTTTTTTGCACAAGGTTCATCCATGCTAGTGCTAGTGCCAATGCCAATGGGATCAACTACAACTGGATTTGAAGATTTAACAAATATTGTGTTGGGATGACCTTCTCAACTGACTGACCTTGACAATGGATATTATAAATTATTTCAAGATCACTGGCCCCCACTTCCTTTTAATTGTCCAATCCTAGACAAAATGATAACAAAGAAATAATATTCTAAACCCATGGCACAAAATATCATACTAATAAGGAGGCTTATGGTTTATGTCCAGTGTAATAGTAAAACTATTATGATTAGTAGATGACTTTGAGTTTATTAAATGCTTATTATATGAATCTTGAAAACTTTGTCTAGTTTGTCATAAGCTTGGGCTAGTTTATCCAAGTCAATGCACTCGTTAAAGCTTCCTGATTTAGACCCCAGCCCTAGGTCTAATAGAGTGAGAAAATCTCAACTCGATTATGGATAAAATTTCCTCCTAAGTTTTTTGGTTTACAATTGCCTTTTTATTTTCATCATAATTCTGAGCACATAGCATTATAATTTTAGTGCAAGGGAATACTTCGAGTATAGTGAGGTTTGCTAATCCAATAACCAAAGTAGCTAGTTTATTTGTATGTGCATGAATACTTTTGTTGTATTTGTAATAATTTCTCTCTTTTTGTGAATCTTTCCACTTATTAAACAATGAATGTCTAATTCCCATGATTCCCAAATCTCCATGGATAACAAGATAAAAAATACCATGACATTCATTGGTGAAACTTAGGGTTTGTAGCACTTGCCTCAGTTCTATAATGTTTTTTTTTTTCCTTTATGCTTGCACTCATATTGGAAGTTTTTGACTTTGTTTTTCCCATGCCTACTACTAATTATTAAACAAAATTCTTCTTAAATCCAAATTTAAAAAAATTGTAAAGTGTAAACGTAAGGCAATAAGAATCAAGATTTCTATTGCTACAAAATGCACTGCAAATTTTTTTTAAAAAAATTAAATACCCATAATCAAGAATTGAGATTCGATAATACTAGTACTAGCAAATATTCAAATAATTGGTGTTGTCCTATGATACTCAACTTTCAGACTTCCAGTTTTTAGATCAAAAAATGAAATTCAATCGGTCTTTGAAAAGTTGAAATTTGAAAGCCTTATAGTATTGGACTCTCAAGAACTCTGAACTTAATACTCTAAAAACATAAAAGGTTAATAGTTAAAAGTTAAAACGTAAGTATTAAGTAATTAATTATTTTAAGTACTTTACTAATACTATGTATAATGTATATGTAAACAACATCAAGACTTAATAAAGTACATAATTATAATAATAATAAGTAAAAATTAATTGCATTAATATACATTCAAATTTTGAAATTTTTTCATTTTAAATAAATAAAAAAATAAAAATTGAACTTAATAATCGATATGATTTTCAGGTCAATTTGTGGAATGTTATCATTGTTGTCAAGAGTCATCTAGAATTGTGATACTTGTCAAGGACACCTGTCATGATTTTGGATATTGCTCGACAATAGCAATAGCATTCCCAAAATTTATCTGAAATTCATCTTGGGTCATTGATCTATCTTTTACTTAATAGTCAGGATTAAATAATAATTTTTTAAAAGACTAACCATAATTATTACACTTAATCAAGCTTTGCAATGACCAGACACGTGTCCCAATTCTAAATAAATCTAGGCACATGGGAAAACATTCCCCAGATTGATCTAAAATTCATCTTAGGCTATTGATCTTTCTTTTAATCAACAATCAAGACTTAGACATAAGTTATAACTATTAGAGAGTATCTTGAACTACATGTGTCTTGATTTTAGGTAGTGGAATGTTCTCATGGACTCATGTCACGATTCTGGATGTTTCTTGACAACAACAATAACATTTCCAAAATTTATCCAAAATTCATCTCGGGTCATCAATATTTATTTTAATCAACGATCAAGACTCAAACATAACTATAACTTATAAGAAAAAATATTGACTACACGTGTCTTGATTTCGCTCGTAGAAATAGAATTTAACTTAAATCTTTTAAAATTTGGCATGACATAGAGTTGTAGTTGTTGATCTATCTTTCATTGAATGGTCCAAATCAAATCATGAATCGTTAAACCTTTCGCATAACTAATATTAATTATTTAAATTATAATTCATCTTATTGTTTCACAATGCAAATTAAAACTTAAATCACAGAGTGCAATTACTGGTTGCAAACATACAAATTATTTGAAGTTCTTGACAATTTCCAAAATCCATGATTTGGATGAATAAAATTAAACATGTAAAATTAATGAAACATCAAATTTTTAAAAGTGCAAAATTATAATTTGTAAATTGTAATAAATTACCATTCATCGATCATTAATTGCTTATAATGATAACTTGATTTAATAATCATAGCATTTTTACTTAATTAAAATTAATTTAGGTTATAATCAATATTTGCTAAATTGCTTCAGCTTGATAATGATAAGTGATCATTTAAATTTAAATAACTATGGCATTTTTCATTTAATTCAGAATATGATAAAAAGTTAAAAATATTATGATGGTGATGATATTTAAATAAATTTACATTTCAAAATAGGAAGTAATGAATAAATAAATAAATATTCAATATTTAATATGAACATTTATATATAAGTTATAATTTGAACTTTTTATTTTCAAATCAAATTTCAACATTATGTATACAATTTAAATTGCATGGTCATTGAGCAAGATTCTAGATTCATGATTCATGATTCATCAATCATGATGTTACATGTATCATAAGTTTAAGTTTAACTTTAACAAACTATTTTCTTATTTATTTAATATTTTAAAATAAATTAACAACAGTTAAAACTATTATAACCAATAACTATTAACTTGCATGGTCCTAGCCCCTGTGTTCATATATGATTGAATTTTATAGGTTTTGTAATTTAAAGGACATACATATACATTTTACAAATTTTCATTGGATAATTTTCAATTGAATATTTTTTTACTATAAATCATTAATCAAATATGAAACCATAAAGGGATTGTTGAAACGCTTTTTTTGTTTCTAACTTTATAACTATTAATAGTTAATTTTTTATAACAGAGTCATAGACTAACAATTGAACAATGCACTGAGAAGCCAAAAATAGAGTTGTAGACTAACAGGAACAACAATTTGAGAAGCCAAAAACTATTGTTTTCATTCATAATATTTGAGAGTGTATAATGTACATACTACTAATTCATAGCATAGAAATTCAAAATAGCTAATTAAATCAACTTGATTTTACTATTTCATAATTTACATTAAAGGGCAAGGCACAATCTAAAGAAAAAAAATATCTTAAAAATATTTTTTTTTCCAAAGGGCAAGGGTCAAGGAAATAGGATTTAGCAAATAGGGAATAGGGAACTAGGGAACAGGGAGCATCAATAGGATGAGGGGCTGAGGGTTTGAAGCCTCCAATCAGAAAGGTCTTCAAGCCCCTTCACAAGGAATCTTTTGGAGATGATAATGTTGCTAAACTCATACAACCATGTGAAGTTGGTCTGACTAATTTCATCCAACAATAACCACTTTCATAGAGAATCCCTTCCAAGTTGTGCTCACTGCCAATGGCAAGTCAATTATCATTCATTCATGCCAAGCAAGAAGGGATGCTTTTGTACAATGCTCCCAACACTTGTCTACTACATCTACAAAAGGCATGCTAGTGTCTAACTTTGATACCTACTTGACCAATACAAGAATTTCGATGTAGTCTTCTAAATAAAATTTCTTAAAAATATTATACAGAAGCATTAGAATACCTACTTGATTGCCTCCAAGGTTGAGAAGATATGTGAGGAAGTGGGAGGTAATATCTGTGGACACATGGAACCTCTTCTCATTTCTTAATAATTCATGGTTGAGGACCATGACCAAAGCATGACGGATAAAAGGATCTTTGGTTTCTTCCTTGTAAACCATGGCTAGGACATCCTTAGGTATCATGCCCAAAAAGGGCTTTTGTAGATCCATTGTGGTGCATTTCAGGCGAATTGGCATATCCATGAAAATTACAACCCTAATCCCTAAGATTCTAAG
The DNA here is from genome assembly GCA_028749045.1 of Cupressus sempervirens. Lineage (NCBI taxonomy): Eukaryota > Viridiplantae > Streptophyta > Pinopsida > Cupressales > Cupressaceae > Cupressus > Cupressus sempervirens. The sequence continues at coordinate 637,580,965 of CM053791.1, forward strand.
AAACTCTGCAAACTAAATTGAGATTCAAAATTTTGAGAAATGATAATGAAAGAGGAATTGAAGAGGCTATTTAACATAGTTTCATTAAATATTTTGGTGTTCACGCTCTTTCATATCTTCATTTTTCATATTCCTATTAATTTGTGTGTGAAATATGCTCACATTAATGTCAGAGAGTTGGAGTGCCTACCAAGGTGGTTGTAAATGAAATGTAATAATTGTAACTATTAGTACCACATTTATGATTTTAATCTTGATGTGATGTTCACTACATTCTAGTCAATGGTTTCTATGCATAACTTGCCATGTGTCTCCATTCTGGAGAATTTCATGTGACTCCAAATTTTTTCAAGCAATTGACCCCAAAATGCATCTTCTATCATTGATCTTTGATTAATCAATGGTCAATAAAACTATTGTATTAATGTTACAAATGAGACGGTAGCCAACCTAGTAATGGCTACACTGACATAATGACATTATTAATACTAGACCTAAGATAATACACAAGTTGAAGTGACTAATCAGTATTCAGTACAGTCACTAGCCAATACATGTGCAAATTCACTTTTAGATTAAATAATTTTTCAGTTTATCGCTAAAGATTAGCCAAGACCATTATTATTCATTTTCCTAAAAAACAAGTAATTTACCTCTAACATTACAATCTCATTTTTGGCAAGTAAAAAAATAGCCACCATTTATTTATCTGTCAACAAGAAAAAAAAAAATTGCCACATTTAAAATGATTTTTGTTAGGGCAAGAAAAAATCACCAACATATAATATTTTATTTCCCTACATGGAACAAAAAAATCGCCCTCGACGTTAAAATTTTCTCACCCATTAAATGTTGGATTCACTAGAATTTTAGGCATTATTTTTTGGAGGAGTTTCTTAAAGTTACCCCTGAACATTATATTGGGAGAAACTAAAAGAAGAAACAGTGAACAATGCTTGAGGGAAGTTGAAATCACAAGATTTTGAGGTAAATTATTGATTATTCTCAATATTATTTTCTTATGTATTGTAAAGTTAAGATTTATAAATATTGATAAATGATTTCATAATTTGAATGTCCAGTTGCGTGACCATATTTGTGGCTTTCGACTTCCATGTATTCCTTTATCTTCATTTCAGGATCTGGCATTTATCTTTTAATGCAAAATCTATCAAATTTTTGAAAGGTCAAGGAACTAATGTGGATTTAAAAGAGCATCCAGTCTCTAATGGAAAAAAGAATAGTCAATTGTGGTAAGAATTGTACAAAATTTTCCATTAAACTTCCAAATATAATGTTTCTTGTCTTGACTCATTAGGAACAGTTTACCAATGAAACAAGATATAAATTTTTTCATCAACAAGTCAAGATAGCACTAAAAATTTTAGATTCCCCACTAGTAAAAGGAATTGACATGGTTTTCCTAACTTAAAGTTGACCCATTCAAAAGCAAAAAGTTGTACTATTTTTATCATTGTCTTCATTTCTTTTAATAAAAAAAGGCCAGCTAAACTAAATAAGAATTAGCTAAGACACCATGATCATTAATGACATTCTCATAGCTCTAAATTTGAAACATGTATATAGTCTCTAAGTATTGCCTACTATTGGGTGTTCATTTTGCACAAGGTCAATGACAGGAATCCTTTACGTAATTCCTCTCTTGAAAAGAAAATCTTTTTAAGGATCCACTCCAAGGTTCAGTGTTTGTCTTGCAACGTACCAAAATCCACTCAGTAGAAGATTAATGTGAGTGTTCACAAGGAGGCATTTTGTAGTTCTAAAACTCTTTTATCTTGGAATTGAAGTAAAATCTATTCGCTATCTCAAAATATCACACCAAAAGAATAATAGTTTTGTATTTTCTATTTTTTTAATGAATGCAACTCTAGTAATGTAGCTACTACGAGGTCCTATTCTAACAAGGGGTTAGCAAAGCAAATAATGAAACTGAAAGAAAATAACATGAAATCAAATAACTTGAAATTGAAATTCCTAAACAAACATAAGCTACAGAACACAACATGCTGCGAGTTAAACTTTCAAAGAAATTGGTAGGAAACCAATGAAAATAGGAGCAACGCTTCCTAAAATCTAGTGATGCAATCGTCAGTGAGAATCTTTAACAAATTGAATGATGTTTCACTCTTCATCAAATCGCAAGGCCACAAAAAGTGTGTTCATGTGAGACAAAAATCTATGTAGACACAAATCGGATGATCTCTTCTCAAGCTCATTATGTCAACAAAATTCATATATCTCTAGCAAACACCAAAACTAAAAGATTACACATCCAGAAAAAACACAATAAAATTTTGGCTCAATCACAATCTCATGAATAAAATCCACAAAACCATGACATATTCAGGCAAGAATAACTACACTCTGAATGCTAGCACCAAAAGCATAATTTTATTGCATAATAACAGCAACCCTCATTACATTTTATAATGGGGTATTTATAAGAAATTGTCTCCTCAATTTGTGTTGAGAGTGGGAGATATCTTGATGCAATAAAATGCTTTTAAAATATTTAAACAAACTAAATATATACAAACTGATGATCTAACTAGTGCTTAGAGGGACTCCATCCATATTTTATTCATTAATTGGATGCATGAGCCCTTTAAATGTCAAAAATAATGAAAGCATGAGAGAGAAAGTAGGAGGAAGCCATTAGTCGAAGTAGAAGTGCATGGAGACACCAAAAATAGAAGCTGCCCCTTCACTAGGAGTGTGTCAGAGTTAAACTGTTGTCAGAATGTGCTCCTGATGCATGGAAAGTGTTATTTTTGAAACTGGCAGTCAACTATCGACACACCTCTAAACTGTGGACCTATGGAGTTGCGAACCTTGACTGGGTCAAAAATCTCAAAATTTTACTAAGTGTCAAAATTGAAATTCTAGCATCTGGGTTTTGCTCATCTTTATCCTAAACATATGTTTGGATGTTTGCCCTTGAATTTCTCTATAATCTCAATAATCTTAGCACCATCTTGAAGATCCAAAGCATCATACTTTTCTTTGACCTTCTATTTGTAGTTGTCCACCTCAATTCAAGTTTCTACAAAATCTCTGAGTTTGGTGTCCAACTCTAATAGCGCTTCCTCTATCCTGAAGGCTTGTCTAATGTCTTCATCACTGGATGCTTCCTCTAAAGTCTTTTTGAAATTTTTCACAACTACCTCAATTGGTAAAAGCTTCTCTCATTCTTCATCTTCAAAAATGTCCAAGAATGCATCACTGTACAACATTTTTGCTTCCAAAATTCACTCTCGGGCTTTCCTTGAGCCTATGTATCTCATCATGCAATGTTTCCATCACTTTATTTCCATCTGCAATATTTTCTATCCAATCATCTATCATGTCTAACTCTTCTCCGATATATACATTAATTAGAATGTAGTACCTTTGCCCTTATATGGCTTGTAGAGTTTGTAAATCCTTGCTCCATACCCGTACCTCATCCATAATACTGAAGTCCTGCCTCAAAATGGCCACGATCTTATCAAAATTCTCTTGTGTAGCATGCAATAACTTCAAACTTCTTGTGATTATAGTGACACCCGTATCCTCAAGGCTGTCTTGCCAATCCTAACAAGCTCTCAAAAATGGACTAAGTTGTACACCTTCCCCTTCTCTAAGAATGGTATTCAAAGTCTCCTCGGGGCGTTTAGAATCAAGAGGACCAATAACTTCAGCTAGATATCCCTTTAAGATCTCAACTTGCCTTCAAAGTGTTTTGATTTCAACCTCATCCTGTTCCATATGGCTGAGAACCTCCTTGACTCCCATAGTCATCATTTGTCGAGAAGTATCCTCTGTAGGCTTTCCTAACAATGATATCTTTCACTTCATAGTCCTAAAGATTAACAACTTCTTCATCTGTACCTTTCAGAGGGTGAGCCACTTGTGCAAATAAGTCCTAATTCTGGGTAGTAGTAATGAATGCAAACGGTGTTGCATCATGTAATGGAGAGTAAGGCTTGTTCAAAATCTTCACAATGTCACAAATATCATCCTCCGAAGCACAAAATTGATGCTTGGCACTTCTCATTATCTCTTTTCAAAACCATCTTGTGATATGCCTTTGTATAACCTTGGCTCTAGATGATTGAGGGATGTGTTCAACTACCTCCTTCCCTCTATCGCTCTTGCTTGAAGTCTCCTGTTGTAAGGGTTCTTCTTTTGTAGTCTCAGTTTCTTTAGATCTCATAGTTTGATCTTCAACTTCTTGAGAAGGTTGTTGTATACATTCTACTACCTATGCCTCTTTTGATGGCTCATCAATAACCCTTGGTTCTAGTTCTCCTTGTAATGACGATTTCTTCTGAACATGTTCTTTTGAACTCGGAGGTGGAGGTGTCACTAAAACCTTATCTACCATCATAACCTAAGGTGAAGATGGGGAAGTGAGATGAGGACCTTGTGTCTTGGGTGACATCTGCATCCAATCTTGCTATTGAAGTTCAACTATAGGAGTATCTCTAATCTTATCTCTAACCAATTCTGTACCCACTAACATGAAATCAAAATTTGGGATGGAGAGAACATCATCACCTAGCTCCCTTTTCTCATTCACCCATCATTATACTTCATCTTTCGAAGAGGAGAGTTGTACCATTTTAGATTGGGTGGGTGGTGTAGTATTTGTGACACTCTTCCTTCTTTCCAATTCTGTAGCCTTGGCCAGTCGAGTTCTCCTTTGTAGAGGCACTTTCTCCTCCTCTTCATCTAACTTTGTTTCCCCTTCATCGAATTCTTCCTCGGGAATGGCTTCAAGAATAGAGGGATTAGGCACTAATCTTTTATGAACTCTTTGCCTCTTGTTCATTCTAACTTTGATCCTCTTTTGTTTGTGTGGAACCATGGGAGAAGCGAGCTCTTCATGCACTGGATGAATGGATGTATCTAGAATTTCTCCCTCTTCTTGTTGACTTGACAAAATAGGAGGTAATGGAAATTCGACCTAGATATGAGAAGCTCCACCATCTTGAGGTTCTTGGGGAGTGGATTCCTATCACTGCGAAGGGGCTTGTTCTTCAACATGCTCTACCTGAATCCTCTGAGGAGAGGCTCTCTTCCTCTTTTCCTTCTTCTTCTTTGAAGGGTGATAGTATCCCACTAGACGATCAAGCTGGTAGATTGTTTCTGGCCTGATAGGAGACTGGAGTGCAAAGATAGTAACTGTGACTTTCTTTCCCTTTCCCTTTTCTGGGTGAGCATGTGCATGGAATATCACTGTATCCGAAATTGGATTAAGTGGAAAGGGTTTCTTGATCCAACTCTTTTTCATTTTGATGACATGTCTCACTCGATGATTAATATCGTCTCCTTCCTCTTTGTCATTTTCTGCATTCAGAATGGGCCTCTCACCAACTCTATCTGCATTGAATAGGGGATCTAGTAGCTCTTACAAGTCTTGTAGCCTTATCTCATTCGAGATGGTCAAGTGGAGAGTCTTCTCTACTAAATACAAAGTCATTCTACAATAGTCTCTGATACACACATTGTAGTCATTTGTGGCATTCATCCAATGATCTTCAATGGCATCCTTGTGGTAGAACTCTTTTCTTGCTAGATTTTCCACTTTACTAACATTGTTAAAGAATGGTTGGGGAGAGTTATATTCTTCAAGAGGACAATTCTTCCATTCCCACTCAAAAGTCTAGATAAATTGTTTTGTCTTTACTTGGTATTCTTCTACTACAAAAGGCCATTCCCAACAAGGCCTTTGTTGTATTTTGATCCTCTTATAAGCTGACTCAATCTACCAGGATATTTCCATCATAACTAACTTGTCACTTAGGTATCTTGGGAGCTTCTTTGGATGGATGGATGCACCACCAACCCAAATGTATGTGAATGTCTAAAACTAGATGAAATATGCACCGAGAGCTGTCATCTATGCCTTGGTTTCATCAGAAAATCTCTTCCCATAATCCCCTTTGATGAATTGAATGATGGAAAAGATGAAGGCATCATTCACCATTTTGTATTCCTTGCTCTGTGGTGAGAGCTTCTTCTTCACCAGTTGAGGATAGACTATATATGGCCATGCATTAGAGTCCTACATACTGTCCTTCTTGTACAACCTGGGATAGTCGATTGCCCTTGCTACAAGTAGATACACTACATAAGAAGTCATATAGAACTTCTTCTTGTCCTTTACTATCCGCAATTGGTCACATAGGTTCTCACTAAGTGTGGTAGCCCAATCTAGTGACGTCTTTACATGTCTAATGGGCTCAATGAAGTTGACCATGAATGGAGTGAGATGACCCACTGCAGGCAATCCCATAACTCTGATAAGGAGAATGATTGAATATCCAATGTCATCCTTCATGTATCCCTGAGTCATATCCACTTTGCTGATTCTCTTCCCCCGAGGTGGCTTCTCAATGAAGTATGAGGAATATATGATGTTGATGGCCTCCTAGTAATGATCCTTATGCCACCTTTTAGCTGCTTCATATGAAAGCTTGATGAATTGATCTACTCTAGGTAGATGAAAAACCCTCTCGATATTATCAGCTCATAGATCCAGGACCACTTCCCCAGTGATGCTCTTTACCACCCTTTCATCAGGAACAAAATGCTGAGATAGGGTCATAATCAATTCACTTGATTGAATGGTCCCTAGATGTGATGCATCATTTACTAATCTAGAACAGATTAGGGTGGATCTCAAGGATGATCTTTTGGTTGGATTGTTACAGACTCTCAAGAACTCTCCCAAGTCTGTGTGTCCAAGTTCTGTGTCTTTGATCTTAGAGTATTCATCGTGCAACTATGATTTTAGGGTTACGCCTTGGAACTTGTACACAACTAGTTTTGTTGTTGATCCAGATGTGGACACCATCTGATTATATTACCTATACGTCACGAGAAAAAGAAAACATAATTAATTATTGGATATCAAAAAAATGTAAAAAGGACAAAAAAGTCCCCCTAAGGAACTTATTTATTAGTTTTTTTTTTTTAATTCTTTTATATACATACATATATATATATATATATATATATATATATATATATATATATATATATATATATATATTTATATATATTTAAATTTTTTTAATTTTTTGATTTTTTTTTTTTTAAAAACAAAATCAAAATAAATTTAAAAACATGAAAATGATGTGTTTGTAGGGCGCACGGTATGGGCATGCGTAAGAAGCCGATGGCGTAGGTGTAGGGTTTCGAGCAATGGCGAAGGAGATGGGAGGCACGTGTGGTATGAGCACTTTGGAGATGACATGCGAGGAAAGAAAATGGAGGTGAGCCCGAGCACTTTGGAAGTGAGCGTGTGGTGCAAGTGGGCACCTGCGTGTGGTGGAAGCACACAGGGAAGGGGCACGCGGGTGCGTGGTGTTGGGTTTCATGAGGGACACGCGTGCAAGTTTTAAAAAAGAACGGAGATGTAGAGAGGTGCGGAGAGGATGTGGCGAGGAGGTTTTGGGAGTGGCAGTTTTAAACAAGTGCATTAATACCTTGTGAAAATGCTGAGCAAGATCCAAAAATGAGAGTTATGGTGGGCAGGGGAGGGATTATATAGCCCCCATGCCAGGCTGGGTGCGCAGCACACCTCGGCGCGCACACATCCTACCCTTTCGCATGTGGAAATTGATTTTTTAAATATTATTATTATTTTTTTATTTTTTATTTTTAAATTTTTTTGTTTTTGTTTTGTGATTTTATTATTATTATTTCTCTAAAATTATAACTTCTAACCAAATTTCCTTCTCCCGACCCCCGAACTATGAGTCCGAGAGTCAAAAAAAGTAGGGGGGTCCCCATTCCTAGTGAGGAATGGGGCGTGTGTTGTGGACACCACAACACCTACCTACTATTGTAGATAAAATTATTACCAATTATATTTAAGGCAAATAGGAGCTCGTGCCTCTGATACAATTAGAGCTTTTTGAATAAATCATGAAAGATAATGTGAAAACTATCTCCTAATTTCTCATATCGAGCAATATTTTTTGGCAAATTGATTCTTCAAATCACATTAGAAGCCTTGTGTGTATTAAAAATAATGTTGAAGGAGCTCTATCAAATTGATACTTGAGTCAAATAAACTTAGTAGGTGTGTAAGGTTCATCCAAGCATAGAAAGTAATGTATTACTAAGCTCCACAAAACATGACTATTGCTAAAGTTTTTTTATGTAGTGAGAGTTTTGTTATCTTCTAAATCTAAACATGTATCCATGTTGTACAATGATTCTATTATGCTCTTGATTTAAATCTCCATTAAAAGTGTAGTGGGTTTTTATGATCTGTTCATTGATTGATTTTAGAATCTGAATGTGATTTGTGCATCCAAAGTTATCTCTATTAACTTGCATGTATTCCTATATTTGCATTTGAGGATCATAAGTGAATCTTTTGATGCAAAATCTATCAAATCAATGGAAGGTGGAGGATGTATTGTGCACTTAGAAAAGCATACAATCTCTAAGGGTGAAAAACTATCAATTGTGGTAAGAATTTCACAATCTTTTCCATTAAAATCTAAAATATAATCTTTCTTGTTTATCTAAGGAAGCTTTTAAGTCAATGTTTATGTCACATTTTTTGAACCAGACTTGGCTACAAAAAATTACTACTTTTCAGCTATAGACACACATTGTAACTTTTATAGACAACATGAAACACATATCAATAACAAAGCCAACAAATCAATTAACAAGACATGACAACTAAGGTATGAATTCCACCTACCCATGTATTTTACGCCTATTTTTTTGTGCAAATAAATTTTCATTTTTCTAGATTTTCCTAGAAAAGAAAATGAATTTTTTCTTTTGACTACTTACATTATTGCAACACTATTGGTTTCACATATATTTTATTAACATCGTTTGAATTTAGGGTATAATAGCATTTTGTTAGATTTTTCCAAAAAAATGAAATACATATATTCCATTGGTATTATTGAATTTAGGATATAGAGAGCTACACATTTTATTCTAGTATGAACGAAACCCAAAAACTAGAAATGAAAAAAACAAAAATTATAGATGTTGAGAGGTATGAGAAGAGAAGATAAATTCCAATTGCAACATTGATAACATACTTAAGGAAGAAGGACTTTATAGATCAAACACATTCAAGTATAAATTAGGGGATTTCCTTTTTGACTAATTAGAATTCTTGCTAAACAATAGGTATACATTGATTTAATTGCACAAAGGAACTATTCACTATTTCTTGGCCTACCTAGCAAGACATGAAGTAGAGGCCATTGACTCCTACAACCATGAATTGGATCCACAAACTTTATAAGAGTTTGGGGAGATGTATTATGTATTCATTGGCTATCAAAGTTGTTGAAAATACAAATGTTTAATCTGTTCATTAACAGAAGTGAAGAAATACTTGCATTTCAACAAACATTCGAACACAAAATCATATTCATTACTGTTCCGTGATGTTAATCCACTATCTAGACATTATGAACCTCTTATGCAATTCACAATGGATGTTGTTAGACAAAAAGTCCAGTGCCCACCCGAAGAGCTTAATAGAACAATGGATCTTAAAGAAAATACACAAGATGCAACAATAACAATTCAACAAAACTCATAAAGCATTGATAAAAATAAAATTCAAATCACTATGGCCCCAAAAAAAAAAACCACATCAACATACATCACTTCATAACCTAAAGAAAAAAAATAAGAGGGAATTAAGAACCTAATTCCATTGACTATACATGTCAAAATACAACAAGGAAACAAGAAAATGACCAATCAAACCAAATAAAAATGTCTTCCAACTTAAAACAGAAACAATGCCTACCTAGAAAACTTATAAAAAATAATTATCACCAAAATATACATGTATTATTTTCCAACTAGTATGTTTCAAGAAAAACATTAGAGCATTCAAAAATAAACAAAAATAAACCTATGAAAAACTACTCAAATCATTTGACAATCTAATAACAAAATTAATATCCCAAAATTTCCATATTGGATTAAAGCATTATACTCTTCCTAAGTATGGAACACATCATACTATTAGAATGAATAATGCATTACAATATATACAACAATTAACACAACTAGAAGAGTGCCTTGTCTCTCTACAAATTACATTTGCAGAAATACTAGATACAAGAGATATCAATTTGGCTTTACAGGTTTAATTATTAATGTTCCAACTGATACAAACATTTTACAAATAGCTCTGCCTCTATCAACTAATACTGTAACAACCATTTATGTCTCCCTCAAAAAATGTTTAGAATATAGAAATTCCTTCTAGAAAGGCATGGTACATCCAACTTTGATCATGTGCAATCACATCAAGAATTAACAAATACAACCTTATACGAAATCAGGATGTGCAACTAAATGAAAATAAAAAACAAGTCATTCAAAACAATAATAACATTGAAGAAAATATTAAAATTATCACAAATGAAACTGACTCTGAAAGTGACATTCAACAAGAACCATGTGAGACTTTAGTCTGTGGATTTAATAAATCAATCAAAATTCACAACATCCAAGACAAACTAATAGAGATTGTGCCTGCATAAGACCAAAATTCTATTCGAATATTTAAAGACAAATATGTCAAAGAAATGAATTTCTCAACGCTATTCTTTGGCAAACCATGTGATGAAGATATTCTAAACAACTATAGCTACCAAAAAATTGTGGAGTGAGAATTACTAAATTTGAATGGAAATTTTGCATATCATACAATGAACATATTTTTTAAAACAATAAATATTCTTATTCAATAAGTATTGTCCATAATATGGATAAGAATATGAAAAGGACAATTAAAAGGAAGAAAGTCATTAGAAAAAGATGTCAAGCATAAACCAAATCTGGAGAAAATACTAGAATAAGATATTGACTATGTTGACTTCAAAAAAAAAAAGAACATCTCCAGACTACACATAACAATGGAAAAAAAAAAATCTTCGCAATGATCCGTCAATTGGGGCCACAGACCTTTTTCCTTACATTCACTAGTGCTGAACAAAATTGGTCACCTCTCAAGAGAACACTTGGAGAGCTTCATAACTCTCATCACTCATCAACAAAAGAAAATAACAAAAATCAATATGATAAATGAAAATTAATTTAAAAAGACCCAATAATTTGTGCTTGATACTATAGACATAAGATAAATGTGTTTAAAAAAATGATATTTGTAGACAACTCTCTTTTTCAGAAATGTCATATACTATTTCTCTGTAGTTGAATTCCAAATTTGTGGAAATGAACATGACCATTTCTTCATATGGGTAAAAAGTGCATCTATCTATGGAAAATAAACCAATATAAGCATTGTAGACTTCATAGACAACTATATTACATCTGCCACAAAAAGATTTAGAACCACACATAACTATATTACATAAGCACCATCATACAAAACAATGCAAAAAATCAAAGAAAACACAATGCAGATACAATTTCCTAATTCCACCAATTAGGAAGACTATAATACTTGATCCGCTACTTGAAACAAGTGAAACTACATGTTCAATTGCAAAAAACATTCTTACAAAGATTCAAAAAGAAAGTTACAATACTGCATATAGGTTCCAAAATTTCTTAGATGACATGTCAATCAATGAAGATGAATATATAATGGCCCTAAGATCATCAAGCAATCATCCTACTATTTACCTTGAATGAACCTTCACATATATGGAACATTAGTTTTGCTAAAAAAATCCCAACTCTGGAAAGTAAATATGGATGCACAATTTATCCTTAATGCGTATGCCGCAACAATGTATTGTAGCTCCTACATGACAAAAGTTGATAAAAAAGGACAACTGCATTAAATAGAATCTTAAAGACTACCAATAAGACAATATTGATGCATTGAAAATGACTTCAAGGCTTGGAAATGCTTTACTAAACTTGCAACAAATCTCCCCTCAGCAAGAAACACATTTTTCTTTATCACTCCCTTTAAATTAAACCTCCACAAATTGCATTTTTATTGACACAAGATCAAACAATGACTACTCCTTAATATTGACACATATGAATCATGTGCAAATCTCTAATTGACTATTACTTGAAATGCCCTCACACTATTTCAACTACATGCCTCACATAATTTGTGTAAAAATATAGAAAAGATGGAAGAAAACTTAAATTCAAGAACAAATCAAGAGTTATACAATCTATTAACTTCAACAAACACATATTGTTGTACATCCCATTTATGTTAAGTGAAGACACATTGAAAAAAAAATTGATTCTTGGGAAAAGGCCTACTTCCACCATAAGAAAACTATCCAAATGAATTAAGAAAATTTATGCTATAATGCAAACTCTACATGGGGCAACATTGATGAAGCTATGAATGAAATAAATGAAAATGAAGATAACATTGAAAATACATGCTCTATAGATAAAATAGGTAAATGAGAAGACCAATAATATACAAGAAGATATGCAAGCCACATTCCATAGAAACCTTGGGAACATATCTTGAAATGGATTTGAAGTTGGTCGGTGCCCACAAATAATGGATAATAATGAGTACTGCAAATTGAGAACAATGTTAAATAGAGAACAACAAGTAATTGTCAAGGATGTTGTTATGAAAAGATTAAAATATTTAAAGACTCCATTGCATTTTTTCTTAATAGGAGGGGCTGGCATAGGGAAGACATTTACTACAAATCTTATTTATGAAAATCTAATACATCTATACAATAACTAGGTTGACAATGATCCAGACAAACCAAAAGGACTAATAACTTCATACACAGGAAAATAAGCATACAACATTGGAGGAACAACACTACATTCATCCTTCCACCTACCTTTCAACAATCTAAATTTTTCCCACTCAACACAGAAATTATGGGCTCAATGTCAAAGAACTATACTCAACTACATGCACTTCTCATAGTCAAGATTTCATTGGTGGAATCTACATTTCTATGATTACATGATATTAACCAATTACCTACTACACACTTTGGGAACCTTGACACAATCTTCTATGGTGACTTTTATTGAGCCCTCCCTGTACTCGACACTATTGTCTTGGACCAAAAAAAAAATTCCATATATTTAATACCTTACAATTTTTGAAAAGACAATGTAAAGTGTTACTCACTAACCACAACAATGAGACAAAAAGATGAATGATTTATCTTGATACTCAATAGAATATGACTAGGTTTACAAATAATTAAATATATAGAATACCTCAACTACAATTATTTAAGGCCACCACCATCAAACCCAATATTTTCCTAACTTTTTATAGAAGAAAAGATGTCGATACACACTACAACAATATGTTCTCTATAATTCTAGGAAAATGAATAATATTAGATGTAATTGATGTTGAACATGATAATTATTTTGCAACATGAATATACAACCACATAACAACACTACCAACTCAAATTATCCTAAAACAAAACATTATAATTGAAATTATTGGAGGAAACTATAATGCAAAAGATGGTCTAGTAAATGGATCTGATGGAATTTTCAAGTTGTACACAATTTTTTTTTTTGATATAATATAGATCCAATTCAATGATCCCAAAGTTGGTAAACAACAACAAAAAGCACTAGCTCAATACTACATTCAAATAGTAGAGAAACACCAAATTCCCATAATCCAAATTGCTAGGCCCATCCCAAAGAAACTCAATAATGGGAAAATAAAAATAAGGAAATAATTCCCAATACAAATTGCATGTGCTCAAACAATTCACCAATCACAAGGATTAGCAATGGATGGGCTCACATTTGACCCAAGTTTCTTAACACAACACGAATTAATGTACACAACACCCTAATGAACAAGAACAATTCAATCATAGTTCTTATTAAGTCCTTTACATCCCAAAAATTTCAAGGTCAAAGAACAAATCCACCAAGAAATGTGTTAACTCCAATCAACAACACAATGGAAACTTGACAATCCTCTACGTTGCTCAAATTATATGTCCCACATATTGTTGTGCACATTAAACATTCGTAGCTTAAGAAACCCACTCAAATGAGCTTACCACTAACCATGATATAATGTACTCAACCATTTTATGCTTACAAGAAACACACAAAGTTCCACCATACACAAACATTCTACTTGAAAAATACAACCACCATATGATGTACCACATACATGGCATATCAACTTTTGTATCAAAAAATATACTCTCCTCCAAAATAAAGGAGCATTGAACAAAAAACATTGAAGCCATTAGATTGAGATTAATCCACCATACCATTGAGCTTAATGTCTCCAACATTTAAATATGGCCAAATACTACAATTGCACAATTCATGACCTTAATTTGTGAAATAGTCACATTCCTACCTACCAAAACTCCTCTTTTCATTGTGGGTGACTTCAATTTTGACAGGTATACAAAAAAAACAACCACACAAAGATTCATTGAACAAATAAAACAATACATTATGAAATTTGTTTTGAATGAAGCACATGCCACAAACAAAATACTCATCAACCATTTGTAGACAAACACACCCACAAATATATGTTGCACCTATAGAATAAAAGCTTGCTAAAGCTTGCTAGACAGACCACCTTACCACCTTCACAAATAATCATTGCCCCCATGACCATATTTCAAACCTTCTCATTCACAACTTATAGTTCAAAGACCAATCAATAAAAAAAATACACTTTACATATTGTAACTTCATCCTGCAGTGATAATGGATTCAGCAACAACAACAAATGAACTAGATCCAAAGGAAGAGAAAACACCAAAAAGGTAATTACATTCTATGTTTAAAATGAGAATACTTTTTTGCCAACAAAAAAAAACAATCTAATGTCATGCTTGCTCATTTCCACTAGGGAAAAACTAAATAGTCAAAAGCCAATAACTATCAAAGATCTAAAGCTAGAAAATTCAAGAAGACTTTCAAAGGAAATTTGTTAGTTGTGTACAAAGTCATCCTTGATAGAGGCACAAGAACACGAGAAGTTCTACGTGTAGATTTGACAAAATGCAAAGGTGAAATGACTATAACAGTTAGCGTAGGAAGAAATTACCTCGTACAAAAGTATGGGAATAAAATAGTTGTAGGAACAACTATAGCAATAACATAATTTGGCATTACACCAAAAACTGAATATGATCGTGGAGATTCAGATTGCATATTAACTTCTCCAATGGAATAGTGGGTGCAATAGTTGTAGCAGCATACAAAAAAGGATCTCAATACATTCTTGACATCAAGGATGGACACACACATGGATCAAATGTCAACATTCTTATGAACATTATTTATATTTTCATTCACACTTTTATACTTTTATTCTTCTTATCAAAATAAAAAGCTAACACTTCTAACCAATAACAATTGAAAATGTATTCCAAATTTTCCCACTTGTACCTCCAATTGTAAGAGAAATTACTCAAAAATGAAGTGTCAATACTGCTCTTTAGAAGCATTACAAACAACCTTAATCAAAAACATTCTCTTTGCACTACTCTTGCAACATATATTTGTACACTCAATGACAATAGGACAACCCAAAGACTCCATGACCTATTGCACACAACATTTGAGGTAACAATTTTAAATGTCTATTTTTCTTCATTTCCTAATTGTCATTTTATTACCATAATAAAACCATGTTGTTTATTATAGGTATGAAGTTTTCTCAAGCTTGCAAATGCCCTCTGCAGTCTATTCCATGCTTTTTTTCCTAATTACAACTTTAGACTCACAAACTACGGCGTATTGGATGGCCAAAAAGCTCATTGCAAAAAATGCAAAGAAAAGGTGAGCTACATATACTCTATGCATATTAAAGCAATTATGACAAACAAAAATAACCAATTAATCCATTGCTTCGTTGAAAAAAATATTGCAGAACAAATATGACCCTCCTTGAGAAACATAACCTATCAGAAATGTATTTCTGACAAATCAATAGTCATATTCACTTTAAGAAATGTCACTATGAGAGGCAAGTTTACTTTCAATCAAAACAACATGATTGTACATGCCACTTTACTTCAAGAATAGTCAACAAACACTACCAACATAGGTAAGCATACTACTCATTTACATGTTTAAAATCTAATTTCCACTTTTTGCTATTATATAGTACTAACTTTTTCCCAACATGCATTTTATTATGTAGGCAACATACTATGAATATCAGGGACATAGTGCATACTTCTCACCCAACTCGAGGTTGTTCTACATGCTTTCATTTTGTTCAACACTTAATAAAAAGGTTTGTTTCTTGAATACACTCAATATAATCAATGCTCACAAACACAATTATATAAGCTCAAACTCTTTTATTTTCAACAAGTTTCTTAACAACTAGACTCCAACAATTCTTACTATAGAGTTATTTTCTCAATTCTATTTGCACTATATACAGTTAAAACATCTTATGCTTTAGATATTTATAATAATACATATTGATTTATGTTAGTGAAAGACCTAGGTATGAATTTAAGAAGCATCCCTTCATTTCACTAGAAGTTGACCCATTAGGAGCATTCTCTCAAGTACCCAACAATGTATTACACATATAGGACATTCGTGAATACATTCGCTATCAATTTGAGAGTATAGGTGATAGTGACATCCACGATGACATGGACTTAGTTTACAATAATGGCCTATTATTCAAACAAAGGTTTAAGCATTTGAAAGACCTAAACATCACCAGACATGTTTTACATAGAATTTGACAATCACAAGTGGACAAGAATAGTCCTAAGCCACATATATGAAGATATGTTCTAAGTAGGAGATATTCCAATTATGATAGAAAATTAAATGATTCATAAACTCATTGGTTTGAGCAATGAGGGTCGCAACCCTATCAATGTCAAGAATGCTAACAAGTTGGTGGAAACTAATCTGAAAATAGTATCTGATGGCATAAACATGAAAGTTAAAATGATCGAGGAAACTAATGTCAAATTGATAAGTAAAGTAATTGGCTACAAGATGAATTACAATTCAAGATTTAACTCTTTACCTAGTGGATCTTTCCACATAGCTTATCTGATGACAGTTAAGAAGGAGAAGGAAAATATGTGTCAGATACTAAAGTAGAAGATTCTTAATAATATTGATAGGATCAAGAAGACAAAGAATGCAATTTTTGGTTTTGAATATTTGATCACACACCTAGTCTTCCAAGTGATACAAAAACTTCTCAGAATGCTTGATTATGAGTGCAAAAAAAAAACATATGTACAATGAACTTAGTTACACATTATTACATAAAGCATCCAAAAGATAGAATGACAGAGAATATCACCAAGATGATGAAAAGTTTTCAAGTTGAAATGAAATAGAGATACAAAATCCCTCCATCACTAGTGTTGGTTTCTAATATAATAGATTTAATAATAACATAAAAATCAAAAATAAGATAATACCTAGGAGTTAGCTACTTCGCATGCCTGGTACATCCTATTGAGTTTGGACCAACTAACAAAGTAATGATGCTTTCTACTCTTTTTGCTCTACTAAACCAAGGTGGGTCAACCTAAGGATTTGATGATTCATGAATAATACTTCTCACACAAATCCCTTACAACATATTTGATCTTGACACTTCTTGTAACTGCAAGTTAATGAAAAATTAATAATAGCCAATAATAAACTTGATAAATTATTGCAACAAGTGATGGCCAACTTTATATCCCATTCTAATATCAATATTTAATGATTTTGATTTGTAAAATTTAATTCATGCAAAGCTAAGATTGATTTGCTTAATTCTTCAACTAATTGACTGGTGCCTTAATTGATTGCTACAATAGAGTCATATCAGTCAATATTAATAGATTTATTTAATTGGCCTACAATTAAATGTATCAATTGTTGACCTCTAAATTCTCTACTCATAATATCCCTATCACACTTAAGATGACCCTATCATCCCACAGAAGCATTTACTTAATTCTTTAAATTAAAACCAACAATGAAATAATATACAACCCACTTGAATTGCATTTGAATAAATTGAATCTTGTTGATTCACTCTCAAAATCACTAAAGTATGAAAATAGAGGTATAAATTTGGGGACATAGATATTTTGCAATGTTCCTTGTATTAATCTCTTTGAGAATCATACATATTTCTAATGATGATTCTTATGACAATAATATAGGATGAAAACCAGCCTTTCATTAACTTCAAACTTTCAAAAGAAAAAAACTAAAACATCTCCAGACTTAACACAAAAACCAGATTGATTCATATGATAATATCCATCACATAATTGGGCTTCAAACTCTTCTTCCTAATCTTGGAAATCCTTTTATAGAATAAGGATTGCAACAAGCTTTAGATATGGGAAGCCACATGTCATTATGAGATTCACTAAGACAAGTTATAAAGAAGGAAAAATATTATTTTACAAATATTCTCTGCAACTAAAATGATATGGGAAGTAGCTCAAAATTTTCTAGCTAGCATCTTGATGTTTAGGAATAATCCATGTTTGTAATACATGTGTATCCATAGCAAGCTACTACAAAAGTAAGATACCTTGATATGATTTCTATCCTTCCTCTATTTTTTCTTTATTTGTCTTCATCAACTATCTTCTAACTACTTCTCATGTGAAAGGTCTTGATTTCTCCAACTACTTCCCACACATAAACTTCTCTCTTAGTTGGCTACTCAGTACCTCTAATATCTTCTAGATCATTAACAAATTTGTTCCACCTGGCATTTGTGATGGCCTTTGATTTTTTTGTCATTCACATCCCCATAAAAAATTGTTACAACCTTTTCCAACATCATGATGTGATCAAAGGATGTTGACCACTCTTGCCAATCCTTCAACTTATTTTTATTATCAACAATGTAGGGAATAAAAATATCAATGTCTTCATTCACTATTTTCACTTTACCTTGGATTCCCAATGACCTGATTGTGAAGAAACAATCAATTCTTTCACCATCTCTAAAGCCTCTTTTACTATAAAGATCTTGTCAAGCAACTCTGAATTTTTAGCTATTGAAATAGTTAACCTATCAAAGAATTGAATGTATGAGCCCCATTGCTTAAAAATAGGGGGAGAGACATGTTAGAGCTTCATTGCACACACATTATGCAATTTTTAAGAAGATAAAACATTGTGAACTTGCTATGATATCCTTTTCAATACCTCTTATCTATGATATAGCATCCCCTTCATAATCCGAATGGGATGCTTCCCGTGCCTAGATGGGACTTTGGAACAACATTTATTTTATTTTATTTTATGTTCCATTAGCTAATTCTTTCACTCTCTTGTGTCTAGGAGGTTCAATTTGCTCCTATTTTACTTCAATTAACCTTGCAAACCTTCTGGTGCTAGGAGGTGTGGTTGTTTGAACTTTTGTAATGCTGACATCTTCCTCTTGCACCTTTTGAATAGGTAGGATGAATTTAGATTGAACTTGTGAAAGGAAGAGGGTATAAGCATGAGCCACGTATTAAAGATCACTAGATCAACTGCTTGGATGACTATGATGTCAAGGAAGGAGACTAATATAGATTGAATCTATAGCTTATAGAATATGCCATATAAATTGATATACCAAGGAAATATTAGGACAAATATTCAAAGGATATGCTGAATCCATCATACAATTGAGATAAGGTCTATTGGAAAGTAGTGGCTGACACCAAAGTGATCTACCCGAATAATTATGATGCATAATGTAGAGTGAGGCACATAAGTAGTAGGATATTGATATGTATTTTTATGCCCTTGAAGTTGGATTCTAGTTCCCTAGAGATCTCAACTAGTTTTGTCGATGAAACTGGATAAGGGTAAGGGAAAAAAGGTTATTATTCCTACTTGGATGCCCATGAAACCTTATAAAATAGAAACAATATATAAACATTCATGACATGTAGCTTATGAGTTGAGAACCAAGGAGAAAAAAGGTAATAAGATAAAATCCACTATTATTGAGGTAGAATCCTAGAAGAAGAGGTCCTCAAGAATCCTACTCAGAAAAAGAAGAAAATTACTCCTACTTCTAGTTGTACTTCCAGTTGGTAGCCCAAGGATAAGAAAGTTAAGTATACCAAAGAAAGAGAGGTAGTTCCACACCTTCAGCCTTTATGGAAGACACAGCTAAGAAAGAGGTAGATGATCAAGAGGATGATATCCATTTTATCAAAAGAACTAGTTAAACAATGACTACAACTATAGAAAAAAAAAGAAAACAACATGAAGTGATACCTCCACAACCTCAAGGAGAGACCATCAATATTGAGGAATCTAAAAAGGGATAAAAGGATATGGGAGAGAATTAGGGATTCAAGACATTTGATGTTATGGATTTATATTTCACTTCCCCCAAGCAAAGCTATGTTTCTGATATTCTACCTCCCAATGTGCCAACCATTGAAAGAGAGAAGCTATTAGGATAACCAAGCATTGGAAAGAATATGGAAGAGGTACATGGTCAAGTAGCTACTCCTTAGGATAAAATTATAGAGATAGAAAATAAAACTAAGAAGGAGTAAAGTTCTAAGGAATCTACATAGGAAAAGGAGCATGAAAAAGAGGAGATATTATAGGAAGGAAAGATAAGGACTAGGAAGTAGTTAAGGAGCCTAAGGGAGATGACTCCTAGCATATACTAGAGGAGAATAATTAAGAAGAAATCATTCCTCCTCATCCTCATATATTTTAATAAGGGAAACTAATGGCAAAATAAATAGAAATTATTTTTATGGAGAATATGTCAAGTGCCAACAAGAAAAAGAAAAAGAAGAAACTAACAATTGTTATTGGGAAGGATACAAAGATGGAGGTGGAAACACCATTAAAAATCTAGAGAAAGATAACACAATAACATGAAAAGGATCAATAAATTGAAGAGAAATAAGTGCCATAAGAGCAATAGATTCTTACAGTTCTATTAGAAGAAGTTCCACTACATCCTCCCAAGAAAGAAGGGACGTAGTTAAAGAGGAACATGTAGATGAAACATATATAAAGGTGAGAAAGTTGAGGTTCCCTCTACTAGTGAGGATAAATAAGTACATAAAATAAATTTTTCACTTCCACAAAATTTATATGACATCCAAGGTAATTCAATAAATAAAAAAATTGTAGTGCAGAGAGAATGTCCACATTCTCTTAGTGGGGAAACCCTTCCAACAACCTAAGGTTAGTAAGGAAGAACAATGCATATCATACATGATCTAGGATGTATCTCACCATGGAAAGTGACATAGAGTTGGTCCTCCATCCTAAGAAAATATTGAAGAATTAATGCTTGATGATTACTAGATCGAGGAGATCAATCTAGGTCAACTAACCTAGGTAGGTAAGAAGGCTTTGGTGACATTAAGCTTAAAGTACTTGTTTCAGTGCATTAATTTAGATGAGTAGAAGATACAATGGATTTACAAGTAGAATAAAGCATTAAAGGAATTCATTATAAATATGGTGGGTCCCACTGACCTGACTGATCTAGGGAACAAGTACCAAGAGTCTAATCCATATGTTCACAAAATTAATGATATCTAAAATAAAGCATATGATTAGATAGTTGAGGGAGAATTTTTTTCAGAAAATTTAGTTTT
Organism: Cupressus sempervirens; assembly: GCA_028749045.1. Taxonomy (NCBI): domain Eukaryota; kingdom Viridiplantae; phylum Streptophyta; class Pinopsida; order Cupressales; family Cupressaceae; genus Cupressus; species Cupressus sempervirens. The sequence goes on from CM053791.1 coordinate 637,602,543, forward strand.
GAGATATATAAAGATGATTACAAAATCATAATTACCCTATGGAGATGGTAATAAAATAATTCAAGGGTTCATTTTAAACTATGACCACCAAGGATGATCTTCACAAGATTTTTAGGAATGCGGAAGAAATAAGGAAAACCAGTGGGAAGATCACAAATTTAGAGGCATTTGAAAAAAAAGTGAAGAATTTATAGAAGAGAAAATAGAAGAAGCTTTATCAGAAGAAGATTCACAATCCCTTTGACACCATGAGAATAATTGAAAACTTCAAAATAGAACTTCCAGGAGTCTCACTAAAGGAACAAGGGATAAAACCTAGATCTCAATTTTACAGTTTTGTACTTTAGAAATATTGTGGTTTTCTAGAATTATGGACATCTAAAAAATCCAAAATTTAGACATCTAATAACTCTAAAAAGTGATCAACACTTAAGGAAACTTTGAAGAAAAAAAATTTAGACTTGAAGTTGGGTTCCACAAATTTTGGTCGACAATGTGTTTTAGCATTTTTAAACTCCAATTTAAAAATTGTTGGGCTTCTATGTAGTTTTTAGGATAATTTAAAGTGCCTTTGAGTTATCAATCATTTGTGCATCATTAGATAAGATTGTGCATTCAAATTTGGTGGTATTTTTGGAAGTGAAGCTTGAGGAAGCTGTTGAAGACCAATTTTGTTGCACTTATTTCTTCTTTTATTTTTCTTCATTTTCCCTTGTTTTCTCAACATGTAATTAATATCATGCACAATAAAAATAGACAAAAATACATGCATGCTAGTGAGAAAAAAATTTAGGAGTATTTTTCCTTACAAACAATTATAATTACATACTATTTTTAGTTTTTGGGTATAGGAAAAACTCTGGCTAGGGGTTTCTTAGTTTAAAGAATAATCAATATAAAATCACTTTTAATACTGTAATAAGGGTTGAAAAAAATTTCAATAAAGTATATGGAATTAGTGTTTCAATACATATTGTGGTTATTCATGCTTGTAGACATTTTTTAATGAATTATGAACTGTTAATTTATATATTTGAAAGAGCCAATTATTCTAATTGATTGTTGTATGTTTTTATTAGGATTTTTGGAGTTTTTAATTATTTCAATTCTTTTGTTGTGATGAACTATAGAGAATTTTTTCTAATGGATTATTAAGATAAATTTATCTTGTGTGTACATATATCGAGGTGGCTCGACAATTTGAGAAATTTTCATAAATCATACATCTTCTACAAAATTTCCTTAGTGATTGCACCTATGAAGTTTTAGTTGTGTTGCTCTGTACTACGAGGGTTTCCCTCATCTTATTGATGATTTAATGCACAAGATGATTCAACAACTTATGTTCATTTAGGTTTAATTTTTCATTGCTGTTAAGGGGAGAGAAGAACTAGTAATGAGATTTGATGTTGCTTGTGTGTTTTTATATTGATGAATGTCACCATCAATGACAAAAGGGAGAGTTTTTTTGAAAACATGAGCTTTTTGCTAATCATGTTATTGTTATTAATGGTTGTCATTGATCTTAACATATCTAATGCATAGAGGAGATTCATTTATGTTTCAATGGTTTTGTTGTATCAATTGATGTGTATAGATATTGTTGGTGTATCAATAGAAGGTTCTCACTAAAGAATGTACTAAAATATTTATCCTTATGTAGTTTGTGGCAGTCCTATTTAATGTTGTTGGTCCACTTATAGTAACCAACTTATTATTTTTAAGCCAACCTCTTTATTTGCATTACATACTTGTATAGTCATTTCCCCCTTTAAATTCACATGTTAAAATTCTTTTAAAGTGAAAATACAAGTTATTGAACCCTCTAAACCAATTCAACTAGGTTCAAAGGTTCAAGGTGGTTCAACTAGATTCAAAATGTTTGACATAAATGAAAATGAAAGTGAAAATTCCATCAAAGAAGGAAAATAATTTTGGGAGAACTTATAAATTTTGAATTTAGGTTCAACAGGTTCTTAAAATAGGTTCAACTAGGTTCAAAAGTTCAATATCGTTCATCCAAGTTCAAATGGGTTCAACTAGTTCACAGGTTCTTAGAGTAAAATTTATTCAACTATTTTAGCATGTTCAATGGTTCAACACAACATTTGATTTCTATGTACACATCTAAGGGTTCAAAAATACAATTAAAAAAGTTGCTAGTTATCTGAATCTAAGGCTGACCCACCTATCATTTTTGCCTTAAATATTCCTTCATTTATTTTTTATAATTGTATAAGCATACATGGTATATTATTTTAAGATTTTCCCAAATACAAAAATTAGAAATAATGCTTAAATAATTGGTTGGAAATGTAGCAAATGAGGAGGAATTCTTTTATTTCTCTATATCAAAAATAAGTTATGAAGGAAAGAAAGTGGAGGAGTTAATCTGATTTTTACTCACAAACATGGGAAATATATAAAAAAAGAATCACCACAAAGTAGTTATTTGGGAAAGCTATGGAAAGGAGTTGAGAATATCTATAAAAAAAAATGCTTTTCCCAAAATAAAAAATTTCCTTTTCTTTAGATATTTTTTATAGCAACCCGTGTACTGCAGAAAAGGGGCTCCCAAGGAAATTTTTTTTGCATTATAATTATAGCTATAAATTTTTTGCTTAACCAAAAAATAATCTAGCTATAATGATAGAACAAAAAATGCAGGTCTGAAAAAAAAAAAATCAAAATAGAAGATGGAAAATGAAACTTCTCGTTAATTACAATGAAATCTAATTACAATAATATAGGCTTCCTCAAAGCATAAAGTAGAGGAAAAACATGAATAAAACTTAAAAAATTAGAAGTATTCTTTAGGTGATCCCACAATAATGGGTTCCACTTTTTGACCTATTTTGACACTGAAATCAATATTTTTGCAATAAATGTCACATTCAAGTGACTATATCTCCAAAACTATAAATAATTTCAAGATGACATAAATTAGTGATTTTTAGTACTCTATTCCTACTTTGTAACCATATTTTTTAATCTTAAAAAAAAATTATTTATGTCAATTTTTTCATCTCCTCCGAAAAGTGGTACATAATAAAATTCAATATTTTTAAAGAGTGACAGTCCGTTTGGCACACAACTTTTTTTCTAGAAATGATAATGAAGTAATTCTTTTGGCATTAGATTTGTACCATCAATATCTAGAGGATGCATTTGGCTTGATTCATTTTGGTTGAATATTGTATAGTTTATGAAGTTTTTAAGTGACACGAATTGTAATTCAGACATACATTTCGTATGACACAAATAATTTGAAGTGAATAAACCTTTTTTTTTTTTTAATAGAAAGATATCTCAATAAGCTATTTCCTACATATTTTTCAAAAAATATTTGACCTAATTTACTAATTTTCCTAAGGTTTTGAAGTCAGTTGATGTTCAATCGGTAATGAGCCTATAATGAGTTAAACTCATATTTGAAAGTTTTAAGACTAAAATATGTATTACAATTATAGTCATTGGAAAGCTTGCTCTGAGTAGCACAGTTTGACATTTTTTATTTTATAGTAGGAGATCATTCTTCAGCAATTATGGGTGTCAAAAGAGCAAAAAATATATATAATATGAAAAAAGTGTTAAAATTTTCTTAATTTTGAGCATTCATGCGAATATATTAGGCATGTTTGTGCTAATGCATGTTTGCACAAACATGGCTGCTAAAATTTTTTGATAACTGAAAACTTAAGCAAAAATGTTTGCCTGAACATGTGTTTCATATCATGTTCATGCGAACATAGAAAAGCTAACATCAACCTCAGACAAACAGTTTAAAAATACTGACAGTGACAGACAAATCCATAAGTAATATTTTTATCTGGTTATTGCATGAAATTTATCTTGAGGCAAGGGATAAATTTTTTTTTTTTTTTTAATTTTATAATGGGAAACAAGAAAGGAAGGAAAAACAAATATGCAAGGAAGAGATCTGATGAAGTAGAACAAAGAAATATTTAGAAGACTACGACATGTTATCATTGAATTAAAAAAGGTGAAGGAAATGTTGAAAAAGGCTCAAGATCACTCCCTACAAAGGTTGAAATAATAGAAGTCAGAGAAAGGTCAAAATCTTTCCCTGTAGAATCTCAAATAATGGATGTTGGGGAAGGCTCAAGATCGGTCCCTGTAGAAATTCTAGTAATAGAAGTCAGAGAAGGGTCAGGATCAAGTGTAGGAACTAGTATGGATGAACTCTTAAATATTTCGCAATATATAAAGAATGGTATTTCTCATAAGAATTGAGATCATTTACTTAAAATGGATGTGGATAAATTGAGAAAACTTGCACCTAGTGTTCAACCATTAAGTTTGTCTAAGAAAAGGTCAATGAATAAGAAGATAAGAGAAATTATGACTCAATTTGATAACACTGAAACACTTGAACAAGCTCTGTTGCTTTCACTTTTTCTTACACAAAATAAATTGCAAGAGGCATTGAAATTGTTAGGTGTAGACACAACATCAAAGAAGAGAAGATTTTTCTAGCATGCAAACTGATCTAATTGAAAATGTTAAACAAGGTTTGAGAAACATAGGAAAACACTCTCAAACTAAAGATAAGTCTACAGCAAGAAAAGTGTGATAGTACTATGGACAACAGTTGGGCAATCATATGTAGAGCACCTCGTTCTGATAGGATTGAAGAGTTATTAAAAAATTTAGTCATATCATTTTGGATTGATAACACTCATCCTTCATCAAATAGAAGAGATGTTATCAAGCATAGGATTGCACCTGGTCAATATGAACATCATACAAAACATTGGTTGGACACAACGCAACATGAGTTATATGTGTCGTTTTGTAGTGAACATCCTAATGTAAAAGTTGGGCAAACATTGTTTGAAAAATTGAAGCCATGCCTTGTGAGGTCAAACAAAGTGTTTGAAACGTGTTGTTGTCATCATCATATTGAGTTTGATCTCCACTATTAGGTATTTTGAAATTTTGTAGAAGACACATATGGTTTTCATGTTGCTCCTCCTAGTAGGAGAAGTGAGTTTATATCATCCATTTTGTGTGACAACATAGATGATCCATCTAGTCAAATAAATTGCATCAAAGGATTATGTGAAAAATGTGGTGAATTGGCTCTATTTCCTTTGAAAACTAAAAATATTGATGTAACAAAAATATTGAATTGCAAAATTTACAAGTATGTGAAGAATGAAACAAAGTTGGGGAAGGAAACAAAAAGGTTGGAATATGTTGAAGAGGAGTTGCCTGTTCTAACATTTATGGACAGATTTAAGAAATTGATTCAACCTTATATTCATCACACATTTTTTGCAAAGTGGCAAGCACAAAAGTTTCAAACTTTGAGAGATAATTTTTCACTTGGAACAATTGTATTAGTTTTTGATTTTGCAATGAACTATTCCTTTTTTCATCAAAAAGAAATTCCATCAGATTATTACTTTAATAACCAGGTCACTATTATGGTACATGTTTGTTATAGACATGCATAGTTAGATTTGGATTGTGTTCAAAGTAAAATTCAAACACAAGTAATTATAAAGGAATATCATTTTTATATAAGTGATGATAAAGAACATGAAATTCACTATGTAGAACATTGCTTCAATATGTTCTTTTCTTATTTGAAAGAAAGAAACATAAATGTTGATAAACATTGAAAGAAACATAAATGTTGATAAACATTATGTTTGGTCTGATGGATGTGCCACACAGTTTAAATCATCTAGACCATTTTATGCATTGTGTAGATATCATCTTAATGATAATATAAAACACATATGGAATTTCTTTGAGAGTGGCCATGGAAAAGGTGAACATGGTGGTGTTGGAGCTTGTATCAAACATGTTTTGTAAAAGTATCAAATGAATTATCAGGGAGTTCATGTAAATGATGCACATGATTTTTTTGAATGGTGTAAGACTCATTTTGCATTAGATGAGGTCGGGACATCATCAACGACGAGTCGACAAGTACCATATAGAGTCTTTAGGGAGATAATAGGTATGGATGTGTACGTCTGTTTAACTTTTATGCAATTAAGTTATAAAATTTTATTGCTAAGTTTTATTTTTCAATTCATTGAAGTTTAAATTTGATTTGTCTATATTTTTTATTTAATGAACTTTTAGGTGTTAATAGAAAAAACATGCATGGTTGCAAGAGGATAGAAAAGACACATTCCTTACATTCAATCATGAGCACAGATAATTGCAATTGGACATTGTAGACAAGAGAATACTCAGGTTTTGTGATAGTTACATTGATGAAGACTACGAAGAATGCATCAATCAAACACGTGGATATACAGGTGCATGGATTTCAGTACCACTTGATGTTACTGATACAATTGATAAAGATGATGAAAATTTTGATGATATTCCATTAATTTCTGATGATTATAATCATATCTCTAGAATTGTAAAAGTGGGTGAGTATCATAAAAATTAATCTCAACTTGTTATTTAATTATCAATTTCAACTATCTTATATATATTGTACACATACATTCATCTATACTTTATGCAGGAGATTTCTTTGCAGTGATTGTTGAGCTTGGAAATCATGAAGGTGTCAGTTATTATTTATTGTGATGTACTACAGAGAGGAAAAAGTTATATGACCCTGAAGAAAGGGATGGAATGTTGTTCCCCATAGGTAAATTATACATATACATGTATGCACATACATATTTAAATAAATAAATATATCTAGGTAACTTTATATCTATCAAATTTTAAATTTGTGGTGCAGATTCTATTATGATAGAGGGAACATATTTGAAGCAAGAAAAAATAGTCCAACATGGAATACACTTTGTATATTATCAACCTAGCAACAAGGTTTTACAATACAGCCACTTGGTCGTTGCTACCGGGCTTGGTCTACATCTAGTCAAACTTAAGCATGTACATCGTAAGTGGAGACTAGACAATGAAGATCATGAAAAGATATTACATGTTATAAGTGTACATCATGGTTGATTAGACCTTTGAGATTTATTTTACAATAATCTGAATATCAACTTTGATGAAATGTGTTTTTAATTGTACGATCATAGTCTTAGTTATCATTATTTTATTTAAAAATCTATAATATTAATTGTATTATGGATGAATTTAATAATTTTACAACTTGATATAAATAGGCTAGAAGTTAGTTCAAACTTACACAATTTCATTATCTATAGATATGTATGAAAAATAATTTAGTATGTTACAATTCTTAAATATCAACTTCTTTTTAAACTATTGAATTTCATCTTGAATTAAATGTGTTTTTAATTGTACGATCATAAGTTTTTAATTATCATTAGTTTATTAAAAAACTATATAATTTAATAATTTAAATTAATTGTACCACATGGATGGATTTAATAATTTAACAACTTGATATAAATAGGCTTTAAGTTAGTTCAAACTTAATCATTATCTATACATATATATCAAAAATAATTTAATATCTTACAATTCTTAAATATCAACTTCTTTTCAAACTATTGAATTTCATCTTGAATTAAATGTGTTTTTAATTGTATGATCATAAGTTCTTAATTATCATTAGTTTATTAAAAAATTATATAATTTAATAATTTAGATTAATTGTACCATGGATGAATTTAATAATTTAAATTCATTTATCAACTTTTTTTCAAACTAGATTGAATTTCATAAGTGAAAATTAAATGTGTTTTTAAAATTGTAAGATTATAAGTTCATAGTTATCATTTAGGTTAGTTTACTAAAAAACTACATATTTTAATGTTACTTTATTACATCTATGGTCATGTACTCTTAAAGTTTAAATTATTTTAAATTAATATGTTTTTTTAATATTATATTTTGTAAAATTTTTCTAAAATAATGTATTGGCGTACCTAATTAACATATTTTTATCCACATAAAACTAATATTTATCTTTAGCAAGTTAGTAATTGATAATTTAAGAAATATATATCTTTCTAACTTCCTACTAATTGATAATTGATATACATGTACACATGTCTCAAGATCATGTTTTATAGCTATAACACGAAAAAATACACATATGTACACATATACACATCTCAAGAATAAACATCTACAGATCTAATATATCTCTATGTAACTAAAATGCAAACTCTAAATCTTGAATAAATACATGTATGAAGCAAAATATAAAAAGTCATATATACATACATGTGATGGTATCTAACTACTGAAGTACTCAATAATCAAATAAATAGTGAAAGTACATGTATGTCATCAAGGTACTGAAATACACATGTGTACATGTAAAGTGTCTCCAATATATAAATGAATCAAAAAATATATAAATCTGATCTACTACTAGAGGGACCCCTTAAGATGCATACGAACAAAATAACCCTCTGATCGAGTCTCCTGTACATCCTCTCGTTGAGGCACATCAACTGAACCCTACAAATATGAACCCTGCAAATATATATACATATATACATACATGTTAGAATTCTATCTTTAAAACATATATATACATACACATGTACATGTACATTCAAATTAAATACGAACTTACACACACCCACACACACACACACACACACACATAGTTTTCAAAACATGTAAATAACTTTAAACAAACTATTTAAAACTCAAATACCTGAGCACTACCAGGTGGCTCAATATGATGCCCTAAACCAATAGTATGTGTAACCATGTGCTCAACGACCTATGCCTGCATGATTTATTATGAGTTAAAGATTAAATTAAATATCTAGATATATATCTAATCTAATTTTTTTAATAAATGAACATAGTTTTTAATTTTATATATATTAAAAATTAAAAATAAATTATATATATACCTAGGTCTCCAAAGGTGGAGGATGATCAGTAGACTCCATCGTATCATCTACTGATGCACCTAAGCCTAAAAATCTAACACCTACTGAATTGCCCTCAGCACCATGTCCAACTGCTAGTAAATATGAGTGAAGTGGACTGTGGAACCAGCTGGGTAATGGTGTAGAATCAGTGCTACCAAGTCAGAATGATAGGTCCATGTACGATGAAATATCGAGGCTCAAACTAGTATCAATATAAAATAGGTCTAGCAAATTCTCACCAAAATCATCAAGACCCTCAGCTATGATTTGGACATCTCTAACTCGTATGCCCGAGTCATTTTTAGAGTGTCGTGAGCCTGGAGCCAAATGTTGTGAGCTATGCATAGGTGTATCATCTGTCACTAGTGTGGCAGCCTGTGTCTGTGGAACTATGATGGGGCTCTGATGCTATCTAACAACATCCATCATCGAGTGTACTAGAATCCCCTATGTAATAGAACTATAGCTGATAATGTGCAACATATCCTCCAAAAAATATAGAGCCATATCCATATGTGTCTTTTGTCCTTAAAGACCACAAATATCACCTAGTAGTGGTTTCCTAGCAGCTCTATATGCATCAGAGGAGGAGGTGCCTGAAGTGCTACTAGATGCCTCTGAAGATGGTTGACCAGGTGGATGAGGACATCAACTATGAAGATAATGACCAATAGAATTTGATGTGATACTAGCCGTTGTAGATGCAATGTGCCCAGTAGTGTCAATTGCTCCCCTTTGGGAAGTAATGAAAACTCTATCTACAATAGCCACATGTGCAGGAGTCAGAGGAGGTAGCCTTTGTCCAACAAACTATCTAACATATGTAGGTGGCAGACGATGTGTACTGCGATACTGGTCACAATCTGCGATTCGACCACACCCCTGCCCGCAATAATCAAGAATATCCAAGTAGTTGATGTTGAGCCCTATATGAAACTCAACGTACAACTATTGTGCAAAATAAAGGGGTATCTGGTTGTTATTAGGATAATGACCATGTACAGCAAAAAATTGTGGATAAATCATGCTAGCAATAATAGGGTCTCTACATCATGTGACTCTGTAGCCTCTCACCCTACCCTGTGCTCCCTCATATGCTGGAAAGAGCTCTCTCTAGATGATGTCTTTAGGGGATACCCTCTTGACATCATGGAAAAATGCATCTCCTAAAACCTCAGCCCTAAGCTCCTTAGATATGGAAGCTAATATGGAAGGAGTAAATGAATGGTGAGCTCTAAACCTAGCTATCAAATCCTATAAACTCCTACATATTGTAGTACATATGTCTCTATAAAGACCATCATCAAAGGTTGATATAGAGTGTTGTAGTCTAGCAACCTCCTGCTTTGAAAATGAAAATAAAGCATTGATATCAATGCACAGAGGTGGTGGTGTAGGACCTCCAGTAGGAGCTATAGGTGTAGCCTGACTTGGAATAGGAGCCGCACCAGGAGCCACAGTAGGACCTACACCACCTGGAGTTGCACCAAGAGCCAGAACATGAGCTACATGATGAGCCCTACATCGAGGTACACCACAAGCCCCACCACAAGTTGTAGCACAAGCCCCACCATGAATTACATGAGGGGCCAGATCAAGAACTACATCAAGCACTGCAATAGGAACCACATCAACCTGTGTTGTAGTAGGAGTTGCAGCAGGAACTACATCAGGTGCCACACCAAGAGCCACATCAAGCTGATCGTGTGAAGCCATATCTATAGAAATGTACGAAGAGCTAAATTTCCTACTGTACACACAATTTTTTATTTTTAAAATTAAAAATTATACATAGATAATTGAACATACATCACACATGGACCTAGATAATCTATAACACATGTACCATGATCTAATAAAATTTAAATATACATGATTGAATGCATATATGTATACATACATGAGAACTTTAGAAAATATATTAAACATACATTGCATGTTATTGAACTATAAGCAAAATATAAAAAATCTAGCCAATTTAACACATTTTTAATTAATAATATAGAAATTCTAGCTAATTTTAAAACCATTTACGATTAATATTTAAGGGCTTATAATTTAGGATAAGGGTTGGGGCTTATCATAACCTATCTAACCCTAATCATAATCATAAATCATAAATGTTAAACCATGACCCTAAATACCAAACCCTAATCTTTGTACAAACTTTTAATTTAGTATAAGGGAGCTTATAATTCAGGATAAGGGTTGGGGCTTGTCATAACCTAGATCTAACCCTAATCATAATCATCAATCATAAATGTTAAACCATGACCCTAAATACTAAACCCTAATCTTTATACAAACTTTCAATTTAGTATAAGGGTTTACCATTTACCTAAATTAGTATAAGGGCTTATAATTTAGGATTTAAGGATGTAACCTATCTAACCCTAATCATAATCATAAATCATAAATGTTAAACCATGACTCTAAATACTAAACCCTAATATTCAAAATAAATTTTAATCATATATAATAAGAAAGTTCAATAATATATTTACTTATTGTTAATTAAAAATGTGTTAAATTAATTAGCTAGATTTTCCATATTTTCAAAGTTAAATAGAAATAATATTAATAAATGTGTGTGTGTGTGTTAATGTGTGTTGTTTTCAAACAAGTGAAAATTTAGTATATCATTTGATTAAAAATATTGTAAATTATAATTTAGATTTATGAAATAAAAAATGTGTGCATGTGTGCACTCAATTTTTTATCATACTAATTTTTTAACCATGTATAGATCTCCAAATTTTCATATAGATACATTCATGAGTGTTAGGGTTCCAAGGTTATGGTTATAGTTTATATCTTATATTATAGTTAAGACCTTCAAATAGGGATATATATTAGTTTAATTAATGTTATGATTTAAGGAAATTTAAGTTTAGAGTTAAGGTTAGCAAGTAGGATAAGGTGAAAATTAGAGGCCCGTAAGTCTTTAATTTATTGTTCTAGGATTTTATTATACTTTGGGGGGTATTATTAGAGCACTCAATTAAAGTTCCTAATAAAATATTTATATTACTCTTAAAGGATAACATTTCAAGGTTTAGGTTTCAAGTTGGGTTAAACATATATATCATTTAAAACAAGGGTCATACTTCATGTATGTACATGTGTTTAAATGTATGTGCATGTATCTCAAATTTGTAATTTATTACAATTTAGGATTAGGGTCAACTTGTTTTAATTTTATGTAAGTTAGGCCTCAATTAGGTTTTGAAATAGGGTTTTAGTGTAAAGGTTATAATTAGGCTTAATTTTAGGGTAAGATTTAGGACCTTATGACATTGTTAGGGTTTATACGAACTTACATAATTTAGCATTAAATTTAGGGGTTAATATGAAGGTCCATGTTAAGAATTTAGGATAAGGGAACTTAGCATATGAAGTTTATGATTTGGTTCAAGATTATGATTTAGGTTATTTATTATCATTTATAATCTTGGGTTTAGAAATTAAATTTTAAGATCAAGGTTAGGGTTAGGGTCTGGATAATGTTTAGGTTTAGGGTTTGGTTAGGTTAGGGTTTTGATAATGGTTAGGGTTAGGATTTGGATAATTATTTTAGTTAAGGTTTATAGTTAGAGTTAGGATTACATGGTTAGGGCTACTATTTAGGATTGAGACCACGATTATAGTTAGGATCATGGTCAGAGGTTAGGAGTACAAATTATAGTCTATCAATTAAGGTTAGTATTAGGCTAAGTTAGCATTTAATGGATTTAGGGTTATAGTTATGATTAGGGTTAGGGTATGGGTTTACATTTCTATTAGTATTATTTATAGGGTTATATATATATATATATATATATATATATATATATATATATATATATATATATATATATATATATATATATATATATATATATATAGGTTGACATTGCTATTAGTTTTATTTTTAGGGTTATGACTTGTATCGGGGTTAAAATTTATGGATAGAAAATTTATGATTAAGGCTTATAATTTAGGATAAGAGTTGGGGCTTATCATCTAGTATAAGGGTTTACCATTTACACTTAGTGTTAGAATTATGGTTTTTAACTTACTTAAAATTAGTTAAATAGCTCTTTTAGAATTAGAATTTAGCATTTAAATCTAACATTTTAGGATCTTAGTGTACAAAGATTGGGGTTTAGTATTTAAGGTCATGGTTTAACATTTGTGGTTTATGATTATGATTAGGGTTAGATCTAGGTTAAATGGGTTCACATCATTGTTAGAAGTACAGTTTAAAGAGGGTTAGGGTACATGGGTTTACATCATTGTTAGTTCAGTATGGTTAGAGGGTTAGGATTTGTAGTAGGGATAAGATTTTGGATTATGGTTTTAACACATAGTTTTAATATTTATAATTAAATTTAGGATCAAGTATTATGATTAAATACTATTTAATGTTGGGGTTTATCATTTAGGTCTACGGTTCAAATTGATATTTAGGAGTTATGGTTATAATTTATGATTAGGGTTTTGCAGTTAGGATTATGACTAGGTTTAGTATTTAGGAGTTGATTGTTTAGCATTAAGGTTTAAGAGTTAAAATTTAAGTTATATATATATATATATATATATTTATATATATACATATATGTACATATATGTATATATATACATATATGTACATATATGTATATATATACATATATGTACATATATGTATATGTATATATATGTATATGTATATATATGTATATGTATATATATGTATATATATATATATACATATATGTATATGTATATATATGTACATATATATATATATATATACATATATGTATATGTATATATATGTATATACATATATATATATGTGTATATATGTATATATATGTGTGTATATATGTATATATATATGTGTGTATATATGTATATATATATATATATATATGTATATATCTATATATTTATATATGTATATATATATATATATACATATATATATATATATACATATATATATATATATACATATATATATATATATACATATATATATATATATACATATATATATATATATACATATATATATATATATACATATATATATATATATATATATATATATATATATATATAAGATCTTTACATGTTCAAATATATGATGTACATTCTTTATGTTTTTATATTATAATCAAGTTATGTTAGATTATAATTAACTTTTATTAATTAAATGTTGTAACATGTATTCTTTAGGTCATACACACATTCTAAAGTTATATGTTCTTATGTATGTACATGTATATTATATTCTTACCTATATGCAAATTAATCTACATTCTTATAAATGTATAGTTTAGGATCTCCCCTTAAGAAATGCCATTGAATTATATAGTTAATTATATACTTAGATTATTAAGACATTAAAAATAATAACATATACATTTAAACATGAATATTGAAAACATATGTATGGACATCTATATTTAACATGAACATATTTACATGTACATTTATGAAATAAAATATACATTTTAATCTACATTCTTATTTCTACAATTTAGGATCTCCCCTTAAGACATGTCACTAAATATAGTTAATTACACTTAGTTATAAGACAAATTAAGATCAATAGTTAACATATATATATATACATATAAAAATGTGAATTTATTAAAAACATGTACATACATCTACTTTTAACCATGAACAAATATACATGTACATCTATGACATTCAAAATAAAAAATTATACATTTTAATCTACATTGTTACATGTATAATTTAGGATTTGGACCCTTAAGATATGTCATTTAATTAAACTTCTAAGATTAAGAGATTAAGATGAATTTGACATATATACATAAACATGAATATCAAAAACATACGTGTCTACATTTAAAATATATATATATATATATATATATATATATATATATATATGAAATAAAATATGTATATTTTAATCAGCATTCTTAATTTATAATTTAGGATTTCCCCTTAAGATGTATGCCATTAAATATAGTTAAAATTACACAATTTAGATTAAGGTGCATAAAGATGAATAACATACACATAAACATGAATAAGGCATTAAGATGAATAACATATACAGATACATGAATAAAACATATATACGTAAACATAAAAGATTAAGATGTATTAAAAAATCAATGACATACATACATTAACATTAATAAATTTATATGAATATTGAAAATATTTTTCTAAATTTTATTTTTTTAATATTTTTTAATATTTTTCTAATTTTTTCTAATTTTCACGACTAATGTTTTTAAAAATATTTTCTAATGTTTTTAAAAATATTTTCTAATATTTTTTCTAATATTTTGTAATTTTTAAATCCTAATTTTATTTTCTCATAGTTTTCTAATATTAAATTTTAAATTATTATTTTTAAATATATTTTCAAATGTTTTTCTAATATTTAAATGTAATGGTTTTTCTAAATTTATTTTCCAATTATACATTATATTAAATTATAAATTTTATAAATTTTTTTAATGTTTTTCTAATATTTTTTCTAATGTTTGTCTAAATTTGTTTTCTAAATTTTATGTTATTATAAATTTTCTAATGTTTTTTCTAATTTTTTTTCTAAACTTTATATTATTATCAATTTTCTAATATTTTTCTAATGTTTTTTCTAAATTTTTTTTCTAAAATTTATATTAATAAATTTTCTAATGTTTTTCTAATATTTTTTCTAAATTTTATATTAAATTATAAATTTTCTAATATTTTTCTAATGTTTTTTCTAGATTTGTATTCTAAATTTTCTAATATTTTTTTCTAATGTTTTCTAAATTTATTTTCTAAAATTTATATTACTATAAAATTTCTAATGTTTTTTCTAAATTTGTTTTCTAAATTTTATATTATTATAAATTTTCTAATGTTTTTCTAATATTTTTCTTAATGCTTCCTTAAAAAAAGTATAATGTTTTTATATGATATTTTTTTGTTTTCTAAATTAATATAATTAAGTTTAACATAAATAAACAATAAAAAACATTAAAATAATAATATTTAAACATACCTGAAGATGAGAATCAGAAGGAAAGTGAAAAGATGATGCTAATAGATCTTATAGGAAACACTCATTTTCTCCAACCCTCAAAATGAATAGTTATGCCATCGAAAATGACCCAAATGGGTTAAATCACTAGTTTTAACTGTCGAAAATCAACTTGTGCAATGTTCGGGCGAACACACTAATTAAATATGTTCACTCGAACATGACATATTATATGTGGATATGTTCGAGCGAACATATGTAGTTAGTGTGTTCGTCCGAACATGTAAACTATGTTCATGCGAACATATCATGCATGAAATTTCCACTTTTGCCAAGTTTTTGCAATTTTGTTCGGCCCACTAAAGTGGAGCCCATTATTGTGGGTTCATTCCCTTAGTTAGCTTACACACTAAGAAAATAAGCTTTATCCATAAAGCATGGATACAAAACAAAAAACATGCTAAGTTTTATTTTCTGTCACCTCCTCCTACCCCCCCTCAAAATATGCAATAGAAAACCATCTTTTGAGACACAAGAAAAGTGTGGATGACTATTGCATGATACCTATCATAGTGCTGGATGAAAAACCTCCTTTGAAACTAGAATGACAATCAAGATCAATCTACATGAGTGCCCCCAATGACACTACTTGAATATTGAGTAGATGGCAAACTAGGCATAACATCTGTCAATCGAAGATACAAAACACAATAATCTAGATAGAAGCCCCTAAACAATGAATATATGGAAAATAAAGACAAAACATATATCAGTTAAGGATGTAGATGACACATAAATCTGTACAAGTGACCCAAACAACACTACTCAACCATAAGACAAAACATCTATTAATTAAGGATGTAGATGACATATAAATCTACATGAGTGACCCAAACAACACTACTCAACCATGCAAAAATAAATTTCTAGTTGAAAATAGAGGTTCTAATTGTCTACAAAATTTATCAACTATGGAACCAAGGAAGCATCAACACTAACAATAGAAAACCCTCTAAAATATTGAAGTGTAAGGCATGACAAGTCCACTGAAATTGTGTGTCACTAAGAAGAAGATGTAGGCAAGACCCATGAAAAAAGAGCATGATCTTGGCCTATCTATGATCAACCGATAGAATTTAGTTCAACCTCTATTGCCATTACACTTCCATTTAAAATAGCAATATAGCATCAAACTAGCGCAGGCTAGAAAATCCATTCTTTAAAAGCTCTAATACAATGTAAAATTTTAACTTAACCAACAAATAATCTATGTAGAATGATAGAACAAAATATGTAGTTGAAGAAAGAAAAAATTCATAATAAAAGATGAAAAATGAAACTTTTCATTGATTACAATGAAATAATTACAATAATATAGGCTTCCTCAAAGCATAAAGAAGAGGAAAAATATGAATAAAACTAAAAAATCAAAAGTATTCTTTAGTTAGCTTACACACTAAGAATAAAAACTTTATGCATAAAGCATGGATAAAAAATGAAAAAATCCTAAGTTTTATTTTCTAACAGTAACAAAGAGGTGGAGAACATTAATATTTGAATTTTTGTATTCGTATAAATGAAACAAGAGATAGTATTTATAATATTTGCATTGTTAATATTATTTCTTCCGATTTCAATGCAATTTTGATATCTTTTAATCACCCATTTACATTTCTCTATCATAGAGGTTGTGTACATGAATAAATTTTAGAAGTTTATTTGTACAATTAAATATATCAAAAGAAAGTGAGCCTCCATTAATTTTCAACTTTCTTAATGTTCATGGTTGAAGATTGATACACATTATTTTATTTATCTTCATCAATTTTATCATGGTTAATCATTTACATTTGATTCATTGTTATGGACAAAAAATTATTTGCCTTTATTACTTTGTGGTAAAAAGCATAGCAATATTTTCATTCGTTGCACATATTTTAAGAGGGAGTTGCACCTCTCAATTTAGAGGAGAATTATCAATTTAATGATAACTTATCCAGCTGTTAGTTCAATTTATTCTTCTTTTGGGGAATATGGAGTCAATTTTTTTATCTATTCTTGTAGGATAAATCTATTTACTAATAGATGGTTGGCAACTCCATTGGAGAATCAAAATCAAAGACCAATTCTTACTTTATTTCTTTAGTTTATTTTTGCATGTGTGAAGTTGGAAATTTTGTGTTTGATTTGAATATATCTTGGTCAAAAAAAATACAGTATAAATATGGCTTTGGTTGCAACTCATTCATAGGAACACAAATTGGACCTTTCACTTTACCCCAATATTCAACTCTACCAAAAAGATCAAGATAAATTCTCCAAAGTTTTTTGGAGATAAAACTCAAGACCCAGATGATCATATTAGAGTAGATACTATTGCATGTGGGATTCTCAGAGTGCAAGAGTAATATGTGTTTGTCAAATTATTTGTTGAGAGAATTGTTGGAAATGCTACTAAATGGTTTTAGAATTCGCAAGAGGGATACATTACCAAATGGGATCATTTAAAGGTAAAATTTCGTAGAATATTTCAAAATGTAAATGATACTTGTTGAATTTATTTCAAATTCAAACGGAAAAGGAAGAATCTAAGAGAGATTTTATTGATAGTTATAGTAGGTGTGTTGGTAAAATCTCTCAAGCATGCCAACCAAATGAAAATAATCAATAGTGTGTTTTTATTGTAGCATTAAAAACTAAGATTAAATTCCTATTAAAATGAAAGAAAATGCAAAATTTGAAAGATGCACAAAAAGAGGCTACTAAAATAGATGACGATATATTTTTAAGTGAGATGAAGTGCATAAATGAATGTGTTGGAAATGTACCTCAATCTAAAATTTGTCTTCATGATCAAAACTTTTATTCCAAGAAAAAGTCTCAGCAAAAGAAATCCATTATGAAAGATGAAAAAAATTAGCTTTTCCTATCTCACATCATCAAAATTTAATAGTATTTAATGATTAATATCTTCATGCATGTCATGCAATTGAAAAAAGCTGTCCTCACATTGAAAGAATTTATCCTTTGCATGTGGAGAATGATGATTCTTCTAAAGACAACAATGATCACAATGTAAAATTAGAGAATTTAATAGCATGTGTAGATACGTATTCTATTGAGAAGGGTTTTAACAAAGAATGATCAAATGAAAGCACACTTGAAAATGTTTCTTTTTCAGATTTGCAAACCTTTTCATTTGATAATTCTAACACAATTTCAACAAATTATTTTGATCAAGAAGTCATGGAGAATCTATACAAGAAAAAAAATTTGATGGTGAAAAATTAAATGAAATATTTCTAGAAAGTATTTTTATTTTAGAATTTCAATCTTTTACACTTGATATTTCTAATATAATTCTAGAAAAAAATATAAAGTAAGCAAGTATGATGGATCAACAAGAACAAGAAATATGTAGTGGTTGTAAAATATAAAATTTTTTTCATCTCAGTACATAAGAAGAATATGAAGCCTTTAAGTTTATAGAAGGGGACATTGTGAATAGTTTTTTTTATAATTTTAACAAATCTATTGTAAAATAATTTTATGTTGAAAATACAATGATATAATCTAAAGGTTTATTTGTTAAATCTTGTGAAAAAATAAATTCCATGTGGTGTCCAAGAGTTTCAAAAATATAAAAATCTGATTAAGAAAGGAAATTCTAAAGAGAATGTAGAGTAGGATAATAGCCATGCCAACGAAGTGTTGCAACCTTAAGAACTATTGGTTGGTTTAGATGACACTCTTCTTTGTGAAGAAGACATCATAAATAAGTTTTTGTCAACTATTGGGCAAGGAAATCTCCTTGCAAAAGAAATCTAGTTTCTCTTTATTCTGAGATTGGTTTAGATGCTAAAAGTCCTTTTAATAATGATGACCTTAAGAGTGGTGAGCATGAAGTCCAACCAAGAAAATATTTTAGAAGGAGACCAACTATTGAAGAGTTGAATTTTGAATATGATCAAATATTGCAATATTTGTGGAATGTCTTTAAAGGAAGCATTTGTGATACTTAAATTAACATATTAAATTTATTTGAAGATCTAAGATCTTCCCTATTACTAAAATTAGTGTACCAAAGATATTACTACCTCATGAGCTTAAAAGAAGAGATTTTGATTTCAGAAAAAACACCAAAGAAATAATTAGAAAATAAAGAATCATTGTCTCCTAATTTCTTAGTTCTCGGGGAACAAAATTTTATACCAACAACAACACACACATTAGCACCTTGGGATCACTATCAACAATAGAAAGAAAGTCCACACCAAGCTAATAATGAATATTATAGATCTTCTTCATTATGTATGCAAGATGGACAAAGCAAGAAGATGCATGTACATGAATGTCTTTCGATTAGTATTGGTAATGGTGTGAATAAATCCAATTTCCATCCTTCATGTTTGTTGAAGATTTTGTTTATACCAGAAATAAAGAAATATTTCCTTTTAAATTTGATTCAATAAGGATGACAAGTAATATCCAAAAACCTTTATTTTTAGCTATATATCATGAGAATATTCTATCTTATGGATCACAAGGGTTGTCTATGAATTCTAATTTTTCTTTTGTGTGTTAAGATGATAATGCAATTGACATTATAGAAGTTGAGTTGAAATCTGAAATAGATGGTATTGAAATTAATTGGGGTAGTATGAATGCATTATATCTATCTACAAGATTCTATTAAGATTTTAAGATAAGGGATAATCCTCCTTTTGAACTTCATAATTCTCATCCGACCAATAAGAATTTATCCCTTCTCTATGAAGGAGCTTAATTAAAAGAATGTATTCTTCAAAGTAATGACAATGAAAGTGATGATGACAATTTTATTCTCATAAGAGTGGTGTAAATGAACCTATGCAAACGAATTTCTTAAAAAAATAAAATACAATGCTAATTAAAAATTTGAAGGGAATATTAATGAAAGTAAGAAAGAGGGGACATAAGAGAAATATAACTCTTGTGATGGTGCTATAATAAAAGAAACAGATAGCTAAGACAATGCAGGAATGGGTAAGGTAAAGAATGGCTTAATCTTAGAGCCTTTTATTTTTGAAAATAAAGACATACATGTCTTCTTTGTCACACCTTCAAATTTTGATTAATGAGTTAGAATATGGGGGCCATGTATTTATTAAAAATTTACCATCAGTTTATGATATTCATCATCCCATCCTATTCAATGGATTCCCCATTAGAGATTTGATCTACTCTTCTAAAAGAATCACGTAATGTGAAGATAAAAATGTTGTAGTTTATCCTATACAACATGATGCACTCATTGAACCCTTGATCCAAATTGGACCA
Source organism: Cupressus sempervirens (assembly GCA_028749045.1). Lineage (NCBI taxonomy): Eukaryota > Viridiplantae > Streptophyta > Pinopsida > Cupressales > Cupressaceae > Cupressus > Cupressus sempervirens. Next base: position 637,623,684 of record CM053791.1, read on the forward strand.
AGCTAAATTTTGATGGTTTTGCTATGGGAAAACTACGTTGGGTGGGTGGGGGTGGCCCTTTGATGAACTTAAACAGGGATATCTTAATTGCTTACTTGGTTGACTTGGGGGTTCAGATTTCTTATGTGGCCAAACTACTAGCTTTGTAACATAGGGCTATTATGCTAACTAGACAAGATATGAGGAAGGTCATCATTGAAGGTTATCCCTTAAATATCATCAATATTTTTAAAAATGTGGCAATGATAAGATGGAATGATAGAGATGTGATTGCTAAAATCAAACACTTTCTAAGCAACATAGTGTTGGAGTCAATGTTCCAATGGTAGTCAATAATAATTTTTGCACATGTGGCAAGCCTTGTTGAGTTTTTGGCAACACAAGTTTAATTTGGGATTGAGTCAAAGAGTTTTTGTTTGAATCAAGTTCTTATTATAGATGTGTTGAGTTAGGTTTTCCTAAGTTTTAGTTAGTGTCAAGTTTATGTGTGTGTTGTCAATCATGAAATAGTTTGTTGTCAATCTAATTAGAAATCATGTAGAAATGTTGTTGAGTCAAGATATTGTATAAATTTGCATCTACTATTCAATAAAATTAAGCTTTAAGATCTTTCTTTCTCCATTATATTTATGTTGTTCTATTTTTCCAATATGGTATCAGAGCTATCTTCCTACTAAGTTGTGTGTGTTTGAGAAGAAGTTGTTAAGAAGATGAGACCAAGAGAAGAACCACTGGATGATTATGTTTTCATATAGAAAAAATTTTGATTTTGAAGATATCAATGTTTTGAAAAATAGGAAAAGATGTGGTAGAGGCTAGATGTATGTTCGAATAGTTTGAGGTGCTATAGGATTGGAGAAGCTATACCTTTATGAGGGTTATGAGGCATTCCATGTGGAGATGGTGTGTCCAATAGTTTGGGGAGATCTGAAAGTTTGGAAGTTTGGCATCTTACCTTTAAAAGGCTTATAAGACATTTCATGTGGAGATGGGGTGTCCAATGGTGTTTCAAAGCTGGATGACAGTTGCATAACTATGAGAAAGTCTTACTCCTCTATGACATATTTTCAACGTATAATTTCTAGATAATGTTTCCTTTAGTTGTCACATTAAGTGAGGGTGTTGGATTTAATGTTCCAAGGTAGTCAATAATAATTTTTTCACATGTGGGAAGCCTTGTTGAGTTGTTGGCAACACAAGTTTAGTTAAGGATTGAGTTAAAGAGTTTTAGTTTGAATCAAGTTCTTATTGTAGATGTGTTGAGTTAGGTTTTCATAAGTTTCAATTAGTGTCAAGTTTATGTGTGTGTGTTGCCAATCATGAAGTAGTTTGTTGTCAATCTAATTAGCAATCATTTAGGAATGTTGTTGAGTCAAGCTATTGTATAAATTTGCATCTAATATTCAATAAAATTAAGCTAGAAGTTCTTTCTTTCTCTATTATGTTTATGTTGTTTTATTTTAATAAACCTGTTCTTAGGTTCAATTCTAGTACATAACATGGTGCATGGAGTGGGCATGTGTACTAGTCGTGCCTCCCTACTATTTTATGGGCTATGGGGCATCTAGAATCTCGTTCATTGATCCATCAAATTCCATGGGGCTAGGGAATAATCTAACAGTACGGCGAGTAGGGCATATTGCTTGGGGAGGCCCTACCATGGCAATAGGTGGGGTATGCATGTAGGGGGTATAGTTTAGTCTGCAAGTTCATTTGGTAAGTTGAAAAATTATAGCATTTTAAAGTTCCACAATATCATTCTCACAAGTATATACTTAAAGGAACTTGGTATCTTCTATTGCTATCTATTTCGTTTCATTTCCCCTTTCTTTATTTTCCTATTTAGTCAAATTTCTCAATGTGAAAATTGAGAAATCTATCTCAACAAAATTAGATGGGGTGTCATTTTAACACACCTTTTGAGAGGGTAATAATGTCATTGATAGGTTGTTGAGTATGGGAAAATTTATGAAATGATGCAAAATATGGGATGACCCTCTGTTTATCCTCGTCAAAGGGTATAAATGTGATCTGTCATGATCTCACCTAGATCACATATTAATGATTTGGTCTTTATTACTCTTAATGGGGCCTATTTGCCATAGATATTTTATGATTTGGACTGTCATTTTAGTTTTTTAGTTGAAAGTGGCCACACCAAAAAACTTAAGTTAATTTTTGTTTGTGCCTTTGTTTGTTCCTGAAGTGGTGTGTATTTCCTCTATTCATCTCAGAAGAAGGATGGGTAGAGACCTTATTAGATTAAGCCTAAAGAGTGGGGAGAATAACAAAATGAGAAGGAGATCTAGGAGATCCTTGAGAAGTGTGGTTTAACTAATTACAACACAAGCATGAAGGGTTATAACCCTTAACTTTCTTATAAAGTTTTGGAGTCCTCGGATGAAGGAAACATTAGAGTGGGTCGTGTCACATTTATCATCACTTTGGACTCCATCTCTACCATCACTAGGCTAAGTATGGAAAGGGCCAAAATTTTAATAAACACCAAAATTCCATTCAAGGATTCTTTAGAGAAATTTAGGGAGCTGGGAGGAAAATATCCCTAAATTGCATCATGGGTTTAATAGATAGGCGACGAACAGAGTGTAGAAGGCCCTAGTGAAGGTTCTTGTCCATTTAATCAACTATAAGGGTAGGTATAAGAATTTTCATTCCCACACTTTTCCCATGTTGAATCATTTTCAGAGGAATGACTTTTCTTTTTTTTTTTCCTTTTCAAAATTTCTCCTCCCTTTTGTTGTCAATTAGAAAATGTAAAGTAAAAGGTTTCCTACTGAAATATCAAGGGCATTTTCTTAGGATTTATGAGTTCCATTGGAACATGACCCTTCAAACCTCCCCTAACCTTACCAATGAGATAAATAAATATATTTTCAAGATAATCTCTTCAACAATGAGACAATCTAATGTATGAGCATCCTAGGGAAGTCAACAATCCTGTATGCAGGAGCTTCATGCTCAAGTTTGTGGAGTTATGTTGCGTGGTTGGAGATCTATTTGAAGCATATTAGGGAACCATTTCTTAAGTGTGTGTGATGTTTGGAGTCATAATCTTGGAGTTGGATCCATTTTAGTGGTTGTTGGTAATGTGTTCCTATTTACTGATAGAGCTTTGGAGATTGTATTTGCAAGCTTCAATCTAAGGGAGTTCGTATGTGTACTCTTGGATTTGGATAGGTGGTTGGTACATGGACCTATATCTAATTACATGTATTATTTTTTGGTCTTTTGAGTTAGTTATGCATTAGAAACTTCGGGCTTGTCCTAAGTATTTAACTTTATGTCATGTATTTAATATCTGTCGCAAGCTGACTTGTGGCTTGAAGGATATATTTAATGTGTGTGTATTTAATAAATGTAACTACAATAGGCCAACCTGTGGCCATGCAAGTATTTAAGGAGGGATTGGGTAGTGTTATAGGTATAATTTTGGGAATTCAAGTGGAAGAAGATGAGTAGCTAAGATAGAAAAGTTTGAGTAGAGCTAGTAGCTAAGTGTGGCTTGGGAAACAAGAAGGTTTCTTGGTGGCTTGTGGAAGAAAGATCTAAGATCTAAGATTAAAGTAGAATTCATATATGAGATGGCTTTGATGAAAAGTGATATGATCATTCAGATCATAAGTGTTATAGGTGTTGTACCTCATTATATGGGTACCGAAGGTGGTTGTGATGAAACTACTGAAGATTTTGAGGTTGCTAGATCGAGTAGTGAAGGTAGAACTAATCAAGTTGAGAGACCTATGGGAAATAGGGTTGGTCAGTTTGATAGATCTAGTTCTCAGTTAAAGCTAAAGCATAAGATGGAAGTTTCTAAAACTTTAGGTAATTTGAATCCTAGAGATCTAATTGATTAGATTGATTAGATTACTTTGAGTTAGGGGATATTGAAGATCCACTCAAAGTGAGGTTGGCACAAACTAAGTTGAAAGGACATGTTGCTTTATGGTAGAAGGAATTGCAACAAGATAAAGAAGAGGAAGGTGAAATGAAGATCACTAGATGTAGATCGATGGTGACTAAATTGAAGGCTAAGTTCATTCCTTTTATTTATGAACTTGAGTTGTTCAAGAAGTTGTAGAATCTAAAGCAGAAAGATATGGCAGTGAAATATTATATAGAGGATTTTTACAAATTGACTATTTGGTATGGACATAGAGAATTTTCTAAAGAAAAGGTGGCTAGATATAATAATGACTTGAGATTCAACATTCAAAACGAGGTTGGTATGTTGAATATTGCTTCTATTAAGGACACTTATCAATATGCTTTGTGAGCATAAAAGAAATTGAAGAGGAGATATCAAGGTAATCCTTGAGGGATGGAGAAATAAGATCACTTGGTAAAGAAAAGAAATTGCTGAAGATGAACCAAAACCTATTGAATAGAGGAAGATGATAGAGAAAGGTGCATTTAAGAGTACTTTCTCGAGATGTGGTGAAGAAGGAAATAGATATTTTGAAGGTCCTAAGGCTATTGATAGAAGAAATTTTGTGGTGCAAGAGGCTAAAGACTTGGTGAATGAACCCAAGAAGGATGGGGTGAATTTGTTGATTCAAAGATTTTTTCTTGGACACAGGACATTGGAACCTTGTCAAAGGAGGAATTTTTTCAGGACTCATTGTAACTCTAGAGGTAAGATTTGTAATGTGATTGTGGATGGTGCTAGTATTGATAACCTAGAGATGGTTCATAAACTTGATTTGAAGAGGTTAATTCATCCTTTTCCTTATAGGATTGGTTGGTTACAAGATAAAAATTCTTTGGAAGTGAGGGAGAAATGTCTTGTTGATTTCCAGATTGGGCCTGGTATAAGGATCAAGTGTTGTGTGATATTGTGGACATGTGTAGTTGTCACTATTACTTGGTAGACCTTGGCAGTATGATTGCAAAGATATGCATGATTGTGTCAATAATGTGTTTACTATTGAGAAGAGTAGTAGGAAGCATCCCATAATTCCTTTACATAATAGAGAGCTCAATGGGAACCTGAGTTTTGGTATCCAAGTTGAGTTGGGAGATTTTGAAACGGTTAGAGATCAATGTGGAAAGAAAACCTATTGTGCACCAAAGACAGATGTGGAGATGACAGTTGTAGAAGAAAAACAAAGGCAAGAGTGTACTAGTTGACCTGGTGGAGGACATGTATGTGAAGAACTAGTTTGGGGTTTATGTGTTGAAACCTAAAAGATGTTCTTCTAGCTATTAAGAATATCTTTTTTTCTCACTTGGGGTGTCTGATGCACGAGCATCCTAGGGAAGTCAACAATCATGTATGCAGGGGCTTCATGCTTGATTTTGTGGAGTTATGATTCATGTGATTGGGGATCTATTCAAGGAATTTTGGAAAACCTTTCCTCAAGTGTAGATGATGTTTGGAGTCATCGTCTTGGAGTTAGAGCCATTTTAGTGGTTGTTGGTAATGTGTTCCTATTTACTGGCACAACTTTGGAGATTGTATTTGCGAGATTTGATCCAAGGGAGTTGGTATGTGTGCTCGTGGATTTGGATATTTGGTTGGTATGTGGTCTAAGTGTGTGTATTCTTATGTGGTCTTATGGGTTAGTTATGCATTGTAAACTTGGGGCTTGTCCTAAGTATTTAATTTATTGTCATGCATTTAATATCCATTGCAAGATGACTTGGGGCTTGAAGGATATATTTAATGTGGGTATATTTAATAAATTTGTAAGTAAAATAGGCCAACATGTGGTCATGAAATTATTTAAGGAGGGCTTCAATAGTGTCTTAGGCATAATTTTGGAATTCAAGTGGAAGAAGATGAGTAACTGATATAACAAAATTTGAGCGGAGCTAGTAGCTAAGTGTGGCTTGGGAAACAAGAAGGTTGCTTGGTGGCTTGTGAGCATGAGTTTAGATTATTCTTGGAGTTCTCTACCAGGTTGCAGATTTGGGCTAGCTAGTGGTTTGGATCTTGTGACATCTTGCTAAACTTTTATTGTAATTGTTGATGTATTTGGCCATAACTTGGAAGGCCTTACAACCAAGAATGTTGGATGAAAATCATTTTATGAGAAATTCCATTGTGTGGATCTAAATTTTTGTGTTATTTTTTATATTCTATTGGGTGGTTGTTTGCTAAGGGCTAGAACATCTCCTTTGGGGACTCTCCTACCTTGCACTATGCACAATCCTGCACTCATGCTACTCACTTTGGTTATGGGGTTAGGACCTTGCCTCCCCATAAAGAAACAAATAAAAAGGATGAGCTCCCTAATTCCAAAGAATAAATTGTAGAACTTGCAGAGGACTTAGAGAAAGGCTACTCAACCACTTAAATTGAGTGTACCCTAGAGACTTTGTCCCAAATTTTTACCCCTATTTTGTTGGGTTCTACTATGTGCCCACCCTCCCTTAAATTGGATTTAAGCTACCCAAATGACCCAAGAGTGTCTAGAGAGCCCTTGACTAGTCCAAATCCTAAAAATAATGATTGAACTATTGATTTAGATACTCTAACCCTCTATTCTATAGAGAAGGATTTATGTTACAACAGGTTGAAAGTGGTAGCTAGGTGGCTCTTATTTCAAATGCATGAAGAAAAATTAATAGAGAAAAGGTTGTTATAGAAGTAGAGAGAAACTCTATAGACTATATGATTGTTGGAAGGGATGAGGTTTAGTGGGAAGTAGGACGGGAGCTGGGAGACAAGCTCACTAGCAAGGAAAAGCAAGAGGAATAGGTGGAGGACATAAAAAACAAAGTGTCCCTTAAGGAAAAGTGTAATGAGGTGTTAAAAGCCTTGGTGTCTATCAAGAAGAAGCAAGCACTACTAGGTGATAAAAATTAACAATCTAGTCACACAGAGAATCCATGCCTAGAACAAGATGGAAGGGGAGATTGAGATTTTGAAGGCTTTCTTGGTGGAGAAAGAGACAAAGAGGAAAAGGAATAAGGAGACTCCAAGAAAAGAAGAAGGTCAACAGGAGATTTCTCAGGGGTTTAGTGAGTTCCAGCTTGCTAGCCCAAACTTCTCCTTGCTGGAGTAGCTCAAGAAGCTGCAGAAGTAGAGGACATGATGGTGATTGTTGGTTGGTGCGATGTGGTTTTGGTTCTAGTTGTTGGTTCAATTAGATATGGACCTTTGTATTATAATTTTTTTTTTTTAAATTATGCTTTAGCTAGCATCTTAGCCCATCTAAAAATTGTGTTAGTTGCTAGGGTTTTGTTTTGATCCACCATGGTTAGTTATTTTTCTTTCCTCTTTTTTAGCTATAGTTGTTGGTTCTGGTTGTTAGTTCTTTTATAGGGTCACTTCTTGTGATATTTTTGGTCCATCTTCTCTAGACTTGATGTTACTTTTTGTTTATGGGTTCGAGTCCTACCCACTTTAATTAATCAAAACATGATGCACTCATTTTTTCCTCAAGAGATATGTGATAGAAGGTGAAGTTTTGACTTCGAATGTATCTTGGTTTATTTGTTTAAGAAAATCTCCAATTGGCTTGCATGTCATACTTATGCTTGCAAGTGTTTTAAAAATAAATATTCCTATCTCATAGCATATCATATCTCTTATAGCTTGTCAATGACTTCATATGAGTAGCAAGATGAATCTATAGAGGTAAACGTTGTTAGCCATATCTTTTGTAAATAAAATTTTGGTGTAATATAGCTATCCTTTGTTTTGGCTTTCATTCTAGTTCTTGTCTTGTTGATTTTTTCTAAGCTTCCCCTTTGCCAACGTATAAGTCGCTACCCATGTTAGATTTGACTCTTTTACCATCCACTAGATTGCAATGTTATTCTTAATCAAACTTTCTATAATTTATCTTCTTTTGGCATGGAAAATTAGTCCCTAGATAGAGCCAATTGTTGGCCCACTTATGATGCCCCAACTTAAAGGTTTAAATGTTTGAGGTGGTTCAACTAGGTTCAAAGGTTCAAAATTTTCAACATAGACTATAAATAAAGGGAAAATAATCATTATAAGGAAAATATTTTTGTGAGAATTCTATAAATTTGAACTTTAGGTTCAAGAGGTTCAAAAGATAAATAGGGTTCATCCAAGTTCAAATGAGTTTAACTAGGTTTACAAGTTCAAAGTGGTTCAATGCTTCTATTAGGTTCAATTGTTTAACATGATAATCAATTTTTGTGCACACATCTCTATAAGGCCATGGTAATGGTTTCCACTTTTTGGCCAAGTTTGACACTAAAGTAGATATTGTTAACAAAAACTTTATTTTCAAATGCATATTATGAAAAAACCATAAAGAACATCATGATGATGTAAACTAGCAATTTTTAGCATTTTCTATCCAGTTTCTAACAATATTTTTTAGTTTTTTTAATAATTTCATTTGAAATCCTTTCTTTTATCTCCTTTGAGAAGCGCTTTATACCAAAATTGATATTTCCAAAAAGTGATGGGTGTTTTGATCAACATAAAAAATAATTTAAATAGGATAATTACAAATTTCTTTTTGGGCAAGAATAGTAACATCAGTAACTAGTAAGTTTTTTTGGTTTTGTTCAATTTTGTCAAAAATAATAGGTTTTATATTTAGTGTCAAAGTGACACTAATGATAATTTAGACATAGGTTTCTTTTGATCAATATAACTTGATTTGTATATATCAAAATGTATTTTTCTTAACTTGCTAGAAAGCTAATACATATAGCTTTGATGATCATATTTATTTTTTAAAAAGATCTTTACTTTTATATTTTTCCCAAGGCTTCAAATGGAGGTTTCTAAAATGATAAAAAAAACCTATATTCAATAAAATTAAAAATTAAACATCACAATAAACACAATATATGCTAAAAACATATTCATTGGAAAGCTTATTGAAAGGAGAACACATTTCTAAACTTAGTTTCAGAGTTTAAACTTATTTGGCCCTTGTTTGAGCCATCAAAAGAAGAAAATTAGTCAAAATTTGAGCATAATCTGAAAACTTTCAATTTTTGGAGGCTTCACGTGAAGAGGATTTTGTTCTAAGCCCATTTTTGGGTCTTCAAGCAAAGCAACTTTGTGTAAAGCCCCTTCACCGATTTACTGCCCCTGTGGGTGGTTAGGGTTTTTAAGGGCTTCAAATGAAGTTGTAAAGGCTTTGAAGGAAGCACGTGGATTTGCTCAAAGCCCAAGTGGACCAATGGGCGGCAAGGGCTTTGAAAGAAGCATTTTGCTTCCATCAAAGCCCTCTCCACATGGCTTTGAGTGAAGCCATTTGGTGGCTTCAATGGAAGCCAATGCTTTGCTTGAAGTGCCCAAATAAAGTTTTTCCACTATTCATCTAATCCATTCATGATGAAAAGTGGGAACGAGTTGTGTGGGATGACTCATCTGACAATTCAAAAATGCAATCGAAAAAGGTTACTAGTTTTTTGAAAATGAGGTTGACCCACCTTTTTTCCACCTTAAATATTCCCAATTTTATTTGGTAACCATACAAGCATACGTGGTGTATTATTTTAATATTTTTTTTTATACAACATAATAAAATAATACTTTTAATTAGTTGGAAAGACAACAATTAAGGAGTTCACTTATTTTATCTTTTTACAAAAAATTAGTCACGAAGGAAAGAAAGTGGAGGAATAAATCTGATTTTTAGTCACAAATTGGGGAACGGTGTAAAAAAAAGAATCATCAAGAATTAGTTATCCTTAAAAGTTATAGGGAGGAGGTGGAAACATCTATAAAAAGAGAAAGCCTTTCCAAAAAAAAAAAAAAATTCTTTGGATTCTTTTACAACCTTTTAGATACAAAAAGGGGCTCATTTTCTATGTTGATATGAATGAAAGGAGAGATAATGTTTATAATTTTTACATTTTTAATATTATCTCTTCTAATTAGTGAGACTTTGATGTCATGTAATCACCCATTTATATCTCTCAAATCATAGAGATTGTGTACATGAATAAATTTTAGAATTTTATTTCTACAATTAAACAATACTATAAGAATGGAAGCCTTCATTAATTTCCAACTTTCTTAATCTTCATGGTTGTAAAGGATACACACTATTTTATTTATCTTCAACCAATTTATTATGGTTAGTCATTTTTATTTTACCCATAGTTACGAAAAAATTGTTTATTCGCCTTTATTACTTTCTGGTAAAAATCATATCAACATTTTCATTCATTGTAGATATTTTAAGAGAGACTTGTACCTATCAATTTAGAGGAGAATTACCAATTGCATGATAACTTATCTAGCTATTAGTCAATTTGTTCTTCTTTTAAGGCATTTAGAGTCAGTTTATTTATCTATACTTAAAGGGAAAAAATATTTACTAAAAAATGTGCAACATGTGGTGGATTGATGGTTTGGGTTCAATCCTATTTGCGGAGTGTTCATTTATGATTCGATCATAATTATCATTATTTTCTGAATTTCCATAGATTTATAGCACTAGAAGTCTTGAAGATGATGTTGCATGTTGGATTGAAGTGAGGTAATCCACATTTCATTCCTTAGCATCATGGGAATGTTTCAATATAATCAATTTTAAATTAGTTTTGGCTAACATGGTTGGTGGTATCGAGCAATATAAGAAGAGAAATGATCTTAGTTTATTTTCATGGATAATGTATGGATGCATGATGCTTGTATGCACATAATATGTGAAGTGAGTGTGAATCTATCAAGGTAGAATCTAGATGTGTTGATTTTCATGTGAGTTGGTACAATTGGTAGTAGACTATAATGCCATTTCCTTATTGTAGAGTGTCAATGATATTGACTTGAGGAGTGGGTCCAATTCTCATTTATTATACTCTAGTTATAAGCTTGAGTTTATTGGAAGTGATCTTATACATATTGGAAATGAGCTATGTTTGTATCTCTAGTTAGTTAGCCTAATTGAAAACAAGCCAACTAGTAGCAAGCCAAATAATAATGAGAAAAATAGTAGCAAGTCACTTGTAAAAGTCACCTCAATTGGTGTTCATTTCATGAGAATTATTTTTTTTGTGATTTTTCCTAGTTTTGTTTTTTACATAAATTTTAGTGTTGTTTGTGTTGGTGTTTATTTACTTTCATAGTTACATCTATTATTAATATTTGATGTGGTTACCAATAGAATAAAGTTAATGTTTATGTTTTTAATGTGTTTAGCAACTAAGCATAAGTTTTGAAAGGTTTTGTGGAATAATTTATTTGTACTTGGGTAAAAGTGCAAACCTATATCACCCTTTTACAAAGGAAAAGGCTAACAAAAGTATAACTATTCAACTTCAATGACATACATCTTGTATTATTATTTAGAATTTGAAAATGAAGTAAACTAATGAAATGTATAGAAATGGGTGAAGTTTAAGATTATTATTTTTAATAATTATTTACAAAAAGAAATGGTATATTTTCCTATTTTTTAAAGATAACTTTTTAGTTGCTGAAAAATGCTGAAAATTAGGGGTCTAGTTCCCACCACAAAACTACAAGGAAATAATTTTTTTTCCTTTTGATCTCAGATTATGTTGTACGTAATATATGTAGATGGAACAATAAAAAACAAAAAATGACTTTAGACCTATATTTTCTCTTTTATAACAGTTCAAATTTCAACTTACTTAAATTGATAGTTTTCATCTCCCACCACATTTTTGAATGTAAATCTATTCCAATCAAAAGAAAAATTATAGATTCTTGAAGAGGACTCTCTCCTCTAAAATGTCATATAATTTTAAATTTTTTTGATATGATTTACTATTTTTTTCTTTCTCAAAATTGACATCTTCTTGAGTGTTAAACTACGTACTTGTAGAATTTTTTAATTACAATATATATATCTAATTAAAACACTATGAACTCTATATGAGAATACTCTTGACTATGAGCTCTATTACTAATCTTGTTACTTGATTGTATATTCTTAATTTATCTCTCTCTACTAATTCTAGACCTAGCCCTTCTGCCTCCAATAATCCTAACATCATTGTTGAGTTGTCCAATACCAAAGATTGTAAATGGTCATTTTTGTTTGGTTTGGATAAATCACTCCTTGTTATATCCAAAGAAAACCTGGTTAACCCTTAGAAAATTGCTAAGATGAAGACAGTAGTCAAGACCATGAATGTGGTGCAAACCAAGGTCTTTCGTGTTTATGAGGCTTTTGCTTCCTCCTATATTTTTGGATTAGTTGAGATGATTGTGAATTCCCCATCCACACTTGAATATTCAAGTCGTAATCCTTTTCTAGATTCCCCTACCACCCCTCCTCGCTTCCCTGCTATATCTTTCTCGAATGTTGAGTTTCATGAAATGGTAGAAAAAGTTGACAAGTTGTGTGTGTTTTATAATAAACAAAATGGGATTTATCAAATTGATGTTATCCCAATTACATATGACCAAAAAGGAAATTAATAGGCTTGAGGCTTTGATAGATGCAAATATGAGAATTGGAAATCAATGTATGACTATTCATGATGAGATGGATTTGGCTTTAAATGGTGATCTTGCTAATAGACAGAAAATCTAGGATAAAATTGAGATTCAGATCAAGGATCTCTGAGTTAGTGTCGCTTGATGAAGAAGAAAAAGAAATTATTTATGATATTATGAGAAAGGCATGAAGCTATCTATAAATCCTTGAAGAGGAGCTTGAACACAAGCATGGAAAAGGAAAAGGAAATGACACCGAGTTTGAATGTGGAAGCTTCAATTGATCTATGTTACACATGTGATAGAATGGAGAAAGCATCCTTTCTACATGTGCTAAATGAATTAATTCAATATTATAAACTCATTAAGATCCCCTCTTCTTAAGCGGGATCATAAAGGTGTGGTTAGTTTTAGTTTTATCTATTTACATCTTTGAGTTTTATCTAGGTTGTTTGTCTTTTGTTGGGTAGTCTCACTTCTTGTGAGTTCTTTTTTTTTCTATCGCTTGACTAATTTGTAAGATTTTGGACAGTCTCCCACTTTATCCAATCAGAATTTTCAGAATAGTATTTTTCTTTTAAATAATTTCTTTTTCTTTTTTAAACAATTTCTATTAAAAAATGCCTATAAAATTAGTTTTTAAAATATGATTTTGGATCATATAGATATGGTTATTTTTAGTTTTATCTATTTTCATCTTTGAGTTCTATTTAGGTTATTTGTCTTTTGTTGGGTGGTCTCACTTCTTGTGAGTTCCCTTTTCTTCTATCGCTTGACTAATTTGTAAGATTTTAGACACTCTCCCACGTTAGCCAATCAGAACTTTCAGAATAGTATTTTTCTTTTAAATAATTATAATTTTTTTTTTTTTTTAACAATTATTATTAAAAAAATCTATAAAATTAGATTTTAAAATATGATTTTATTTAAAATTCTTACCAAAAAAATGTATATTACCATAAACAACATTTTTTATTTATTGACACAACACAATGCTCTTCATGCGATAATACATTTGAATTAAAAAGACAAGTTTTGCCCTTTCTTTTTAACATTTTACACCACTCACTACTTCATTAACACCAAACTAAAATCTCTGAAGCTATGTGTTGCTCTAGCATTGTGGGAGGCCATTTGGAGGACCCGTCAAACTTTCTTGCTCAGTGGGACCGTTCTTCACTATCAACGCCATGTTCAACCCCCATGTTACATGATCATCAAAGTGACAGTGCACGAACCAGACACCTGCACACGCAAACAATCATTTTAGCCCACCATACATACATTCAAAATCTTCAATTCCAAGCCATATTTCATGTCCAGAACAGTGACAGAAATTCATGTTTTTCTATTTCTTACCTGGATTGCTAGCTTTGAATCGGAGAGCAGTCCATCCATTGACAGGAACCCCTACAGTATTCCGTTGAGGCGGATCGTTCACGTTGAAAGAGCTCTGATTAGCTTCAACATAATTACCAAACCCCTCTCCCACCACATAAAAATCATACCCATGAATATGCATTGGATGGTTGTCTTCCTGGAAAATACTGGTTCCCTGGAACACAATCTGAACTGTGGCATTATATTCAATCACTTTCACTCTTGTGCCCATAAGAGGCGCCCACAGAGATTCGTCTACATCGCCTGTGTAATCATACTCAACTGGTGGATTTGAAGGAAAGTCTGTGGTATAAACACCATCAATGCCGAAGTAATAGGCTTGCAGAATGTCGATGTCTGGTAGCACAAAAGACATGTTGTTCATACTGGCAGCCAATCTTCTGGTGTTAGGGGCAGTACAGTTACTGGATGCATTATATCCAGTTGGACAGGGACTTAAACCAAGTCCCACGGTTATGATACTACTGTCACTTATGTCTGTGGGAACATCCACAGGATGTTCCTCTGAAGCCAAGCTTCGTAGGGATTTGGTAAAGTTGGTCACAGTGTCGGTGTCGTTGAATATTGGAAGGACTGGAAGGATTGGAGCAGCAGATGCATTATAACTCACATACTCTAAAATGGCGGTTGTCGTGGTGTCATTAATAAATGCTTCCGCTTGAGTAGTGTATAGCTTGGCTGCCATATAGTATTGGGCTGCAGATTGATTGGTTGTGAGAAGAACATCTAAGGTCTGACCAGATGTTAAAAAGAGAATGTCTGTTGTGTATTGCTTTGTGTAGGAGGCATCCGCAGATACCACTGTGAGATTGTGTGATGCGATCTTGAAAAAGAGATGATTATTGACTGCAGCATTGACGATTCGAAGAAGATAGGTTTTGCCTTCTTGTATAAGGAACCTTCTTGTTCCTGCAAGCATACAATTAAATTTCTCACAATGTTTTCTGTGCTGAGTTTATTTAGTTAAAACTGAAATTGGGTGTCTCTCATTTGTACTCACACTGCTCAGTTTTGGATCAAAATGTGTAGAACTAATTATTTTTGGGTTCCAGAGGATTTACCTGAGGATGAGCAGTTATAGAGGTCTCCTGGTTCTCCATTTATAGTGAAAGCATCTGAAAAAGCTGGCGCACCTCCATTCTCACTCATTGTCTCTTCGACTTCGTTAGCATCAGTGTTCCACCACTCCCCTGTTCATTTTTATAATTAATTTTCCAGTAGCTAGAGTTAGTACGAAATGCCATTACAATCCAGCATGAACCCAAAATGAAAAAGCCTAAAAGATGGAAAGCTATTTCAATAGAAGCAAGCACATTCCTTATTCAAATCATAGCAGATTGTTTGGAAAATGCTCTTATATACCAGATGGGCTATTTTTTGGACAACACAAAAGATCACTTAGGGTTTTTAGAGAGTTGCTCTCCTTAGCTGTTGACCTATTTTATAGTCGTTGATACTAATTGCACCGTACTAATCCTTTTGATTGATAAATAAAGCAATACTACACTCTAACTACAATACCGCTAAAATAAAATGTCTATGATAAGATATAAATTGACCTACATTAATTTTCTATGATGTAAGTAATTATAATTATATGTTACTATGAAATAGTGTAAAGCAAACCAAAAAAAAAGTTATATTTACAAGGATGTAAATGTTTTTTTTTAATTCTATCTACATATGGATTTGAATTTTTATGGTGATATTCTTGTTATTAAAATTTCACAATGAATTGTTATTATTTCTAAATTGAATATATAAATTTGAATAATGGAAATTTATCTTTTATCTTATAGATCTAATCTTATTGATAGTAAGTTCTTATTCTGTAGATCACAAAATCTCTACTTCTTACTAGTTATTAAAGACTTACAACATTTATAATAACTTACTTAAATTAAATCACAATAAAATGATTTTCATTGGCCATCTCATAGAAGGACTTTTCAGTTACATGTTAAGCATTGACATATAATAAGCAAGTATAAAGATAACTAATATTATTTTTCAAATAAGATCATTGTTGGTCAATAATTTCTAATACTATTAGACTAGTCTATAAAAAAACTATCAAAATATTATTCCATTGTAATAATTATGCAAACTATACATCATATTAGTTGGTGCTGAAAATAAATAGGTTGGAGTCAACTAAATTTAAGATAAAAAATTTAAAACTCAAAAATAGTTCAATAAGTGTTGGATTAAAAAGTTTATTATAGAAAATAAAATTTTAAAATGTAAAAAATATCAACTATAGAGAATATTCATAAGAATATACTAAAACTCAAAAATAGCTCAATAAGTGTTGGACTAAAAAGTTTAATATAGAAAATAAAATTTTAAAATGTAATAAATATCAAACATACAGAATATTCATAAGAATATATTAAAACTAAAAAATAGTTCAATAAATATTAGATTAAAAAGTTTAATATAGAAAATAAAATTTTAAAACGTAATAAATATCAAATATATAGAATACTCATAAGAATATACTAAATAAGACAATTTTGATAATAACAAGAGGTGAAATAAATAAATTTTATAAGAATAAAATATAGAACTAAACAAATACTTTTTTAATCACTAAAACTAAAATTTTATTTTTTAAAAGATTAATAGACACATCAGATTTTGTGTAAATTTATAATGTCAATTACCTAGCACTAGAGGGATCTCAGCATAGGGTTGAGGAAAAGGATAAGAGCTGCCCATCTTTGGAAGGATGACCATTGCTCCATGAACTGTTGCACGGAGCCATGCCACATGGGCATGCCACCACAACGTTCCTTCCTGATCAATAATGGTGAATGTGTACGTAAATTGGCCCTCTGGTTGGATGGGGCACTGTGTTATATATCCTGGCCCATCAGCCCATGAGTTGCGAATCTGCCTTATTCCATGCCTGCCAAAACAATTTGTTGTCAATGGGTTTTGCATTATCAATGGAGTAATATATAGTTTATCAGTACTTATACACCAAATTGAATGTCTTGAGTAAATACCGGATAAGAAGAGGTAGATTTACCAGTGGATGGTAGCATTATATTGGGCTCTGTTAATAACTGTGATGTTCAATGTATCACCATTTCGTGCATACAGGGTAGGACCAGGAAGCTGTCCATTCACTGTGACTATGGTATAATTCTTACAAAAGCGAGTCATATTTGTCTTTTGAATCTGTGGGAATCAACAAAAACAGATTCGTTTTTTGTGTTATAACTCTAGGATAGTAATATGCGTTGGTGTATCCCTAGATTTTCTTTATGATCAACCTATCAAAAACAGCTGATCTACAGCCATATATATAATATTTTAAAGTACAACACGTCCAAGAAAAAAAGGAAAAAAGAAAATACACGCCAATTCTATTAAATACCATTGATCTCACAATAATGATAAGCCAAAACATCAATCATAGAGTTTTATGTTGTGGCACTTGCATGAAAGATTAAATTGAGCAAATATCTACGTCTAGTAATCTTTCTGTTCATGACAAAAACACAATCATATTTAGATCTACTTACAACAAATGTGTGAGTGATCAATTCTGCCGATGAGAGAGAATTAAATGAGACAATGAATGCAAACAGCAGCACCATGAGGAAACTTTTTGACATTATCAACATATTGAAAGAATGCAGTCTTTCAGTATTGAAACTTAGTTTGTAAGACTGTACTTTGCATTGCAGAAGGGTGCTTGTGTAGTGGTATATATAGAGCCAAGAAGCATAACTAGTTCAGGAATAAATATCACGTGGATGAATAGGCGAAACCCTAAGATGCCCAAATCATAAACTTTGTTCTAAGCGTACAGACATTTAAGAGTACAAATCACATGGGAGAAGGCAATAATGTAGATTTTTTATATTCTGTGTGATTACATTTCATTGTGGTCCACGTGAAATAAGAGGCTGCCTGTCTATTTATTTGTGTTTTTTTATCAGAGATGCAATGGGACCTCGATGCCTTTGTTTTCTTCGTTGTAGTTTTGCAATTGTATTGCAATAAAGGCATTGCTTGTCTATTAACTGTGGGGCTGATTAACAACATTTTAAAATTATTAGATTCACAAAGTTGGCTCTTGTTTAAGATAAGTGTTGGACAAACATGATGTGCATGTTATTGAGATATATAGTTTTCTCACATTTGTTTAATTATGCGACGTTTTAAATGCAGATCATCTATTCCTACAACGGGGAAAGAAATGAAACGCCAATATCGTGTTGAGAAGCGTGATGATAGTTTATATAAAATGCATCTTTTTTAATTGAATTTATTCTAATAACATTTTATAAGGAAAGATATATTATAGTATTTTTTTTTTTTGGTTTTGATTTGCTAAGATGTTTTATCTATCGATTAAGAAAATTTAAAAGTTATAAATTATGTTTGTTGTAGATTTGGTTGAATTGATATTTACGTACAATACAATCTAGTTATTATATTTTTTAATTTATTATATATTTTTAATAAAAGAGGGAGAGGGCTCATCATTACAACTAGACAACTTGCTACAACAATCTAAACCAGCATAGAAATAACAACTCTCACAAAATTATAAAAAATATTATCTGAAATCCTAAGAGAGCTAAGAATACTCAACTTGAGAGCAACAATTAAACTAATCAAAGAAAGCATCAAACAAAATCTACTAAACAACATATACACACATAAATCAATCCAAAAACTAGGAATTGATATAATCTGTCTACATAATACATAGATGTAATAGTTTAACAACATTTGAAAACTTATACATGCTTATCAAACAAAAACTTTGTAAGCTTAAAGATACATAAGTTTGGAGTATTAAGAAACATCCTAAACTTCAAAGTGGTTTTAAAAGTTTTAAAACCTCTAAAAGAGGCTACATAAAAAACTAGAGACTAAAAAGATAAATAAGCTTTATTAGAGTCATTCCAGTCCTTGAATAGTTGGGAAAGCTCCCCTTGCTAGTTAGTGACATCCTTGACCTCTTGATCTTTACCCTTGTCTTCTGTGTCCACTTCCTTTATCTTCCCCATCTTGCTTTTGCTAGTGACCATGCCTATGACCATTTCTTCCATGATTTCCCTCTGAACATTGTAGATAGTTGAAGCAAAGACCCCCAATTCAATGTTGGTTATAACCTCTTTATACATTCTAGCCAAGGACTCTAATTTGCTTTGAATTGCAACCCAATTTCTAGTTAGCTTTTTTTCAATCTCTTTAATCCTTTTAGGAAGGGTCTCTATTTCCACATTCCTGTCATGTTGTTCCTCTTTGTGATTTTGGCTCCCTTGTTTCAAATTAATTTCCTCCATAGGTTTACTCTGATACTTTGTATCCCCACCCAAATCCACTTCAATTTTGGCCTCTTATCTTTCCATTTCCACTTCCTCATCTTTCACATCATAGCTTTCATCATCCTCCTTTGCATAATCAACATCCTCCATTTCCTCATTTTTCATGTCATTAGACACCTAAGTCTCACCTTCAATGAATTTTAGTTCATCCATAGTAATAGGATTGTCCTTCTCAACTTTCTTTTGGGTTTTTTCTTTTTTCTTTTGGAGACGTTCAAATCTTCTCTCTGCAGAGGTAGCCCCCTAGTTTTGCCAATCCCAATTATTGTCAATTCCTTTTTGTCCTCATCCTTGGTCCCCTATTTATTGACATCAATGATGTCTCTTTCAATATTTCTTCTTTTAGGGGTGGGACCTTGACTTTTCTGGGGGGAATTCTTTTTTAGAGGGAATTTCAAGAAAAAGGGTTTCTTCAAGAGTGTTATTTTCTTAGGGTCATTTATAGGGCTTGACAAGCCAACACTTCTTTCTTTTAGGGTCCTAGGATTAGAGTCTTTCTTGCCAAGGTTCATATCAGTGGGGAGCTAATTCCCTCAATTTTTGGACTCAAGTTGGTCCCAACCAGCTATTTCCCATAATTCAGGCTCATGTTAAAGGTTAGGTGGTGAGAAAAATGTTATAGTATAGAACAAAGACAAGCCCTTGATGGAGTGGAGGATTGTCACCTTTGTTAATACTTCCTATTAAGGGAGATAACAAAAAGAATGGAACATTTATTTTCTCCTCATTACGAATGAAATCCAACAAGGGGAAGTGGTAGGCATGATAAGGGTTAAATCTCCCTTCACATGTAAAATATTTCATAATCCAAAGGGAAATAATAGCAAATCGGGGACCATACCCATTGTTAGAGTTCACATGTTCCACCTTCTCATTGCCTTTGAAGAATTTCTTCTAGTAGTTGTTGTATTTAACTTGACTCTTTCTTTCCACCTCGTGGCCTCTACAATTAATTCAAGGGGTATAGTAAACTGGATGCTTCCTATAGTCACCAAACCCTTGTGCCATGAGTTAGTGAATCATGTGGAATGTTCATTGTTGAAGCCCCTCATTACCTCAATGTAATTGGTATGCCCTACACCCTAAAAGTATTTCCAAATTTCTTGATTTTTTTTCAATTCCCTATTATCCCTTTGCTTCACCTTCTTTAATGACCCACACATATTTTTTTATTTTCCCCAACTCTTCAAGCACTTCCTGAATGTCTTTGTTTTTGTAATGTCCCACTCGGGAACCTAAGAGAAATTAACTGACTATGTTACAATATTTTACCAAACATTTTTTTAAAAGTACATGTACAACACAAGATAATAATAGAGAAGTAATATACATATACACATCAACTACACATAAGCAATTATAAATACAATTTCCATTCCCCAAGGATTCCTTCATGTTGAGTCACACTTAAGAAAACTTTATTAATTAGTTTTAATCTTAAGCACAATGTCCACAATCATAAATGAATAACAAATACATAATATCATAAGAATATACATCAATCCAACTGATATGATAAATAACATCTAGATAATGACATCTATTGCGCACATGTCACACGATATACAATAATAAATACAAGTACATCAAAATACAATACTACATCCCACAAGATCTCAAAATACAAGAAACAATATACATTGATACATCAAATGAGTGGAAGTCTTCGAGACAAGAACAAGAATGGTAATGATAAAACTACATCAGCAAACATCCAACATCTGTCAATATGAGGGGGAAAGAAAGAAGTCACTACCTCCCAATGTGTGGTCACCTAATTAGGATCCCACTCCAACCATGCAGGAGAGATAATGTACAATTCCCATACAAAAATAAAATCATAAAATTAATTCTAGACAAGGAATCCTAATATTTAGCCAAATGTACCTCAAGGGTTTACAAACTATTGATAAAGAAAGATAACCAAAGTCAAACAAACACTCAACTAACTCCAACACCATATACCAAAGTCAACAACAGATACTAAGTATAACTCAAGTATTGAAACCAAAGAGATACAAGAATAAAAGAATAACCATTTCCAACAAATGTGCCAAATGTCAAAGCATGACAACTAACAAGTAACTACTCTCATCAAATAGAGTAAATCTTCAATAAATAACTTCAATAATAAATGCACCACCAATGAATATCTAAAACTTGTCAATAAAAGTCAATTGTCAATAAAAAATGACATCCAACAAATATGTAACAACCCACCAGGAAAATTAAGAAAATATTGAAATTCCAAATGTTGAAAAAGGTGGAACCATGAGTAAGGGCACTAATTGGGCGAGTAAGTAGTTGACAGAAAAAATTCCACCCAACAACCCCGCCATACCAAAGTTGGACACCTCCAAGAAAAATTCTAGGCCCCATCCCAAACATAAGGTTACTAGAAGAAACTACAGTGAACAAGAGGAAGACGGAATTTTTTTGAGGAAAATACCAAAAATATGGAGGAAGCCAACCCTTTTACATCCAAGTTTTTTGACACATTCAACACGGCTACTCCAGATTCTAGAAAGTCTGAGAATGTCAAGCATGGTACGTAACCTCTCTAGTTAAGATGGGAATGTTAGATACCCAAGCCCAGGTGATAAGCATAGGAGGAGAACAAGAGACCAGGGACGAGCAAGGGTGAGATCACACTCAACAAAAAGACACTACCTCTAAATATTAGAACACTAAGCAGGGAAACCAGCTAGTGGAGAAACTTGAAAGATCAATTGCAGAGTTGGTTAAATGGAACAAGGACTTGGAGGAAAAGTTTGATAGGGTAGCTAATTTCTCAATTCACGTCATGCATTCGACAACCACCATGCTCCATCTTATGCAAATTAACCATGACTGGGGGACTGATGATAAGGAGGTGGAGACAAATCGTGCTTTGTATGGATTCCTGGCTAACAATTAGCTCTGATTTCTATTGGAAAATTTGAGGATTCACTAATGGTTCCCTATTGATGTGGTTAGATTTTGTTTTGTTTTATGATACTTAGTTTTACACTGTGCCTTCAAGCCTTTTTTAGTTTCTATATCTGGACTAATAGTAGGGCCAGTATTTGTCCAATGACCATGATTTTGTATATTGATAAGACTCTCAATTTCTATGGTAGCTTTTTCTTTTTGGTTATATGTATGAGTAGTTTTTTGAAATTTTAAAAAGGGGTAGGATAATCTTGTAGTAGTTATTACCAATTGATCTTCAAATAGTTGCTCTTCTATTTTTGGGTCAGCCCTCATTTTGGCTACTTCTTAATTTAAAAAATAACCCACAATAAAAATATCCAACAAGTACACCACTAGAGGAAACTATATAAAAAAACATGAAGGAGACTCAGAATACATACTAGGGAATGTCATCACATGGTCAAAATACTTGAGTTACCCTAGATTGGTCTCTCACTAGACCACAAATCCTCAAGCATTGAGTTACCCTGGACTGGTCACTCTAGACATGGGTGAGACAACATCTCTAATTATCTTTTTAATGATTTCTAGATATTTTAATTACTATGTTATCACGTATTACACAACTTACAATGAGTTACCCTGACAACCACTTTGGACCTTGACCCCACTGCAAGCCACTCCCATAATATGCACCTAGACTACCTTCTCAAAACTCACAAACCACAATTTTGTCCCATACCACAAAATAATAATGATTGAATTCATTTTCATAACAAACAACTCAAAATATATAAGTTGGCCCTCAAAACCCAAGTTATCATAAATGCTCTTCAAATAAATCTCATAAGTGTAAGTCTCAATTTTGAATCATAAAGTACATCATGACATCTAGTCAAGTAATCATAAAAGAAATCTCAAAAGCCTCTGGTGCACATCATAATTGCCCAGCTAAACATTACATAACTCGCATAAAACTATCACAAAATAAATATCACAAGACTTTAAATAAAATATAAAGAAACACATAGTTTCAACCATTTCATTTAATTTCATCATTTTTTTATCAAGTTTAGTTTGGCCATAAAGATATATTAAGTAAGAATATACATATTTATGTACATTCTTTTGTATATATCCTTTTTTTTAAAAATTAATAAGTATTTAAATGTCAAATCTCTTTGTGCATATAAAATATCATGCAATATTATCCTATTATTAATTTAAATAATCTTAAATAATATTATTAGATTAAATATTAATATCAATTTTATTTCTAAAATATTAATACTAACATATACTTTACAAATAAATGGGTAATATTTATTTAATTTTTGAAATTGATAAATAATATTTTCTTTCAAATTTCTCTTTTTTTAATTTTTAGAATTAATAAATAATATTTTAAAAAATTAAAAAAGAAATCAAAAAAATAAATTATATATATTTAAAATAATAATAAGCATGCATCGGTAAATTGTGAGCCATGCATCCGAGAGGTCTTGAGTTTGAATCTATGAGATTAAAGCATAATAATAATTAATCTTAATAATAATAATAAATGAATAATAAATAATTTAGGCTTCGACCGATTACTGATCCAAAAAAAGAGCATGCAAGTATAATTTTCACATGTTTTGATCTTCAAAAATGTACAAGTATAATATACTTAGTTTTCTATCTTGAATGTATCTATTTTTTTAGAAATATTTTCAACTAATAATTATGTTTTAAATCTTAGACAAATATATATTTTGTTTGATTAATCTTTACAAGGACTTTTGTTGAGGATTTCAAATAATTTTCTTTCAAACCCCTGCCAACAATAATTATTTTCCTCTAAAATTTAATATTCAAAATTCACTGGTTTGGTTTTCTAATTCAATTTTTAGCAACGTAATCCTATAGTTTATAATTGACCATTGTTTCCAAATAACACATACTCAAATTCTATTTCTCAATTATAAATCAAAATTATTCTACATATTTCATTCCATAAATTTTAGCAACATAGCAAACACGAGGTAGACATATATTCCAAAATAATTTCTAGAAAGGAGTTCTCAAACCCTACTTCAATCTAACAAATAGAATTCTAGATGGTGAATACATCCAATCCAAATACTCTTAAGCTTTCAACAATTCTTTGACTTCAATTTCTAAATCGCTTTCCCAAAACCTATGTGTGTTCAAATGACTAAGAAAACCTATAATACTTAGGGTTTCTAATATCTAATCTATGAAAAATAACTCACTTTTAAATAAATATTAAAATAAATCAATTTATTAATTAATCCATGCACACCTAATGCATCTTTTGATTAAAATATTCCTTTTTATTTTTTTTACACTTAATTGTTTATTCAAAACACTTTTAAAAGCATAATTTATTATTTTAATTAATAATAATAATTAAAGTCCATCATTTAAATAAAAATCTAATTTAATCATTATTAATTAAATAATTATAGAAAATCAATATTAAATCTTTAATATTTTATTTTTTTAATCCTATTTTTCAAATTAGACTTTAAAAGTAAAGCACATGTTCAATTAATTAAATATCATCATATTTTAATATTCTCTTTTTAATCAAATTATTATTTAATATTTCTAATATCGTAAGATTACTCCAGAAGTCATAATTAAATCATTTATTAAGTGAATCACAAAGTCAAACCCCACATAAAAGCAACATTAGCAAAACTGATCAAATTCAAAATCAAATAACACATGCAAAGAAATATTCACACGAGTTTCAAAAGGGGTAGGTAATCAAATACATGTCCTCCTTCTCTAGATAAGTAACTAAGCTTTGGTTGGGATTGGACTGTTGGTCTCAAGTTGGTTTTGACAATTGCGCGTCAACACACTAAACCAATTTCTAAGATGATGTTGAGTATAATATAGATGTCGAGCTATAGTATGTGATGAGTCACTATAGGTGTTGAGAAAAGTATAGATTTTGAGTGAGAAAGAGTTACTATAGGAGTCGAGCAAGACAAAATTCCTATGTGTCAAGCATCAGCAATTAGTAAGTGTCGAGTAACACAAAATCAGCATATGAGTTTGTGCCTTCACAAACTTAGATGTAAACTATTTTTGAGCTAACTTAAGATGAATCTCAAAGGATCTTAAAGATAAGATCGAATCTTTTACATTAACTATGTAATCAACATGCAGCCAATAAGAAAAATGGAGAAGGCGTGCAACCAATAAGAAAAGTGTAAAGATTTGAGCAGGAAAAGAAGGATGAATATTGATCGTAGATTCATACCTAACCCTAAATTTTTGAAGCCTTTAAAAGGAGGACAATATCCCATTATTCAAATGTCTGTAAGAGAGATATATGGGAGAATATTAGAAAAGTTCATAAGGCTATAAGGACTTAGAAGGAAGAACAAAATTGTAGAATTCAGTTTGTGAGAACAAAGCATTAGCACTTTGAGTAGTGATGTATTAGATCAAGGAAGGATCAGATCAAATTAAGGAGAACAAGGATCTGGAATCAACAATCAAAGATTGTAAGTCATTAGGTCATAAAATTCTAATACTTTCTAGCCATTGTATTAGGAATGAAAATCCTATGATGATAGGTTGGTCCAATAGCCATGTTGTAAGCCTTTCAACAAGGTGCTAAATCCTTTAACAGGGTAACATTCCAAGTGAGTATTTGTAAATCCTTTAACCAGGTCACTTTTAACAAGGTGTAAAATCTTTAACAATATAGACCATTGGAAGTGG
Source organism: Cupressus sempervirens (assembly GCA_028749045.1). Lineage (NCBI taxonomy): Eukaryota > Viridiplantae > Streptophyta > Pinopsida > Cupressales > Cupressaceae > Cupressus > Cupressus sempervirens. The sequence goes on from CM053791.1 coordinate 637,649,472, forward strand.
TCAAACTTTGTAATCTTAAACAATTACATATTGCTACAATGATAATTTGTGGGTTTCATCCCCACCCCAGTTTTACCTTCTCATTTTGGAGGGTTTCTGGGTGACCAAATCTTGTGCTATCTATTTTCATGCATGTCTTTACTTTTATGTTAATTAGATATGTTAGATGCATGTGAAAGATCTCAAATAAAAGATTTAAAAGGTTAAAGTTAGTTACTTCTGATCTCCCCCCCCCCAGAAGTAAATCTTCCCATTTGTAAATTCCAACATGGACTTGAATATTATCTCCTCATTCTTATTATTGAGTTATTGCATGCAATAGGGCACACTCATCCTAAAAATTCAAGGAAGTCAATGTTCGATCCTTGCAACATGCATAAAACACAAGTTCATGCACATGTGCATATATATCTAAGCTAAACATGCAATGGTGGGGAGTAATACATCACGTATATCATGATTAGCAGGTGACTACAACTCCCTCCTCTAACCACATCAAACACGTCAGACATAAATATAAAGAAAAATCACACACCATATACATACAAGTATGGGGTAAGTACCATAAATAAAAGATGAATACAAATAACATCAAATTTTACTATAACAACTCATCATCATGAAGATACAATAATCATCATTTTTAAAGATATATCATATGAAAACATCTAGAAAATAATTACATTTATATATTGAAGTATTTGCGTTCAAATATCACTTAAGGGCTAACATGTTCACATGAGATTCAAATAGAGCTTAACAGAGAGTACACAATGATAAAAAAGGGATGGGCATTATAGTTTTCATCAATAGAAATGACTTGGTTTTCCTCACACTTTTGCATCTTCTCCATTATTAGTTTTCTTTTACTTTGGGTCAAAAATTGAGAAGCTTTGAGAATGACATTCACTTTCAATATTTTAAGGTTTAACCAAAAATGATTGCAATATTTCTTAAATAAAGCCTTCCTTGATAAGTGAACATCCTCAATATTAATAAATCTATTGCTATCCTTGTTGGCTTCTTTCACACACTTATAATCTTTAATGTTAATTTATTATATGTTATGTTTGATTAAAAAAAAAAATTTATAATTAGTTTTGGTGATATTTTTGAAAATAAGAGTTTCAAGGTCTAATAAATTTTAATAGTTTGATATTTATTTTTAATTAAAATGTTAAACTTCTTTAACAATTTTTTTTGATAATAAGTTACTTCAAATAAAAATTTGAATAATTATTTTAATATCAACAGTGGAAAACTCATAGTATTAATGAAGTAATTTTTAATTAACCAGAGAGCTTCCAATAGTCACAAGCATACGTTAACTAGTGAATAGAAAATATTATTTAACAACCTTGTAGTCAGATAGATGTCAAGAAACACTAAATTTAGAAAACCTAGCTCTTTGGGGAAGAAAGATGGTACTTTCTTCACCTTGCTAAACTATAAACTATCTCAAGTTATAATTTTTAGTAATAATGGTGAATTGCAGTATCTTTTCAACTAGGGAATGAAATATTTAGTGATTTCATGGAAGTATAGGTATTTATTACTCCCTAAATGTGGCACCTTTATCAAAGTGTTTTGGACTAAGGCCAAGAAATCTAATTGTATTATCATATGGTAGGAGAGAATTATTTTGAGCTAGTAGGTTACTTTAATAATTTCTATTGTAGTTATTAAAACTCATTGGAGGATTTACAAATGCCTCAACTCGACAAGTTGGTAAATCTTGTTCTTGGCATATTAGGTGTTAATATACAATCTAAGTGTGAAGAGGGGAGAAAAATTATGAAGGAGAAGGTGTTAAAATTCTTAGTCAAGGATGATTTAGACTTTGTGTGTGATATTAACTTTCCATTCATTGATTAACTGAAAGTGCATGATTAACCAAAAAATATTTAACATGTCTTCAACCTTGGTCTAAGTTCACTCAACCAAATTCCATCTCTATTAGGAGATACAATCCACACAACAAGATCCACTTTCCAAAAATATTGTTTGAAAGCTACCTTCACCAAAATCCACCATAACTCTATCTCGAGTCTTTATATTTCCATGCTTCTTCTTAACTATAACATTTGGACATACTCTAGAACATTATTCCATGAGTGCATAAGATGATCTTTAATCCTCAAACCATGAAAATCAAAACTCTACCTATTTCTCTTGTAGTCTTTATTGAATAGCCAACATGTTGACATCATTGAAAAACTCTATCATGAATGTGACACACAACCTCTAAATCATGTCTCCAACACTGCTACAATACTCCCCCCAAAGGAATACCATCAACATTCTGTTGGATACAATTGATTGATTGTGTATTGTCTTTGATGCTACACAAATGTCATATCAATATCAATCAGTGCATGCCAAGCTAACTTGGGAAATGAAGATAGATTTTTGTTTCTATGGAGTGTTCCTATGTTTGCCTAGTTTAGAAGGCAATTTCTACCAAGTTAACTCAGGCATCAAAAAAAAAATTACAGAAGATGACTGTTAAATGAGCTCACTTGGTTAATGAAGGAAATGTTGGATGGAACTAGTGATTACTGAGCTCGCTCAATTACCAAAGGATCTTCATGAATATGTAGTGTTAACCGAGTTCACTTGGTTATCATAAGAAAATCATTTCTAAGTTAGTATCTATCAAGTAGGGTCAGCTAAGGAAGGATTTTCTTATTTTTGCATATTGATTTTAATTGATTTATCTATTGGTTCTAGCCGACTAAGGAGATGAATATTAGTTATTCTAAGTTGTATATGAGCTAGCTTGACAATATGAATGATATAATTATAAGGTCAAGTTGAGAATTTGAAAGTTCTAAAAAAAAAAGGATTGTGAATGCATGGAAGATTTCGAAGATCTAATGTTGCAGCAAGTGAATCAAAAAGATAAGCAGAATATTATTGTGAAGCTGAAAAGATATATTCGATTAGGAAGGATCAAGTACAAGCCAGAATAGAGATCTATAATCAAAAATTTAGTTGCATCAAAAATTATTTCATCTCATTCTTTCTCTCTAACCATTGTAGCAGTGATCTTAATCTCTTAACAGAGTTGGCTTAACAGTTATTTGTAAAACCTCGAACAAGGTGTCAATTCTATTGAATTTTCTAAAGACCTCTAACAAGGCCACTCCTAATAGGGTGATTAAATCCTTTAATAGGGTCACATATAATTCTTTTTTTTGTAACCTTTAGTAGGGTTGGCTCTTGATAGGGTTCACTTTAGAAGAGTGAAAACAATAATTAGTTGCAATTGGTGGTTTTTTTAAATTGGGTTTCTATGTTAAATCTTGGTATCAATTGTGTTCATGCTATTTTATTTTATGTGTTTGAATATAAGTTAAAATAATTCTAATCACAAATAACATCTAAGATTTGAATGTTTAAGTATTTACTTATTCAATGTTTACCAAGTTACAACATTTTATCAGCAATGTTTTATTTTTTAGAGTTTATTTTGTATCAACATCTAAAGAGATCTAGGATTTATTTTAGTGGCAATTGATTCATCCCTCTACTCTCAGTTACTCCTCTTATAATTCCAACAATTGGTATCAGATATTTTGGTGCTTATAGAGAAGGTTTCAAGGACCTAGGCTAAAGATCAGGATGTCTTACAGAATATAGATTCCCAAGTTGAGTAGAGACAATTTTGCAGCATGGCAAGGACTTATGAGGTTACATTTGGCTACCATCAGTGATTCAAGTTGTAAATATCTTGATGCTAAATAAAAGACTCCCACTTGAACATTATCAATTGAAGATATTGCTGAAAAGAAAAATCATAACATCATGATGATTGATATTGCATCTGCTCATAGTTATACTAAATTTAATGAAGTAAAAGATTGTAAAACTGGTCATGAAATGTGGACCAAACTAAAATGCATTTATGGAGGAGATGAAAACATAAGAAGAGCTAAGGCTGAAAGTCTTAGAGGTCTTTTTGATTAGATGAAAATGAGAGAAGATGATAACATTGCAAAATATGTAGAAAGAATCAAAGCAAGTGTGAGCGCAATCAAAGCATCTAGACGAGACATTCAAGGAAAAATAGTTGTAAGCAAGGTACTTAGAAATTTTCTTCCTATTTACGCAATTAGAGTGTTTACTATTCAAGAGATGAGATGTGATCCAAGTAATAAAATATTTTTGGATGCTCTACTTGAAAGATTGACAACTTTTGAGTTAGATAACTTTGACAACTATGTTCCTAGCTCAAAAGGTATTAAGCCTACATTTTAAGCTAAACTCTCACTCAAGAAAAAGAGTAAGAAATCAAAGCCCAGTAAATTAGGAAGTGAAGAAGAAGAACAAAAGAAAGCTCAGATAGTGATCTTGAAGTTGTTGAAGTCCTACTTGCAAGAAAGTATTCCAAAGGCAAAGGAAAGTACAAGGGTAAAGTTCCTCTAATTTTCTTTTCTCATGAAGAAGTTGGTCACATTGTTGCAAGCTGTCCAAACAGAGAAAACAAAGATGAAAAGTAAAGCAATAAGCACAATGGCAAGAAGGATTCTATAAAGTACAAGAACTACAAGGACAAAGGTAAGAAATCTTATTTTATGGCTAAAAATTATGATAATAGTGAAGATGAAATTGTATATATTGCAGTGAAAAATAAATCTAATGATGAAGGAGATAAAATGGCACTTATCTCTCATGTTAGCAAAAATGATACATGGATTATTGCCAGTGGCTGTTTACATCATATGACTAGAGACAAAAAAAAAATTGAGCACATGGAATATTATGATGGAGGTAGTGTGAGATTTGGAAACAATGAACCTTGTAACATAAAAGGAAACGGGTGTATTTCTTTGACAAAGTAACTTGTATGTGACAATGCTTATTAGGTTGAAGGACTAAAGCATAATCTACTGAGTGTGGCATAGTTGAATAACATTGGATTCAAGGTAGAATTCATGGATGGATAGGCCAAACTACTGGATGGAAAAGGAAATCTAGTTGGACCTAGCAAGCAAACAAAAGGTAATCTATTTTATCTTGATCTCGGTGAAAGTTCATGTTTTATTGCTCAAGTAGAAGAAGGTTATGGCACAAAAAATTATGTCATGTAAACTTTGATAATCTAGTTAAGATAAGAAAACATAAAAGAGTAAGAGGTATTCTTAGTTTGAAGAAGCCTGATATGGATCTATGCAAAAAAAATTCCAAATTGGTAAGATGGGAAATACTAGTTTTAAAAGCAAGAACTATAAGTCAAAAGAAGTCTTAGAACTTGTGCATACAGACTTATGTGGACCTATTAGAATAGAGTGTTACAGTGGAGAAAAGTTTCTCATTCTTTTTATTGATGATTATTCTAGAATTATGATTGTAATGTATCTAAAAGAAAAATTTGAAGCTTTTCAAAAATTCAAGTGGTATCCAGCAAGAGTAGAAAAAAAAATTGGAAAGAGATTAAAATGTTTAAGATTAGAAAAAGGTGGTGAATTCATCTCCAATGAATTCAATAATTTATGCATTGAAAGAGGGATCAAAAGACAAGTATCAACCCTTGGTACTCCACAGTAGAATGGTATAGCTAAAAGAAGAAACAGATTCATCATGGATTGTGCAAGAACACTAATGATTGAAAAGAATGTTGTAATCAAATACTAGAAGGAAGTTATCAGAGCTATCAGCACTGCAGTTCATACCTTGAACAAAGTACAATTGAAGAAAGATTCAAATCAAACTCCTTATCAACTATTGTATGGCTACAAACCTAATGTTACAAGTTACTTTAAAGTATTTGGCAGCAAATGTTATATCTAGAAAGAATCTAAAAAAGGAAATTTGATGTCAAGGGTGATGAAGGCATATTTTTAGGATACTTCTACATAAGTAAAGCATATAAATGTTTCTCATAAAATCATAGAAAGTGCACATGTGAGAATTGATGAGTTTGCAGAAAAGAGTGAAGAAGCAAGCAACAAAAAGCTAGAGGATTACAAAAGATTTGTTTCCTATGAACTTGATACCCTGCCAAATCTATTTGAGAGAAATGAAGATTCACCCCTCAAGTCCCCAAAATCTCCAATAGTTACCAAGTTGTAGACAATGCAAACTGTGTCATAGTCTGAAGGACCCAAGTTGCAATTAGAAGCTACTGAGCTAGTTCAAACCGAGTGTGATGGACTTGAGTTGCAAAAAGTGGAACCCAAGCTTGATACTGAATTTCATAATGAAAGCAGTGGAACTCATTCAAAATCCAAAAGAACCTGTGTTAGCAAGATATGTCAGAAGGCATCATGCACCTGATCAGATTATTGGAGACAAATATGATGGAATAATGACAAGAAGAAAATTAAAAGGTACATGTTTACTTGTTGAATTTGAACCTAGAAATGTTAAAGATGCTCTAGATAATGAAAGTTGGGTTGAAGCAGTGAATGAAGAAATAGAACAAATAGAGAAGAACAAAACCTGGACCCTCGTTCCTAGACCCAAGGATAAAAATATAATTGGCATAAAATGGGTGTTTAGAAACAAGCTAAATGAAGATGGAAAAGCTTCTAGAAATAAAGCAAGATTGGTGTGTAAAGGTTATTCTTAAGAAGAAGGTATTGACTATGCTGAAACTTTTGTTCCTCTTGCAAGATTAGAAGGTGTTAGAACTCTACTAGCATATGTAGCACAGAAAAGATTTAAAGTGTATCAAATGGATGTTAAATCTGCATCCTTGAATGGAATTCTTGATGAGGAAGTCTACATTGAACAACCAAAAGGTTTTGTAGATCCTAACAAAAGAGACATGGTTTGCAAATTACACAAAACATGATATGGTCTCAAGCAAGCTCCCAAAGCTTGGTATGAAAGACTTCATATTTAACTTGATATAGATTGGCTTTCAAAGAAAAAATGATAACGGTAGTCTGTATATCAAAGAAGGACAAAACAATAAGATTGTGCTGGCAGAAATATTTGTTGATGATACCTTATTCATACGAAATTATGACTTTTGCAAGGCATTTTCAGAATGAGTAAAGAATTTGAGATGTCTATATTTGGAGAGATAAAATTCTTTTTTGGATTGTAGATCCAATATGACAAAAATGGAATATAAATTAATAATCCAAATATATGATCAAGGAGATACTAAAGAAATTTGGAATGTAAGATTCAAGACCAGTTGGAACCCATATGTGTACTGGACATAAGATTTCCAAAAATGATGATTCAAAAGAGGTAGATCAAACCACATATAGATCAATGATTGGAAAATTGCAATATGTAGTGCATACAAGGCCTGACATTGCATTAGCAGTTGGTATGGTGGCAAGATTCTTAGCAAATCCCAAAGAAAATCACATGATGGCAATCAAGAGAATCATGAGATATCTAAAAGGTACTAAAGACTATGTTATGGTAAAAACTTGCAAGCAATTTGGACTTAAAAGTGTTCACTTATGTTAATTGGGCAAGAAGTATTGATGATAGGAACAGAACTAGTGGTGGAGCATTTTTTCTCGGTAAAAGACTAGTGTCTTGGACAAGAAAGAAAAAAATTGCATCTTTCAATCCATAGAAGAGGCAGAATACATGGTAGCAATAGTTAATTGTTCTAACATTGTTTAGTTCAGACAGCTATTGGAAGGAATGAAGATAGAGATCAAAGATCCAGTTGTCATATACTATGATAATACCAGTGCAATCAATATATCAAAGAACCCAGTGATGCATAGCAAAACAAAACACACTGCAATAAAATATCACTTCTTAAGAGAATTTGTGCAAGATAAAGAAGTCAAATTGAAATATCTGAACACAAAAGAGCAGATTGCAAACATATTCACCAAGCCATTACCTAAGGATGCATTTCTATATCTAAGAGGTGAGCTAGGGGTCATTCCCCTATTTGAAGCTCACTAAACAAAGTTTAGTGATGCATCAACTAGAACCTATTGAAGATCAATCATTTGGTGCAATATTGACAAAGGCATATTGCAAATGAATCAGTACTTAAGGTACCTTGATATTAACAGATTTTTTGTCTTTGGCATGTGTTGTCAAAGAGGGAGAAGTTTACTATCATATCTCATATGAAATTTTAATTAGAAGGAGAAGTTTGTTGTAAGAGGGAGAAGTATGCTATCATAAAGATGTCTAAGAGGGAGAATGAACTTGGTAGAAGTTGTTGCTTGGTAGAAGTTTTTTGACAGAGGGAGAAACTGAAGACAAAAAGAGTTCATACTGATAGAGAAAGTTCTCATAGATATGAATCAAAATGAAACCAAGGATATGCTCCTTACTTTATTCTTGTTCCAAAAATTTTGTTGTGTTATGACATGTTGTGTTGTCATCAATGCCAAAGAGGGAGATTGTTCGATACAATTGATTAATTGTGTATTGCCTTTGATGCTACACAAATGTCATATCATTATCAGTCAGTGCATGTCGAGCTCACTTGGGAAGTGAAGAAATTTTTCTATGTCTGCCAAGTGTTCTTATGTTCGTTAGAATTCTTTTAGAATAACTGAGAGGGGGGGTGAATCAGTTATTCAAGGTCCAATAATGTCCAAATTTTTTTTTTAATAAAATGGGGGTGAATCAAAAGTACTAGCCTTTTCTTTCTTGTCAAATCTTTAATGGCATATAATTGAAATTATCATGCATGCAATTAAACATTAAATAATCATGAAAAGTAAACATGCATCACCTCATAACAAAAAGGATTTTTGTGACCCAGAAACCCTCCAGGAATAAGAAAGTAAAACTAGGGTGGGGATGACACCCACAAAATTACTGTGCAATTGATTTCAACCAATTCTGATGGTTTTCCCTGCTAAAGGCCTGCCCTGTTAAAGGCTTTACACACTATTAGATGTGACCCTGTTAAAGGATTTCTACACCCTGTTAGGAGTGTTCCCTATTAGAGGACTTAAGAAAATTCAACTTAGAATGTCACCCTGTTAAAGGATTTACATAGAGCTATTAAGCCCAACCAAGTCCATGGGATTTACAGTCACCTTCTCAAAAGAATCTGTTATCCCTCTCTAAGGATCTCCTATCCTACTCCTGAGGATCTCTTATCCTTCTCCTGGGTATGTTCTATCCTTTTCTTGAGGCTTATCCACCTAGCTGTTAAGCTAACCTAGCAATGTAGGATTTCAATGTCTAATACAATGGTAAGAAAGTATTAGAAAGGTTTTGACCTGATAAAGATTGCAACTCTAACCTTGTAGATTTCAGATCACTCTTCAGTTCTTTTCTTTATTTGGCTTTTCTTCCTTGCAGTGCTTACAGTTTGTCCACCCTTCAAGATCTATCTCCTTGAGTTTTTCCACTCGTTATGCCAATGCACTCTATGGTCACTTGATCAACTCAGAGTCTTGATGCTCTGTGCTTACTCCTCACTATGTCCTCTTCTTGACACTTCACATTGGCCTTCTCTTGGCTTCTTCACACAACCACACTTATGACCAAATCACTCCCTTCATTTGATCTCTGACCTATAACTCCATAAAGAAGTTTCATTCTTCATTTTCTACTCAAGTCTTCCTGCTTATCAATTTGAATTGATTTTTGAAATTGATTTCCCTCCAAACTGTTTCTTCTAGAAAATCCATCAGCATTCACCTTGAATTGATTTGCATGGTTTACATAAAATTTTGTGACATCTACGCATCATCCTTATCATCCAACTAATTCACAAAATTTAATGTAACAAATTTATCATTACTGATCTGGCAATTCTTTTGACTTAACAAATAATGTAGCAACTCAGCATCATTGGTTTACTGATGCTTAGCATTAACTGGGTTACTTGACTTCTACTGCTATTTACTGATGCTCAGAACCTTAAGAGATTTTCTCAGCATCTGAAGAAATTTGCTTGACATCCACTACCTTTTTCTGATGCTCGACACCTAAAGGATTGCTTGGAATTTGAAGAAATCTACTCAGCATCCACTACCTTTTGCTAATTCTCGGCACCTAAAGGATTTCTCAACACTCATAGATGAACTTAGTTAGTCTTTACAAATGGTTTAGTTAATCCTTGCATTTTCTAGTGTCCATTCCCTGTGTCTTAAAGTATGTCATTAATACATGATTTCATCATTATCTTAGCTAATCCTTATACTTCATTACAACATCATAACTTCAACCTTTCTCTAGGTGTTCTAGTTACATCTTGTCAATCAACTAAGTGATAGTATTTGGATCACTTCAGCAATTGTCATTCCTGTAGTTAGCAAGTTTTACATCAATGACAAAACAATGATTGAAAGCATTCTTTACCAATTCCATCATTCTTCATTCAAAGATCTTTTCAATCATTTCCAACAATGTTTTCCTAGTTCAGAAGGCAGTGTCTACTAAGTTAACTCAGGCATCAAAAGAAAGTTTACAGAAGATGAGTGTTAATCAAGCTCACTCGGTTAATGAAGGAAATGTTGGATGGAACCCATGATTACCAAGCTCACTCAATTACCAAAGGATCTTCTCAAATATGTAGTGTTAATCGAGTTCACTTGGTTAACACATGAAAATTATTTCTGAGTTAGTATCTACCGAGTAGGGTCAGCTACTAAGGGATTTTCTTATTTTGGCACATTGAGTTTAATTGATTTATCTATTGATTCTAGCTGACAAATGAGATGAACATTAATTATTCTAAGTTGTATAAGAGCCAACATCACAATATGAATGAGATAAGTATAAGGTCAAGTTGAGAATTGGAAAGTGTAAAAAGAAAAAGGAGTGTAAATGCATGGAAGATTTTGAAGATCTAATGTTGCATCAAGGAAGCGAATTAGAAGGACAAGAAAAATATCCTTGTGAAGCTGAAAAGATATATTTGATTAGGAAGGATCAAGTACAAGCCAAAATAGAGATCTATAATCAACAATCTAGTTGCATCAAAAATTAGGTCATCTCATCGTTACTCTCTAACCATTGTAGCATTGATTTAAATCTCTTAATAGAGTTGGCTTAACAACTATTTGTAAAACCTCTAACAAAGTGGCAGTTCTATTGAATTGTCTAAAGACCTCTAACGAGACCACTTCTAACAACGTGATTAAATTATTTAATAGGGTCACATTTAACAGTGTGTTTTGTAACCTTTAACAGGGTTGGCTCCTAATAGGGCTCACTTTAGAAGAGTGAAAACAATAACTAGTTGCAATTGTTGGTTTTCCCAAATTGGGTTTCCATGTTCAATCCTAGTGTTAATTGTGTTCGTTCTATTTTATTTTATGTATTTGCATCTAAGTTAAGATAATGATAATCATAGATAAAATCTAATATTTGAATGTTAAGTACTTATCGAACATATTTATTATTTACGGAGTTACAACATTTTATCAACAGTATTCAATTTTTAGAGTTTATTTTGAATTAGCATTTAAAGGGATCTAGGATTTATTTTAGTGGTAACTAATTCACCCCTCCCCTATTAGTTAATCCTCTTATATTTCCAACACATTCATGCTAACAATCTCCCACTTTCATATTAATGGCAATATAGATTAAAACATTATCCAAGTTCCATGAATACCAACTGTGTCTCGGTTACATCTTCTTCCTCATTCATGATGTCCATTAATGTCATCTATACTACCATCATGCACAAGGAAGGTGTTAATATCTTTTCATACATCATTATCTTTTCAAATGATCTTCATCAATAAAAATCCTCCTTTAGGAATATCTCTCCCCCAAAGGATAAGCTCCTTTTGAATATTCTTCCCCTATTGACATCAATTAATATACAAGGAAGATTTTCATGTGATATTCTCCCCCAAACATATGTATCAAAAGATGTTTTTCACATGATAATCTCTCCCCCATTAACATCTATGACAAAGGTATCATTATTTAAATTCTCTACATATAATCTGCAATAAACTAAAGTGTCTAAAGAAACTATTAAATACCAATTACCAAGGGTCCTTCATGATTTAGCTTAAATATAAATAGTCCCTTGTAGAGGAAGCATCAAACATCCATTTCAAATAAAATAGTGCTATATTACTACTAGAATTATGCAATCTCTTCATCAACTACTCAAAAGTAGGTTGGGACATAACCCCAAGCATGCCTCTTAAGTACTCAAAAGTGTCCTTTTCCAAAGGTTTTGTAAATATGTCTTCTATATTCTCTTTTGTTTTAACATACTCCAATCTGATCTCTTTTTCTATAACTTTCTCTCTCAAAAAGTGATAATTAATAGATGTATTCTTTGTCTTTCATTGTAAAACTAGATTCTTTGATGTTGAATACTTGCTATACTTCTGTTAAGAAAATGTATGATAATAAGTTCTATAAACTCAATCCTAATATTTTTCAACATCCACCTCATCAAAATAGTCTAATTACAATTGTTTGGTGTTCCTTAGCCAAGAAACCAATCTTCCTCCCAAGAAAAATGTTCCACAACTAGTGCTCTTTCAATCATCTATACTTCCTACCCAATCTACATTAGTGTATGCACATTCAGTAAACTCATTTGATCTTTCATACAATAATTTATAATTAGGTATACCCTTCAAAATTTGAAAAATCTTTTTATTTTTGCATAATGTGTCTCTTCGGGATCTTCTTGAAATCTTGCCACTGTTCTAACTACATTAGCTATATTAGGTATGTGTTAGCTTGTGGTGATTGATTAGGAAAGTAGTATACATACTTCATAAATTCTTTGGGGTTCGGGTTATCACTTAAGAATTTTTTTTTGGGTTGTGGCTGACATACGGCTAACACATTGTTACCCTAAAGTAGCATAAAATTACTTCTATAAAAGGTCTTAGGGTTAGCTATTTTAATTAATTTGTGATGTGAAATTGGTTCTTATGAGAGTATTGAGTTGTAAGGGATTATAGATTGTAATCAGGTTATAATCACTAGATCGTAATAATATCAGACTTGTTGTTTGGTGGACATAGCCCATCGATTGGGTGAACCATGTTAAATCTTGGTGCCTTGTGTTCTTTTTTGTATGATCTATTATTTTCTGTTATTGGTTATATTTGCATGTAATTTTTATTTTATGTCCATGGTTTAATCCTAACAAGTGGCATCAGAGCAAGGTTATTTTTTCAATCATCCTCTACAGGAAAGTCTCACAATTAAGTGGGAGTCTCACGGTTGAGTGGGAGTGATGGAAAACAAGGGTAAGCTGAGGGTTGATAGGTTTAATGGGCAAAACTTCTAGTTATGGAAGATGCAAATAGAAGACTATCTTTATCAAAAGAATTTATGGAAGTCGTTGGAAGGAAAAACCAAGAATTAGGGATCTATGTCAAATGACAAATGGGATCTTTTAGACAGAAAGGCACTTGAAAGCATTTAATTATGCATGGCACCATCAGTGGCAGCTAATATTACAAAAGTGAAGATGATAAAAGAATTGATGCAAACCCTAGAGAAACTATATGAAAAGTCCTCTGCTTCAAACAAGGTATTTCTCATGAAGCATTTATTTAATATGAAAATGGTAGAAGGTGGATCTATTCCATATCATTTAAATGAGTTTAATACTATTACTAGTTAGTTATCTTTGGTGGGTATCAATTTTGATAAAGAAATTAGGGCTCTCTTGATTTTGTGTTCTTTTCCTAAAAGCTAGAATGGCTTGGTAATGGTTGTGAGTAATTTTGTTTCTAGATCTATTACCCTAAAATGTGATGATGTGATCGGTGTTGTTTTCAGTGAGAAAAATTGTAGGAAAATCTTAGGTGTATCTACATCAGGAAGTGCTTTGAATGCACAAAGCAAGGGCAGAATAACTGAGAAAAGAAGTAACTCTAGAAATTGTGGAAAATCAAGAGGAAAGTCAAAGGAGAGCAGGTCTCAATCAAAAGGACCAAATGACTGCTGGTACTGTGGGAAACTAGGGCACAAAAAGAAAGATTGTTGGAATCAAAAGAAAAATGAAGGAGATAAACCAGATGGAGACAAGGAGGCAAATGTGGTAAGTGACAAATCCAAAGAGGATGCTTTGCTTCTATCTTTAGAAAGTGTTGATGATTCATGGGTTTTAAATTTTGGTGCTTCATTTCATGCTACACCTTATAGAGGTTATTTCATTGATTATGTCCAAGGGGATTTTGGACTTGTTTATTTTGGGGATAATGACCCCTGTCATATTGTTGGAAAGGGAAAAGTTAAGATTAAGTTGTAAAATGGGAATCATTGGCTACTACATGAGGTAAGACATGTTCCAAGTTTGAGTAGGAATTTAATTTTAGTAGGGAAACTCGGTAATGAGGGTTGTGTAGTTACTTTTAATGATAAAAATTAGAAGGTTTTAAAAGTTTCCCTTTTAGTAGGAAAAGGTGTGAAAGTAGGAATCTAATATTTTTGTACAGGTCATATTGTTCCTTCTACTTTGATTTTTTTAGAAAAAAATGAATGTTCAAAAATAGTTGCTATAGTTGAGTGGGGAGAACAAATAGCTGCTTTAAATTTTGACACAATGCTATGGCACAATAGACTTGGGCACATCGGTGAGAAAGGTATGAAAGTACTTCATTCAAAGAAAGTTTTACCAGGTCTAAAATGTGTTAATATGTACTTATGTGAAAGTTGTGTGTATGGAAAATAAAAGAGAGTGAGTTTTGTGAAAACTAGGAAGGAAAACAAAAAGGAGAAATTAGAGCTTGTGCATACCGATGTATGGGGACTAGCTCAGGTATCTTCCCTTGGTGGCTCTCATTATTATGTTACATTTATTGATGATGCAACTAAAAAAATATGAGTTTATTTCCTTAGACAAAACTTTGATCTATTTCAAACTTTTAAGAAATGGAAATGCTTAGTTGAAAATGATACTGGTAAGAAATTAAAGTGTCTCAGATCTGATAATGGTGGTGAGTATTGCAGTCATGAATTTGAAGATTATTTCTCCACTAATGGTATTCATAGACAAAAAACTATTCCAAGGACTCCATAGGAAAATGGAATGGCTAAATGCATGGACATGACTATAATGGAATGTGTAAGGGGCATGAGGTTGCATACTAGGTTGCCCTTACACATGTGGGTAGAGGCTATCAATACTAATGTATATTTTATTAATAGAGGTCCCTCTACTCCTTTGGGCTGTATTATTCTAGAGGAAGTATGGACTAGTAAGAAGGTGAGTTATTCTTTTCTCAAAATCTTTGGTTATGAAGCATTTGCTCACATAGATTCTGAAAATAGAACCAAACTAGAAGCTAAGTCAAAGAAATGTGTATCTGTTGGATATGGCATTAATGAATTTGGTTATAGGCTTTGAGATTTTGAAAAATAAAAAATTGTAAGAACAAGGGATGTCATATTCAATGAGAATGTGTTGTACAAAGATCTGTTGCAGCAACATGAGAAGAAAGAAGATGATTATGTAGTGTTGGATGATACTCCACAAGATGATGTTCCAGCCATTCCTCATGATGTGCAACAATCACAACCAAAAAGACCACACACACTACTACATGTTAGATGGTCAACAAGGAAAACTAGACCTCTAGAAAGATTTTATCCCTCTTTGTATTATATTTTATTAATAGATGCTGGTGAACTTGAATGTTATGATGAAGCTATGCAGGTGAATACTAAGATTTAGTGGGAGTCTACCATGAAAGATGAAATGGACTCTTTGTTAAAGAATAAGACATGGGATTTATGCAAGTTTCCTGTAGGTAGAAAGGCTTTACAGAATAAGTGAGTTTACAGGTTGGGTATGTGCAGGATCATGGTGTACCAAACTATGGCCTTAAGTGGCAGTGAAAAATCAGCAAATCAAGGTTATGCCAACTTGACACATAATTTTAAAGTGGTTATGGACCTTATATAAAAAAGTTGTAAGAAAATAATCTATAGAAAATTGAATTTAGTTTCTAAACTACTAGGCCTTATCTAGAGAAAAAAATAATTGATTGGTCAAAAGTTTGAATTTTAATGCAATACTACAAAAATTTTAGGGTAAAAATAAAAAGTAGGTGAACATCTGACCGCCTTAACCAAAATCAAATGATAATATTTTTAAAATATAATTATAGATATAAAAAGTAGACTTGTGCCTGAATGTGACTCATATTTTTGGGTATTTTTACTCCAAATAAATAATTAAATATGCATTTTCTACCAAAAAAATTTTGAAAAAAAAAATCCCATGTCTAACCACCTTAACTAATAGAAAATTTTGCCAAATTTTATTTTTATTTTATTTTTCTTATACTAGGCAAAGCATAGAATGTGATGCAACTTTTATATTTAAAAAATGTTATACCGTTTGAAAGTTATAGCTATTTCTCAATTAATATGTTAATCAGCACTTTACAACAATCTTCATTGAAAATTAACTAATAAATACTTATCAAACTTAGAATATGACAACAATTATATCAATGGAATCTCGGGAGTGATATTAAAAAACCCTTTTCGTTTCATTCAATTTCGATCAAAATAACATTCTCAGATGGCTACCCGAAGTCTAAGTGTTACTGAAACCATTCTCAAACACGTTTTTTGGGTTGACCAAATAGGCTTGGTAAATACCAGGCCTATTAGGCCTAGCAACTTTACACCCATATTTGGAGGGAAATTTCAAAAGGGATATTTTTTTAAATTTTGAAGTTGGAAGGAGACAAATTTAAAAGGAAATAAACTTAAAGCAGGCAGAGACGACAATCTATCAAGCGGAGACGCCACAATACAGAGACGCTGAAATACAGAGACACTAGTATTCGAAGATGACAGGACAGATTTGCGGCACAGAACACAAGTGACAAGCAGAGACGCCGATTTGCACAGATGTGAATTTTCGCAGACGACGATTTTCGCAGACGACGATTTTCACAGATGTCAATTTTCGCAGACGCAGATTTTTGCAGACATCGATTTGCGCAGACGTTGATTTTCGCAGACGCGGATTTTCGTAGACAGAACAGGTTGCAGACGCCAAAACTGCGCCAAAAAAGTTGAAAAACGATTTTTTTTTTTTTTAGATGGTATTTCTTCTTCCTAAGTGCGTTCTTTAACCTGCAAAAACAAGCAAAACACCCTCACAACACACTCAAACAACAACAAACATTAGATGGTTAGAAAAAATGACATATAGATGAAAATAGATGATTAAATGACCCATAGTGGGGTCCCACCAGGCGTGCCAAAATGTAGAACAAGATTTAGTATGAAAAGAACATTAAAAAATAAAGTAAACATTCACAAACCAAAAACTAAATTCACATATATGCTTAGACAAAGAAAGCAAACAAGAAGTGCAAACCTCACAAGATAAAACACTCCATGCTTTCTTGATTCTGTAGATGTGTCCTTTTTCTGTGGATGTATGCTCAAGATGCTCAAAAGCTTGCTTCAATGGAGATGGGTAATGGCAAATTGGTAGCTTTGTGAGCTCTCAATTTGGCATTATAAGCATAAGATTGATGGCTTTGGTTCTCAAAACAGCATGGTAACTTTAGCTATTTCTCAATTAATATGTTAATCAGCACTTTACAACAATCTTCATTGAAAATTAACTAATAAATACTTATCAAACTTAGAATATGACAACAATTATATCGATGGAATCTTGGGAGTGATATTAAAAAACCCTTTTTCGTTTCATTCAATTTCGATCAAAATAACATTCTCAGATGGCTACCCGAAGTCTAAGTGTTACTGAAACCCTTCTCAAACACATTTTTTGGGTTGACCGAATAGGCTTGGTAAATACCAGGCCTATTAGGCCTAGCAACTTTACACCCATTTTTGGAGGGAAATTTCAAAAGGGAGATTTTTTTGAATTTTGAAGTTGGAAGGAGACAAATTTAAAAGGAAATAAACTTAAAAGGGTAACTTTAGATAGTTTTAGAGGAAATTTATTTCATGAAAGTGTGGACATTAATATTATTATTATTATTATTATTATTACATTATAGTAATATGTATGATTATTATTAATTATAATATAGTTCTAAATATAATATAGTGATATATATGATATATATTATTATTATAAAATATATATAGTAGTATTATATGATAAAATTATTCTATTTAATAATATATATGGTTATTATTATTATTAAATCTATAATCTAGTAACATATATGATTATTATTGTTATATAATCTAATAATATATTATTATTATATTAAAATATATAATATAATATAATATTGTCCCTTCGACCCATATGAAGGATTTTAAAATATCTCTAGGGGTCTTAAGATCCCTAGGGACATATGTCGTCATGTAATGGGTCGAAGACCTATGACCTCCTTTTACTCATATGAATGATTCTAATATGTCCCTAGGGGTCCTAGGACCCCTAGGGACATATGTCATCATGTAATGTGTTGAAGGGGGTCATAAGTCACCCTATGACCCCCTTCGACCCATATGAAGGATTCTAATATGTCCCTAAGGGTCCTAGGACACCTAGGGACATATGTCATCATGTAATGTGTCAAAGCCTTCGACCCATATGAAGGATTCTAATATGTCCCTAGGGGTCCTAGGACCCCTAAGGATATATGTCATCATGTAATGTGTTGAAGGGGGTCATAGGTCACCCTATGACCCTGTTCAACCCATATGAAGGATTCTAATATGTCCCTAGGGGTCCTAGGACCCCTAGGGACATATGTCGTCATGTAATGGGTCGAAGGGACCTATGACCCCCTTCGACCCATATGAAGGATTCTAATATGTCCCTAGGGGTCCTAGAACCTCTAGGGACATATGTTGTCATGTAATGGGTCGAAGGGGGTCATAGGTCACCCTATGACCCCCTTCGATCCATATGAAGGATTCTAATATGTCCCTAGGGGTAGGACCCCTAGGGACATATGTCATCATGTAATGAGTCGAAGGGGGTCATAGGTCACCCTATAACCCCCTTCGACCCATATGAAGGATTCTAATATGTCCCTAAGGGTTCTAGGACCTCTAGGGACATATGTCATCATGTAATGGGTCGAAGGGGGTCATAAGTCACCCTATGACCCCCTTCGACCCATATGAATGACTGTAATATGTCCCTAAGGGTCTTAGGGCCCCTAGAGACATATGTCATCATGTAATGGGTCAAAGGGGGTCATAGGGTGACCTATGACCCCCTTCGAGCCATTTGAAAGATTTTAATATGTCCCTAGGGGTCCTAGGACCCCTAGGGACATATGTCGTCATGTAATGGATCGAAGGGGGTCATAGGTCACCCTATGACCCCTTCAACCCATATGAAGGATTGTGATATGTCGCTAGGGGTTCCAAGACCCCTAGGGACATATATCGTCATGTAATGGGTCGAAGGGGGTCATAGGTCACCCTATGACCCCCTTCGACCCATATGAAGGATTGTGATATGTTCCTAGGGGTCCTTGGACCCCTAGGGACATATATCATCATGTAATGGGTCGAAGGGGCCCTTTGACCCATATGAAGGATTGTGTTATGTCCCTAGGGGTCCCAAGACCCCTAGGGACATATGTTGTCATGTAATGGGTCAAAGGGGGTCATAGGTCACCCTATGACCCCCTTTGACTCATATGAAGGATTGTGATATGTCCCTAGGGGTCCCAAGACCCCTAGGGACATATGTTGTCATGTAATGGGTCAAAGGGGGTCATAGGTCACCCTATGACCATTGTGATATGTCCCTAGGGGTCCTAGGACCCCTTGGGACATATGTCATCATGTAATGGGTCAAAGGGGTCATAGGTCACCCTATGACCCCCTTTGACCCATATGAAGGATTGTGATATGTCCCTAGGGGTCCTAGGACCCCTAGGGACATATATATTTTTATATATTTTATATTTATAGATTATAATACTAATAACATAATATATTATTATATATTAATAACATATATATATATAATATTACATTATTATATTTAATAAAAATATAGTAAAAATAATAATAATATAATATAATAATATATATTATATTTATAGATTACAATAAGAATAACATAATATATTACTATATATTAATAGATTATATGTTATATATTTATGTTACGTTATTATATATATAATATATTATAATATATCTTTACATAGTAATATGACTCAAATAATTGATAACTCACAAACTATAACCCATATTTGTTTTTCCCTCCAAAATCTTCTTGGGGCATATCAGATATCTGATATGATATCAAATATTTGATATAACTAGCAACATTTTCCAACATATTACCTGTCCCTGCAAACCTGACAACATCACTTTTTTAGGTTTTTTTTTCACAAGTTTTACAAAAAGTCACGTTTTGGGGTCCAACCAATCGAAAAAAATTTGCAAATATAACCCTAGGTGTCTGATATTGTCATCTGAATGGGGAGCAGCAATCATCAAAAGGCTAAGGACAAAAGGAAGGTATCCAACAAAGACATTGCATCATATAGGGAAAGGGACAAAATGGAACGCCGAAGAAAAAGACAAGGTATGTTAAATATCAATCAAGTTGACGATGAATTAATAGAAGGTGAAATCATAGAGTTAGATAATGAATATGTATAGTTGGGGAATGAAAATGTACCTATTGAAAATGATAATGCTGGAATTGAAAATTTAGAGAATGAAAATTTTGAGGACGAAATGCTACCAGGTCATAATGCAAATTGCATAATTGACCATGTTGAACATGACATTGCATAGGAACCTAATGCACAAGAACCTTACATATCTCCTAATTATAATCAAAATCAAGGTTCTAGAACACCAAAATGGATAATTGAAATTGATGAAACTATTATTACCAATTTGGAAGGGAAAAAATTAGAAAGAACCATTTGGTTATGGGCTTCAAGACTATATAAGATATTTTTTGGCAACAAGATAGTGGTGGAGCAATGTCAACTTTTCATGCACTTATTAAAGAGGCAAAAGATGAGACCTATGCTTTCCAAATTGAAGATTTGTGTCAATAAAAAGTTGGAAAGAAATGCCATTATTGTGAAGAATCTTTTTAGTGCTCTCAATAGCATTGGGGAAAATAGTAGGGAGAAGGATAATAGAGTTGCTTGAAGGGTTATTACAACCTCTTTGGTATGTCATCATTTGAGAAAGGGTAGATATATGAGAAAAACTTGTATTGATTTGAATCTAAATCATACTACTTTGAGAAGAGCACTTAGTCGACGATAGAAAATTGATGATCCTCTTCAAAATGAAACATGGGCATTTGGTTGGAGACTTCCACGTTTTGATAAGAAGCTATCTGATGATGTGAAGAAAGAAATTACACAATTTTGGCACTCTAGCTCATGAGTATCACCCTGTGCTAAAGACATGTTAAAGTTGAGAATTGGCATCAGAGACCGCACATCACATCCTAAACACTATTTGGAGGTAAGTCAAACTATGTTCAAACAATTTAGAGAGATTCATCCAAGTCTTCATATATCACAAAAGGCTTTTGAATCTTTGAAGCCATTTTATTATGTGCCACTCAAAATTTGAAATATATGTTGTTGCAAATATCATGTTGAGTTTTCTATGCACCATGAACTATTACGCTCCATCCGTTCTACTTTGCATAGTAAAGAAATGTTGGAGGATTGTGGTGCTAGTGGGCTTCCAAAATCATCAAGATACTTGCTAGATCAACTTTTATATTGTAGAGTTGATGGTTGTTTCTTTTATAGAAGTGCTTACTTAAATGAGAAGTGTTCAGAATGTGGTGGCTTATCCAAGTTTGACACATGTTTCCATGAGGGGTGCGAACAAGATCTTGGAAAGACAATAGTGAAAAAAAAGGTATATGAAATGGTGAAATACACATTGAAGAGTGGGGGTGAGAGCTCTAGATGTGAATTGGTTGGAAAAGATATCAATGTGGCTAGTTTTATTTCAGATTTCAAGACAAATCTTTTCTACAAGTGTACAAGACATAGTCATAGGTCTCAGTGGTTGGATCAACAATTTAGAATGTGTAAGGAGAGTTTTCCCATTAGCACTATTATATTAGTTGTTGATTTTGCTGAGAACTACATATTGCAACCTCAAAATGAGACACAATCTCAGTATTACAACTCCATTTAGACTGCTATTTTTGTTCACACAACATATAGACATGCCCCTAATAGTGCGAAAGATAATCGAAAGATTATTAGAGAGTGTTATTTTTATATGAGTGATGATAGATCTCACTCTCATGAGTTTGTGCAACATTTTTTCGAGAATTTTTTTGATTTCTTACATGAGCATGCAATTGCTATGCATAGACATACCATTTGGTTAGATAACTGTACAAGTCAATTCAAGAATTCTCACATGTTTTATTGGTTGTGTAGGATGCACGTAGAGAGAGAGGGGCCTCATATTTGGAGTTTTTTTGAGTCTAGCTATGGAAAAGGGGAACATGATGGAACAAGGGCATGTGTGAAGAGAGCTCTAGTTAAAGAGCAACTGAAGATCTCAACAGTAGAGCTTCTTGATGCTTGTAGCATTGTTGATTGGTGTAGTTTAGCATTATCACAGGGGGGGACTCTTGATTCAATGGTACAGAGGTTCTTTTAGTTGGTTGAGGAAGGGTTCATAGCTAATAGATTAGATTGTGCTATAGTGAGAGACTAATCAAAAATGGATTCATTCCGGAGCTCTGACTATAGTACATGGACCATTTGGACATGATAGCTAACTTGCTTTTTTCCTAGTTGTTTTTAGTGTGATTGGGATCACTGTGAGTCAAGTGAGTGGGTGGACACATGGGCTCCACATTATCTTACTCCATTATCTATCATACCCTCTATCAAAAATGATGACATAGAAACTTCACTTGAGCATAACCATCTACCAGATCTACTTTAGCCAGGACATGTCTTTGCATTGGTTGCACCACAGGAGAATGATGAGAAATCTAATTATTGGTTAGCATGTTGTGTAAGAGGTAAACAAAAAATTTCACAATCGATCATAGATTATGATGGATTCACATATCCTACTAGTTTAGTGGTTGTTGCTAGAACATGGCTGTCGACATACATGCTTAGAAGGAACAGAATTTTTGCATTCGAAGACTATCAAAAGCACAAAATAATTCTCATATATTTGCATCTTATTATAGCAACAAATGTAAATTTTTTGAAGCATCAAGGAAGACCAAAAGTAAAATAACTTTTTACTATTACTAATGTTGATCATGAAGCCTTGTTGGAGACCCTAAAATAGAGAGAGGACCCTACTGGAACACTCGACTGGGTATATTTAGCTCTTATGTTATTTTCTTCATAATGATTCAATGAACTGATGATTATCTTGTTTAATACAATAAGTTACTATTTTTTTATGATATTGGAATGTAGGTACATCATGAAGAGTTTGGGGGGGGGGGGGAGGTGGGGTGTGGTGTTGGGGAGAATTCCTAATTTTTATGATGTATTATGATGTAAAATGTGAACTTTTTTTGTATATGGTTTTTGTAATAACGAAAAAGATAGGTTAAATTAGCTGCACATTCTAATATGTATTTTGGTAGGTTCTTTCTAAGGAATTATAAGAGGAAGATATTGAACAAGTTCTTTCAAATCATATTTCCATGTGATACAAGGCTATAAGGACAATTTTAAGAGCATTTATAACTATATGAAAGATAATTGCTTGCAAATATCTTATTACAAGTTTGGATTTTTTCTTATTTGACATAGAGCTAACATTATGATTATTAAAACTATTTTTATCAAACTAATCAAATAAGAAAAATCTAGAAAGTATGGATGAACAATTAGAATACTCGATTTCTTAAAAAACAATTTGGGGAAGGTGTCAATAAGTTTGAATACTCATTCACAATGAGGCATTGAAACAAAAAGTGATTTTATGATGCTAATATTATGTGAGCCTTTTACTACAATTTTTATCAATACATTTTATTATTTTTTATGATGTGAGGTTTCCATTGTATATTTTACTTATTATTTTATTCTAATAATGTGATCTTGTATATTGTCAAAGTCAATCCCTCGTATATTGTCAACATTTGGGACTGAAGCAACTTGTTGCATTTGATCCTCTCCATAATCATCTTCATGTTCAAGTGCATCATGGTTCATTGTGTTTCTCCTTTTTGTTGGTTCATCATGGTTACCATTCATTATTACAACCATGCCAACTCTTCCTTCATTGGTAAAAATTGTGGCAACAATACTTACCAAATTTATTTGCCCCCTGATATTAACTTGCCTCCTATAAGGTATAGGGATAGATCTAATGATCTCCCTATGACCATCCACTTTTGTAATGGGTACAAGACCCCATGGTGCAACTATAAGCCTTGGGCATCAATTGGTCCAATAAAGTGGATTTTTGGTTATCTCTATGTTTTCTAGGCAATCTAGGTGTTTATAATAGTAATAGGGTCCCTAGGAGTTTTTGGAATCCATTTACAAGCAAATTTGCAATAAAAATTGTCTTAGCACAAAAATTGCAAAACGTTGCTTAGCAACTCTTGCAATTTTCTTGACAACTTTTCAAAATGTAACTCCTAACAAAAAAATCCTCATTATGCCCATTTTGAGGGAGATTGTCATATTTGCATTGAATTGGGAAAATGTGGTTTTGGGTCATACTTGTGGAAGGTAAGTCTAGAAACCTTTTTTAGTGTTTGTTAGGAGGAGTATCCATTCAAGGAAGTAGACCAAGTCTTTTGCTAAATCCTTGTGAAAACCTTGAAGGTTGTGTAGGAGTTGGCTTGATCCTTTCTTCCATTGTGCTATCTTTGCATCATCCATGGTCAAGGAGTCCCCTCCTTTTATTAAGGTAGCTCAAAGTTCATAACAACTATCAACCTGTTGAATGCTCTTGAGAAATGGATCCATCTTGCATTCATGCTTAGAATCATTAGGAAAAATGCATATACTCTAAATATTTAGTAGCAAGGTTCTCACAAAAAAATTTACAATACTATAAAAATAATCTTCTAAGCCTTGGTTAGCTACCATATCCAAATGAGCTATTCATTAATATGGTGATTTAAAATCACCAAAACATGTTGAGCTCTTAGGCCCACCCTTTGAAATAAGAGTAAAATCACCAAGAATCCCTTTACATGCAATCTCAAGCCTCCCCAAATGAACTAGTCATTACCAAGGTGGTTCAACATCACCCATTAGTGTTG
The DNA here is from genome assembly GCA_028749045.1 of Cupressus sempervirens. Taxonomy (NCBI): domain Eukaryota; kingdom Viridiplantae; phylum Streptophyta; class Pinopsida; order Cupressales; family Cupressaceae; genus Cupressus; species Cupressus sempervirens. Next base: position 637,674,550 of record CM053791.1, read on the forward strand.
AACCCTTAGGCCCACCCTTCCAACTAAGAGGAAAATTGGTTCTTGATGTAATAAGGTCTAGGGATAGATCTAATGATCTCCCTGTGACCATCCACATTTGTAATGGACACAAGACCCCATGGTGCAACTATAAGTCTTGGCCATTAATTGGTCCAATAAAGTGGGTTTTTAGTAAGTTCCATGTTTTTTAGGTAAGTCTAGATGTTTATAACATTATTAGGGTCCCTAAGAGTTTGTAGAGTCCATTTGTAGACAAATTTGCCATAAAACTTGTCTTAGCACAAAAATTGTAAAAATTGCAAAAAGTTGCTTAGCAACTTTTGCAATTTTCTTAACAACTTTTCAAAATCTAACTCCTAACAAATAGAACTATTCAAATCATCAGCACCATTAACTCTGGGTGGGTGAGTGAACCCTAGTGACACCCTTGTTCTGGCCACTAAGACCATCCGTCGTCTGCGGCCACCCTGTACTAAGGAGTCTCCAAGGTGCTCTAAGTGCGCTTTGAGGTCGATCTTTCGAGGGTCATAACTTGAAGCTCATGAGGGCTATTAATGAACTATCAAATCCTACAAGATGGTGATGCTAAGGCCTAAAGTAACCTATCTCATTTTTGAGAGATCACATTCTATTTTGATTAAGCACAGTGATCTCACTCGATGCCAAAACTCGTAGTGTGCCTCAGTTCATAGGTGTACCAGAGCATAACTTTGAAATCGCTAATCTTGGCATCGAATCGTCAGTGCCATTAGCTCTAAGTGGGTGGGTGAACCCTAGTCACACCCTTGTTCCAACCACGGAGAACATCCATCATCCGCGGCCGCCCCATATCGAGGAGTCTCCAAGGTGCTCTAAGTGTGTTTCAAGGTCGATCTTTCGAGGGTCATAACTCAGAGCTCATGAGGGCTATCGATGAACTGTCAAATGCTACAAGACAATGATGCTGAGGCCTAAAATAACCTATCTCATTTTAGAGAGATCACATTCCATTTGGATTCAGCACAACAATCTCGCTCGATGCCAAAACTCGTTGTGTGCCTCAGTTCATAGGTGTACCATAGCGTAACTTTGAAACTGCTGATCTTGGCATTGAATCATCAATTCCATTAGCTCTAGGTGGGTGGATGAACCCTAGTGACAACCTTGTTCTAGCTATGGAGACCATCCATCGTTCACAGCCACCCCATACTAAGGAGTCTCTAAGGTGCTCTAAGTGTGTTTCAAGGTCGATCTTTCGAGGGTCATAACTCAGAGCTCGTGAGGGCTATCGATGAACTATTGAATACTAAAAGACAATGATGCTAAGGCCTAAAATAACCTATCTCATTTTTGAGAGATCATATTCGGTTTGGATTCAGCATAGCGATCTCGCTCGATGCCAAAACTCACAGTGTGCCTTAGTTCACAGGTGCACCACAGTGTAACTTTGAAACCATTGATCTTGGCATTGAATCATTAGTGCCATTAGCTCCAAGTGGGAGGGAAAACTCTAGTGACACCCTTGTTCTGGCCACGAAGACCATTCATCATCCACGGCCAACCCGTACTGAGGAGTCTCTAAGGTGCTCTAAGTGTGTTTTGAGGTTGATCTTCCGAGGGTCATAACTCAGAGCTCGTGAGGGCTATCGATGAACTGTCAAATTCTACAAGATGGTGATGCTAAGACCTAAAATAACCTATCTCATTTTTGAGAGATCACATTTCGTTTGGATTTTGCACAGTGATCTCGCTCGATGCCAAAACTCGCAATGTGCCTCAATTCATAGGTGCACCACAGCGTAACTTTGAAACCGCTGATCTTGGCATTAAATCGTCAGTGCCATTAGCTCTGGGTGGGTGGGTGAACCCTAGTCACACACTTGTTCTAGCCATGGAGACCATCCATCATCCACGGACACCCCGTAACAAGGAGTCTCCAAGGTGCTCTAAGTGCATTTTGAGGTCAATCTTTTGAGGGTCATAACTTAGAGCTCATGAGGGCTATTGATGAACTATCAAATACTATAGGATGGTGATGCTAAGACCTAAAATAACCTATCCCATTTTTGAGAGATCACATTCTTTTTGGATTCGACATAGCAATCTTACTTGATGTCAAAAATCGTAGTGTGCCTCACTTCATAGGTGCACTACAGCATAACTTTGAAACCGTTGATCTTGGCATTGAATTGTTAGTGCCATTAGCTCTAGGTGGGTGGGTGAACCCTAGTCACACTCTTTTTTTTACCACAAAGACCATCCATCATCCGTGGCCACCTTGTACCAAGGAGTCTCCAAGGTGTTGTAAGTCTATTTCAAGGTCGATCTTTCAAGGATCATAACTTGGAGCTCGTGAGGGTTATTCATGAACTATCAAATGCTACAAGATGGTGATGCCGATACCTAAAATAATCTATCTCATTTTTGAGAGATCACATTTTTTTGGATTCGGCACAACGATCTCGCTCTATGCCAAAGCTTGTAGTGTGCCTCAGTTTATAGGTGCACCACAGCGTAACTTTGAAACTGTTGGTCTTGGCATCGAATCATCAATTCCATTAGCTCTGGGTGGGTAGGTGAACCTAAGTGACACCATTATTCCAGCCACAGAGACCAACCATGGTTCGTGGCCACCCCATACCGAGGAGTGTCCAAGGTGCTCTAAGTGCATTTCAAGGTCGATCTTCTAAGGGTCATAACTCAGAGCTCGTCAGGGCTATTGATGAATCATTTAATGCTACAAGACGATGATGTTGAGGCCTAAAATAACTCAGAGATCATGAGGGCTATTGATGAACCATAAAATCAAGTCTCTTAAGTTGAGATATTTTGAGGTTATGTTGAAATTGAAAAGTTGTAGTATGAGGATAGTAACAAAGTAAAGTGCTAGTTATCAAAGATTATGAATCTATGAATGACTTGGTGGTTGAGAATAGAATCCATGGTTGAGGAGTGGAGTCCTTAACTATTTTGAGATTAGATTTGAAGCCAAGAGTTAGTTTCAAGGTTGAAGGTGGAGTTTTAAATCAGATTTGGGGTTATCTAAACCTTGTGTAGGAGGTTAACAAGTGTGTTTATGTCATGATAGCACTTCAAATTATACATTGCATCCAAATTTGATAATAAAGGTTGTTAAATTTTTATTCAAAAATTATTGCATTTGAATCAAATATAACAAATATAATCAAAATTAATGATATTCCATAAACATGAACAATACACATGATCCACGATAAATTGAACAATACTAGATACTAAATTAATATGTATATCATTGTACACATAAATGAAAAAAATATATATCAAAATACATGTATCCATAGACAAAAAATTTACACAAATATATATCAAAGATCATGTATCCATAGACAAAGTACTCAAATATATATCAAAATACATCGATCCATATACAAAATGTGGCTGATCATGCCATCAGAATGTGTATAATATCAATGTTTCTTTATACAATGTGGCATATGTCATCTCAAAATGTCTCATGATGCATCCTATGACAACTATACTATCCTAGGGTGTTGGTGGATGATCAAAATGTAGCCTCTTCGCTACACTAGGTGGATTGGATGCCTCCTACATAAACAAAAAAGGAAAACCCAAAGTTAGACTACTAAATTTATATGATTCTTTGTATCTAACATTGAATTACTCAAATGAATAATGATCTTTTTTGTAATGAATATTTATACTATCAAAATTTCATAATAAATACCTCTCTCATCGACCTCTTGCGCTAGTTAGGAGTCCTCTCGTATGCCCTTGGCAATGCTTGTACCTCACTGATTATGGGTTGTATATGTTCAAATACATTTTTCAGATGAATCTAAAATTTAAACTATAACATTATAATTCATAGCATACTAAATTTATAACATATTTAATCATGAATTCAAACTACAACTTACTATTGTAGGCTCCTCCTCAGGAGAGACTGGCTACATCATCAAATCTACATAACTCTCTCATCGGACCTCATGTGCACTAGGAGTCTCCTATGAGATACAAAATAGTAGTTGTTAATATCATGGAAATCAATTTTGAATTTATTTATGAAGATAAGAAAAATTTAAAATAAATGATACTTATACATACAATGGGGCTCTCAGTGTGAATGGAAATCTCTGATGGTCTACGATGCAAAATCTGTATAGGCTCATTGCTCGTAGCCATGCCCTATATACAATAAAGAATGTAATTAAATGAGATTACCACAAACAATTTACAAGAATGCATCAATATTTAATCAAATATAAAGCACCTAAATACCTTTCCTTTGTCAATGTGTGTTGGCTCACCCCCTACACTTTGTCCCCCCAGGACAGGGGGTACCTGCAAGATGAAAGAAAGATTAGCAACCATATATGCTACAATATCAAATAGAAAAAAAAAATGCAAACACAACATAATGTACCATAGATGTCTCAAGGCCAAATGACATGGCCGAGAGTGTGCCATCATCAATCTACCTAAGCTCCTCCTCGGTCATCAACTAAACATGAATGAAGATCACATACATGTAAAAGTCAGTATGGCTTAAAAATTATAATTACTCTATTATAAAAATTAACTTTAAATTGCATATGTCATAACAAAAAAATGTATAGATGTATGCACTCCCCTCCTCTCTCACATTAGGGTCTGTAACCTCAACGCATGTGTCTGGTGTATCCTCGTCTAATACAAAATGATACTTAGGAAGATCACCTATGGGACCCAAGAAAATATTCTTGCACGTAATGCAAGTGTGAGGCACAACAATGTGTGGTGAGCTAGTCAATGATGAACTGGCACCAGCATCATCAACACAAGGAGGTAGGACTGACCTAGTCTAAGATATCATTAGGCTACTCAACCTATGAATGGCTCTGATGGTCTGAGAGCTAGCCTCTGCCATAATATCTAGATGTCTTACTCAAGGAGGGGGGGAGATATCAATGGGGGGGACAAAAGTGCCAACTTTCTTCCACTAGGAAGAGGGTCTATCCTGAGGAGCTCCTAGTCCTAAGCCCATGTTGGGCTTCATGCTCCAATAGTTCACTTTAAGTTTCAACACAAATTCTGCATATAATTTTCTAAGGAAATAAAATGGTATGTCTAAATTTCCATGTGGAGGGATATCAAAGTCCATCCACCAATGATCCCAAAAGCTTGCGTGTATGGTGTCATTTGTGCACCATTTAATCAATAGCTTGGATTTTTTTGGGTTGACTGGTAAACCCGTTTTCAAGTTTGCAAAAAGGCTAGCCAAATCCTCTTTGGTTATATTGAGGGCCGCAACCTCATCATAGTCCAAACCATCATCAAACATCTCATGCATTTCATCACACCAACAAAGAGTAGCATTTTGTTGGCTCATAAGGGTTTCAATGTTATCCACTATGGTGTTTAACATGGATAACATAGGAGCTAATGTGGGTACATTATTATATGTTCTATGCAAACCTCTCAATTCGGTGAGATTTTCATTTATCAAATCCTCGATTCGAGGAGGGGTTTGAGGGGGTAGAGGATCATTTGGTGGATGGTTTTATCGGAGTACTAGATCATTTTGTGGGGAGTTATGAGAAATATTATCCCCAGCCTTAGTGTCATCATTTTGATCAACCATTCCTATTGAATTGCAAAATGTAATATATATTTTTTAAAAACCTTAATTTTAACATTTTTTTCAAAAAAACCATAGATTCAACTAAAACAAAATAAATCATGCTAAAATCTATTGAATTTAGGTTTAAAATGAGTTTAAAAAACATGTCTTGATATCTGATATCTGATCACGGTGCAAATACTGACCCCCAAATATGCGAAATAAGGGCTCATGAGTCTGTGATTTTTTTAATGTAATGTACAGGTATCGGATATCTAACATTCACCACATATATTATATAATATACTACTTTTTTATTATATGTTATATTATAATATATTACATTTTTATTATTATATTATATTTTATATATATTATATTACATTATATTATATTACATTACCATATATTATAATATAAAATATTATATTATATTATATTATATTATATTATTATAATACGATATATTATTATATTATTATAATATAATATTATTATTATATTATATGATAATATTATTATAATGTATTATATTATATTATTATAATTTATAATATATTATACTTTTTTATTATATATTATCTTATAATATATTACATTTTTATTATTATATTATATTATTATAATATAATATTATTATTATATTATATTATTATAATATAATATTATTATTATAGTATAATATTATACGACTATAATATTATAATAATATTATATTATATAATATTACATAATATATTATACTATTATAATATAATATTTTTATATTATTATAATATAATAATAATAATAATATATTATAGTATAATAATTATAATTATTATATTATGATAATATTATTATGTTAATTATCAGATATCTAATATGAGATCGAATATTTGATAATATTGGATATTCGATAAGGCTCGGCCTTACTTTCTAGGTTTGGTACCTAGATAGGTGAAAAAAAGTCAGAGTGGATTTTGAAGTGCTTTTAGACATCTTCAAACTCTATTTTTTTCACATCGCCACTTTTTGGCACACCATGATCCTACACATACCCAATTGAAAGAAGAGAAGGAGGTAAGAAAAGGTTTAAAGCCAGGTTAGTTATAAAAGAATTTGCACAGAAAAAAGGAATCAATTTTGATGAGATATTTTCTCCTATTTTTAAAATGACTTCTATCCATATTGTTTTAAGTATTCTAGCTACTGAAGATTTGCATTTAGAGCAGCTTGATGTTAAAATAGACTTTCTTCATGGTGATTTGGATGAAGAGATATATATGGCTCAGCCATGGGGATTTGAGGTCAAAGGTAAGAAGAACTTTGTGTGCAAATTGAAGAAAAGTTTATATGGCTTGAAGCAAGTACCTCAGCAATGGTATCTAAAATTTGACATTTTTATGCATAAGCATGGATACAATAGGTGACATTCAGATCACTGTGTTTACTTGAAGAGGTTGGATGATGATAGCTATACTATTTTATGTTTACATGTTGATGATATGCTTGTAGCTAGGTCTAACATGGCTCACATTAAGGGGCTGAAATGCCAATTAGAACATGCATTTTCTATGAAGGATTTTGGGGCAACAAAACAAATCCTTGGTGTGAAGATTTGTAGAGATAGGAAGAATAGGAAATTGACACTATCTCAAGTTGATTATGTTGAGAAGGTGTTGCAATGTTTCTCTATGGAGAATGCTAAAGTAGTCAGCGCACCTTTACCTATTCATTTTAAGTTGACTAAGGGTATATGCACTGAGTTGTGGTGCCAAAAAGGTGACTACCTTTTTTTTCCCATTTTTGAATAGCGCATACACACTACAGTGCATACGTGCTTTAAAAAATGTAAAATTTTATAAATGGGCTACATATCCATAGCCCATTTATTTTATCTCAATTTTTTAGCTTCTTCCAATATTAGTGCATACATGAGTTGCATAAAACAACACTTTTCACCACCTACCTTTTTGATATGCCTCCTCGCCAGCAAAATTCAAGATCAGTGATCTAAACTTCATTTTGCATTGTTTAATTCATTTTTCATATTTTTTTGTAGGTTTTTTATAATGTTTTGTAGGGTTTTTACAATTTTTATTTAGATTTGTTTATTTATTTAGATTTCAATTGATTCTTTATCAAGAAATGTCAATAATCAACTAGCAAATCCACAAGAACCTCAAAACCCTCAAGAGCCTTAAAACCAAAACCCTCCCCAAGAAGAACAACAAATTTTGCAACCTAAACCAATTGCAAGACCTCCTCCTGGCACACAAGAAAATATAATAAATGAAATAGAAAGAGGCAAAACTAAATTAGAAGGACTCATTGGTTGGTTGAAAGAATCTGGAAAACCAATCCAATGAGGGCTCAATTGGCATCATCCCTCGAATCCATTAAGACCCAGATAGCCTCAGTTAGTGGTCAGTTAGATATTTGGTAGGTTAAGAGGGATAAACAAAAAAGATTTAATGCAAATAAATTGTCATATGAAGATTTTTTTTAAAAAAATACCAAAAGGTAGAATATGTGCATTATTTAGAAAACCCAATGAGAAAAATACTATTAGAGAGGGTACTAAACAGTTCCCCATCCATTAGTGCATACACAATGCTATTAGAAATTATTTTTGGGATAGATGGTGGGTGGTTTTTGATGCCCCTCCTTGCAACAATCACAAGGTCCTCGTGTATTTTTTGAAGAATTTGTATTGTGAGTTTTTCCTTAGGAGATCCCTAATTATTTTGATATATTAGAATCCCAGGGTAGAGGTGGGGGGTCATCATTTGAGAGGCCAGGAGCATGTCATGACCCTAATGTAATTAGGGCACCTATGGTCAAGCCACAGTGTGAGCATGTGACTATTCCTTTAGTTGTGAAGGAACATGTAGAGGCTAGTACTCTAGGGACCATTAATGCTTTGATGCAAATCCTCATCCATTCCATGAGCCCATTAGTTAAGTGGGATCCTTCTGTGCATCGCGGTCACATGTGCACTTCATGTGGATCCTTATGCACATTTGGCACTCATGCTAGAAATGGTGAGGATGATGGACTTGTCACTGATCAGTTCCTAAATGGCACATTTAGCATTGACACACATGTAAATTACAATTATCATTTACTAATTTGATCACATTTCATTTGTATAGTGAATGATTACTTAATTAGTATCTATTGACATTGTTCAAAATTCGGGGTCAGAGTGTTGGCGAGCCTAGCAGTAATCCTCCAGCCCCATTTTTTGTCTCGTCCACGGGTCCAGAGGTGTGTATCGATTTAATCATTTAAATTAATACATATATTTATTAAGTAATCATATTAAGGATTGAGAAAAAAAATTATGCATGTGCATCAGTTCTCTATAGGACCATCAACATTTACTATGGACTTGGAGCATAGACATCATATGAACTACGTATAGGTACATTTGTTTCATATTAATTTAATTCATTTGATTATATTTGTTTCATGTTTCATGTTACATGTAACATGTATTGTATGACATGCAGCTCATGACGTCGGACACTCCTCCTCATCTTCGATAATCTGTCAATCATGGAGTGGCCGCAACTATGGCTAGCTCACAGCCATTGACTAAGCTATGAAAGAAATTTCTTGGTTTTAGTTGTTGTTTATAATAGTTAGTATCAAAACTATTAATTTTATTTATAAGTGATTATATTGATTGAATTTTTGTAGGGTTTCATCATGCCTAATCGTCCACAAGCCTTCAAGGTGGATTTCTAGAGCAAATATTTGATGGTGGTAAGAAGATAATTAATTTTTTCTATATATATATTTGATTTAAACATATAATAAATATTGATTCATATCTACTTTTTTTGTATCAGCTCGAGTTAGAGAAGAGCCTCAACAAGAGGACAAGCGAGTGTGTCTAGAGGACCCCATCATCTCCACCGTCTCCCTCCACATGACAATAGAAGACCTCAAGAGATTTGTTTCCTTCCCCTTGTGAGAAGAAAAAGATATAGTTGATAGACATGTATATATATATATAGGCATCAGTGGACATATTCGATACACATTTGATGAATATATGACATTTTATATTTGATATATGACATTTATTTGATGTATGACATTATTTGACTTATGAAATTATTGGTTAATATATGATATGTTTGTTAATATACAACATTATTGGTTATCATTTTATATTATATGTTTGTTCATGTATGAAATTAAATTAGATATGTTCATATATGACATTAAATTAGATATGTGCATGTATGACATTAAATTAGATATGTTCATGTATGATATTAAATTCAATACCTAATCTGTTCAAAACTTTGATAGAATATTGATTAACAAAAAACTTTATCACTATTTAAGCATAAGTTAATCATTTCCAATATGTCATTGTCATATGATTTATGATCTTGTTCATGTTTAAAGTTTTCCTTCTCTGTCATTTGTTTATCAAGTTTAATTCAATACCTAATTAGTTTGAATTTTTGATACAATATTGATTGGCAATAAACTTTATTAGTCAAGATCGATCTCACAAATTTTAAGAGGTGTCGCTTGATAGCTTGACTTGTTTCCAAGGTAGTCACAAAAGGATCAAATTCCCTAGAAAAAAAATCCATTACTGTAATATACCTAACACTTCTCTTAACAAAAATAATATCTGCTACCAGTTTATTCCAAATCGAAGCAATCAAATTCAAAATACACTGAGCATTAGATAAAATAGTTGATAATATAATATAGGCCCCAATAAGCATAGTAACAATGTAAGATCTATAATGGTATTACCTGCAAATCAATATTTCACCAATCCTACCCTTTATAGTATTAACCCAATGCACAAAGTGATATTATAACTATGCTCCTACCCCCTATTTCACCCATATATTTTATGTCTTAAGTTTGTTGTCAGGATTAGTGTATGGAAAATACCTTGGGAGGGATCACTAGATCGCAAGAGTTGTGTTATCTTATGTTATCCAAGGTCAAATTCTTCAACTACACCAACTTTGTATTCATACAAACAATAATCAACCATGCAGGTGTCCTAGATTAATGTGTAGATTAGATTCATTTTAGTACAATGCAATGGTTATAAATGATTCTTTCTATGTAAAAAAATTGTAAATTTAATTATTCAGGTTAATATTAAATATTATCAAATTAATATATTGTATTACCAACATATAATAAATTATTGCACAAACATGCATTGAGTCAACTCTGAAATTGCTATGAGAGAAGAGTGTTAATCAACAATTTAAATATTTAAAAAAGTTAGAATTGGACTATGTAAGATTTCCCTTGCATGTCATAGAAAGGACTCAAGATGGGGGATGATGTAGAGTATGCACAAGGAAGCACCAAACAAATCAACCTACTACCCAAATTCTCCTAACTCCACAAGGACTAAACAAGGGTTATGACTCACTTCCAAATAAGTACAGCATAGATAATACAACTTTCCAATAGGTTACAAACTCCACTCACCCAAGGGAGCCAAGAATTTGACTTCCCCTTATTGGATCAGCGATGACCTTCTTCTCACAAGGTAACAAAGTGGGTTTTGATGTTCCAAGACCTCCCAACACCAAAAGTGGAAAATCAACGGGTCTATTCGTGGAGCTCCTAGAAATTGGTCACCTAAATGAGAACCTTGAGATTTATTAGGAACTCCATGAAAGAAATTAGTAGCTTGAGAAGCTCTCCATTTGTTAGCTGAATTAAAACCTTGGATTATAGATGGCTGGCCTTCATTGTACAGACCAATTTTATAGATATATAATCAAATGAATAGTGTATTAATCTAAGCATAGAAATATTGTTACATAAGAAGAAGATCAAGTTTTACAATTGCTAATAATCATTAATGTATGCACAGACACTTAAAACTAAAAAAGATGAACTAAAGAAGACAAATTAAGTATGATGTCAATACAAAATCAATAAGAGAGTTCTAGCATGATATCTTCAATATGTTTTGAATTAGAGAAAACTAAGTATTAATATGATGATCTCTATGAATTTATATCACCATCTAGATGTCTCTTTGTGTCTCCCTAACTCTCTCTATTTTATCTCACATTCATCCTCTTCTTATATCTCTATTCATTTATCACTATCTTTTTATTTCCTTTAATCTTCATGTCTACCTACAGCTTCTTTTGTTTCCCTCTATCTCTATGCATCTTTCCTTATCTCCCTCTCTCCTTCTCCCTTTATAATTATATTTCCCTACTTCTCTATCTCTATCTCTCTATATAATGTTTTTTCATATCTCTTTATCCTTGTATCTCACTCTCTCTTATTCCCCCCCTCTTTATATTCCTATTTTTCCCATATCTATTTTTTTCCATATCTATGTAGCCATCTATCCTCTTTATATCCCCCTCACTAATGCAAAGATGTTGAGCAAGAAGTGAGGTTTAAGCACTTTCTTCTTCCTAATCTACCAAACTAAATTTGTGGCCTTCCTAATATCTTACTCCTTTAGGATATCATTTTTGTGGCCTATCCAAAGTGATATGGTCATTTGTGAACTCCTCCAAGGTGAGTACTTCTCCAATCAAGATCTTGCACCTTTTTGTTTTAGGGACACTAGCCCTATTCCAAGAAAATAACTATAACTCTTCACCAATGGCTTCACCAACCCCATTTTCTATTGGGACACTTTCCTTATGTTGAACTGATCGAGAATTAACTCTTGGTTTAACCCTCCAATTGTCGTACAATACAAAATTTTGACTATCATAGAATTCCTTGTAGGTCTCCTAATCTAATTTTCTGGACTTAAATTCCTCTTAGGTTGAAATCTAACTATTCTATGGGTAGATTCAGACACCCTTTTGGAATTTATTTAAGATTCCAAAGCCTAGATTCCCAATTACATTCCTATGGCATCTAACCCATGTAAAGTACATAGACCTAATAAGGTCACACTAGGTTTGGTTTTCAAAGTAATTACTAGATAATTGGTACATGAATTGGTACATGGCCTCAAACCTCCTCTACTAACCAAAAATAACTCAAATCCACCACTAAACTACACACATCAATGCAATTCAACGTTTTTAAATCTTTTTGGTCTCAATCCTACCTAAATACACTAAGCTATTCAACTTAGGGACTAATGCAAACATGGTTTTTCCATCAAGACACTTCCTAAGCTCTAGGAATCTATAATTAAACCCTGGTTACTTGAATTTTCTAGAATCTTAGAGAATTCGACTGGTTCAAATACAATTTAGGGCTTCATTTGTGGAATGAGCTCTTAACAAGCCTTTTCCTAGATTGTTTCTAGAAAACTTACCTTAAACACTTTAAATCAAAACTAAACTATCTCAAAAAAATTTAAAATATCACAATAACACAAAGGATCTTCAAAAAATCAACTTAGTTTGTAAGAATCACCACAGATACAATTGCACAACTAAAACCATACTCCCTAAGACCAAATAACTTAAGTCCCTTTAGTTAGGAGTTCTTCTAAATTGAAAGCGGTCTTCTTAATGTTTTTAAGTGTCAACCAAGTAGCATCCTCCAATAAATGGTGTTTCCATTTTATTAGGTATTCATAGTAAGTAGACCTCTTAGTTTGTTTGGTTATCCTCTTGTCTAAAATGTATTCAATTTCTTGTACTGGTGGTTGAGGGAGGTCTTGTAGCTCCTTGTCTTATGGTAAATCTTCATTACCTACAATGGCGATACCAGTAATAGGACCTTTATATGCATATAGGTCAGCTATATCATACAATAAGTTGAAATTAGATAACCATTAAACAATTTGTAAAGTACTTCCTGCATATCATTACAGCCGCGTCAACTAAGTTCAAATTAATATTTAGAATCTAGGAACACATCAAGAAAGATATACGAAAGGTGAGAGAGATTTCACATGTTTACCTAACCAAATTTAATTAGCCATGTTTACCCAGCACCTAAAGAAAATGGAGTAGATAGTTCGATCCCACAATGAAAGGTGAGAGAGATTTGGTAGTTGGCAACTTTGTACTAGCCAACATTGCAAGTTTTAGCATCACCTGAGATTGCGTCATAAAATGAAAATAGAGTGTGATCTCCAAAAAGTGAGAGAGGTTCTGATTCGACATGCCCAAGAACATTTGAGCACTAAAGGGGATAGGATGAGGTTGAGGATAGGGTTTACCCAGCCACCCAGAGCTAACAGAGTAGATAGTTTGATCCCACGATGAAAGGTGAGAGAGATTTGGCAGTTGGTAACTTTATACTGGCCAATACTACAAGTTTCAGCATCACCCGAGATGGCATCGTAAAATGAAAATGGAGTGTGATCTCCAAAAAGTTAGAGAGATTATTATAGAACTCTACAACATAGTCCTATAGGAACTAGAATCACATCCATACCTCACACGAGCTCTGAGATATGCCCTGTCAAAGATCACAACCCTATGGCATTTAGTGACCCTTGGGGACATTCCAATTTGGCATGCCCAAGAATGTTCAAGTGCTAAAGGGGATAGGATGAGGTTGGGGATAGGTTTTACCTAGCCATCTAGAGCTAATGGAGTAGACAGTTTCATCCCATGATGAAAGGTGAGAGAGATTTGGCAGTTGGCAACTTTGTACTAGCCAACACTGCAAGTTTTAGCATCACTTGAGATGGCATCGTAAAATGAAAATAAAGTGTGATCTCCAAAAAGTGAGAGATACTATTGTAGGTTTCTGCAACACAATCATGTAGGAACTAGAATCGCATCCATACCTCATTCGAGCTCTGAGATATGCCCTATCAAAGATCGCAGCCCTATGGCATTTAGTGACCCTTAGGGACATTCTAGTTTGGCATGCCCAAGAATGTTCAAGCCATAAAGGGGATAGGAAAAGGTTGGGGATAGAGTTTACCTAGCCACCTAGAGCTAATGGAGTAGACAGTTCGATCCCATGATGAAAGATGAGAGAGATTTGGCAGTTGACAACTTTGTACTGGCCAACACTGCAAGTTTCAGCATCACCTGAAATGGCATTGTAAAATGAAAATGGAGTGTGATCTCCAAAAATAAAGAGATTTTATTGTAGTTCTTTGCAACATGGTCATGTAGGAACTAGAATCACATCCATATCTCACATGAGCTCTAAGATATGCCCCATCAAAGACTGCAACTCTATAGCATTTAGTGACCTTTAGGGATGTACTAGTTTGACATGCCCGAGAATGTTTGAGCACTAAAGGGGATAGGAAAAGGTTAGGGATTGGGTTTACCTAGCCACCCAGAGCTAACAAAGTAGACAGTTCAATCCCACGATGAAAGGTGAGAGAGATTTGGCAGTTGGCAACTTTGTACTGGCCAACATTGCAAGTTTCAACATCACCCGAGATGGCATCGTAAAATGAAAATGGAGTGTGATCTCCAAAAAGTGAGATAGGTTATTGTAGGTATCCACAACATGGTCCTATAGGAATTGGAATTGCATCCATACCTTGCATGAGCTCTAAGATATGCTCATCAAAGATCGCAGCCCTATGGCATTTAGTGACCCTTAGGGACGTTCTAGTTCAGTGTGCTCGAGAATGTTCGAGCACTGAAGGGGATAGGAAAAGGTTGGGGATAAGGTTTACCCAGCCACCTGGAGCTAATGGAGTAGACAATTTGATCCAACAATGAAAGGTGAGAGAGATTTGGCAGTTGGCAACTTTTTACTAGCCAACATTGCAAGTTTCAGCATCACCCGAGATGGCATTGTAAAATGAAAACAGAGTGTGATCTCCAAAAAGTGAGAGAGGTTATTGTAGGTCTTTGAAACATGGTCCTATAGGAACTAGAATCACATCCATACCTCAAATA
Organism: Cupressus sempervirens; assembly: GCA_028749045.1. Taxonomy (NCBI): domain Eukaryota; kingdom Viridiplantae; phylum Streptophyta; class Pinopsida; order Cupressales; family Cupressaceae; genus Cupressus; species Cupressus sempervirens. The sequence continues at coordinate 637,689,934 of CM053791.1, forward strand.
AGCTCTGAGATATGCCCCATCAAAGATCACAACCCTATGGCATTTAGTGACCCTTAGGGACGTTCTAGTTTGACGTGCTCGAGAATGTTCAAGCACTGAAGGGGATAGGATGAGGTTGGGGATAGGGTTTACCTGGCCAACTAGAGCTAACATAGTAGACAGTTCAATCCCATGATGAAAGGTGAGAGAAATTTGGTAGTTGGCAACTTTGTACTTGCCAACACTACAAGTTTCAGCATCACCTGAGATGGCATCATAAAATGAAAATAGAGTGTGATCTTCAAAAAGTGAGATAGGTTATTGTAGGTCTTTACAATACGGTCTTGTAGGAATTGGAATCACATCCATACCTTGTACAAGCTCTGAGATATGCCCGTCAAAGATACAACCCCATATGGCATTTAGTGACCCTTAGGGATATTCTGGTTTGGCATGCCCGAGAATGTTCAATCACTAAAGGGGATAGGAAGAGGTTGGGGATAGGGTTTACTTAGCCACCTAGAGCTAACAAAGTAGACAGTTCGATCCCATGACAAAAGGTGAGAGAGATTTGGCAATTGGAAACTTTGTACTGGCCAACACTAAAAGTTTTAGCATCACCTGAGATGGCATCGTAAAATGAAAATAGAGTGTGATTTCCAAAAAGTGATAGAGGTTATTGTAAGTCTCCACAACACAGTCCTGTAGGAATTGGAATCACATCCATACCTCGTATGAGCTCTAAGATATGCCCTGTCAAAGATCATAGCCCTATGGCATTTAGTGACCCTTAGGGATGTTTTGGTTCTTCATGCCCAAGAATGTTAAAGTGCTAAAGGGGATAGAACAAGGTTGGAGATAGGGTTTACCCAGCCACCCAGTGCTAATGGAGTAGACAATTCGATCCCATGACCCTTTTTCTACTAAGTTACAAAGTTGAGCAACTTTTACAACTTTCAACAATGCAATTTTTACATTTTTCGCTTGATTCCAATTCTATGACTTAGAAAAGGTTTGGAAATAGTAAAATAACTTATTTACACATTCTCATCCCTTTACCAATTCCCAAACTCCTGCAACATTGTCAACTTTTTTGCAATTTTGCTTTGACAACTTTTGCAATTTTTTGCAATTTTTGACATCTTAACTCCTAGACACCTAAAACCTAACCTAATGACCCTAAGGAAATTTATAACCTTCTAAGAAACATAAAATTCTTTTTTACCTTGAAAAATCACCTATATTGCTCATTTTTATGCCTTAAAAGTGGCCCATAGGCATATTTGACACAAAACCCCACAAATAAAAATAATGACCAAGGGTGACTTCCAAGCATGGAAAGGGTCTATTTAGGTCCAAACTAACATGAATCCAACATTAGATTCAAACCATGCAACTTTCATTGGCTAGTTGCTTCACAAACTCAAGATTAGGCTTATAACCTTGAACATGGAAAATTGCAAACATCTCCTCACAAACCAAAGAAAATAATCATGGATTTGGATACCCTTTTGGGTTTTATACAACATACTAAATCCTTGGTATCTCAAGAGAACTATGCAGCAACTAAGTTTTTTAAGGCTCACTTAGGAATGTAGGCAATTAGGCATCCATTAACAAATGAAGTACCCTACCACTTGAGAAAAAATTCAAAAAAAAAATTGGAACATGAGTGGGATCATGTAAGATGATCACATACTAATTTTCAAGCCTCGAAACCTTCTCTGCAGTGAGTTATGGAAGATGTTGCTATGAATTTCTAGCATGCACATGGATCTTGCATGCCTAGGGCATCAAGTTTTTCTCTCCAACCTCATTATTTTGACCTAAAACTAAAAGGAACATAAAAAGCATTGTCCTAACTTAGATTCCACCAAGGATCATTAATTTTTTATGGCAGAATCTCAAGATATGAGTGAAAATAGATGAAACCCTAGGTAATGGCACAAAATGGGGACATTAGTTAGTAAAATGAGAATATCATGAGTTGCAGAGTGAATTAGAACCTCATTCTAAGTGCAACATAAAGAAGATTCAAAAAATTTTCCAACCATACTAGATATCCATACTTGTATGTGATCAACTTGACCATTGAGCAGCAAACATTGAATAAAACTTAGAATTTCTACCTTTTTCTCTATTGTTTCAATTTTGTACGGCCTATACAGATTGGTAGTAGTGAAATTTTGGTATGGTTGGTATGTAAAAATTGGTAGTACTCATACTTCCTTTGTAACCTAGCCTAATCTGGCCAGTTAGGTCTATGACTCAAAGTGGGTGTTAGTTGGTGCTAGAACAGAGTCAGAGTTTGATCTTTTGGAATCTCTAAGAAGTGGTTAAAGGGTGTCTGAAGAGGTGAAAAGATAGAGTGGCCCTTTGCTAAGTGTCTAGTTGTGTGAATTAATTCTTATTCATTAGCATTTTCTTAGAGAGATATGGAATAGGAGGATGGGCCTTATTCATCATGGATAACTTAAATTTCTTAAAGAGACAGTGACATGTATTCTAGAGATAAGCACAGATCATTATGATGCATGTAAAGGATATTTTTTGGGGAAGTTTACAAAATCATCTTTTCTAATGAGTGACACTAGATTTGAGCTCATTCTTGATCTAGTACAAAGGGAATACCAAGGAAGGAATCAAAAGAGATTGAAATATTCCTTATAATATATAGTAGAATGGAATTGTTGAGAGAAAGAATCATTCTATATATAAGGTAGAAAGTGTTATATGCTACATGAGCAGGACATGCCTTGTTACCTATGGGAAGAGACATGTAGTACAATAGTATACACATACAAAAAATCTCCACACAAGATGCTAGGGAAGATGACACCAAAGGAAGCTTGCATAGGGAAGAAGCTAGATGTTAGTCGCTTCAATATATTTGGAAGTTTGATATATTTTCATATTCCAAGTGATACACATGTACTAAGTAAGATCTGACTATAGATATGGAGTACTTTTTGTGGTATAGTAAAACCTCAAAGGAATATAGGAATTTTCTTCCAACCACTAGAAGAGTTATACTCAGATGTGATGTTAAGCTCATGGAGGAAAAGGCATTTAGAAGGTATAAATATTTTCTACTAGATGATCAAAGTGAATAGTTGATAAAAGCTACAAGGATAAATCGACCAAGTCAACAGCATAGTTACTAGTACTAGTACAAAGTAGGATCATGTTGTGAGGATTCACAAAATATGGAAAAGCCATGCATCAAGAAAATATATAGGTTGATATTCCATCCTCTGCAGCTAGAAATAGGAACCATGAGGTTAAAAAAAGGTGTATCAAATCTTAAGTATAGTTACTAGTACAAAGTAGGATCATGTTGTGAGGATTCACAAAATATGGAAAAGCCATGCATCAAGAAAATATATAGGTTGATATTCCATCCTCTGCAGCTAGAAATAGGAACCATGAGGTTAAAAAAAGGTGTAGGGATACTAAAGAAATTATTGGAGATCCTAGGAAGAGTATGAGATAGTAGAGACAACTAGCCAATTTTATATGCATGATAGAAAGTTAATATTTGATTAGTGTCTTGTCTAATATAGAGTATTCTCACATCTATGGATAAATGATAACCCATGAGGCATGGAAAAAGCTAGAAGCTATTTGTAAAGGTGACAAGTATGTTAAGCAATCTGAGTTGTAGGGCCTTTCAGGGAAGTATGAAGATATAAGGGTGGAACTATTTCACCATTTATGTAGAGAGTGAATGATATAGTTTGTTCAATTATAAGTAGAGATGGCACCTTAAGTGATGTAGAGGTCAGTGGTCAACCAATTATTTGATGTAGAAACAACTAACTATCCCTTTGCTTTGAAACAATGCCCATATATCTTCCTTAAGTGTAACTAAAACAATGACCCAACCCGTTCAATCTTTTATCAAAGAATAATCATTCAAAAGACTTAACCCACTAAACTCCACACCTTTGGATCCACAAGACTAATTTTCCAATCAAGAATGACAAGATCTAGTAGCTCAATCGATAACACAACTTTTCCAATTGTTGGCCAACATTGATGCAGGAGCACCAAGGTCACAAGTAGGAGGCAAGATTTTTATATTGTGGTGACTGATCAAGAAAGTATTGTACATACTTCATAATTAGTGGGTTTGGGGCATTGCCTCAAAAAAAAATTTGGTACTATTTGCCATTCATAGAAATTTTTTTGGTACTATTCATCATTCGTAGATTCGCCAATAAAAGTTATGGCTAATTATGGCTGACATGTTATAACCCTAAAGCGGTTTAATACTTGTATAAAAGGATTTAGGGTTGGGTATTTTTTCATTATGTTGTGATGAAAAATTGGTTCTTGCAGCGGTATTGAGCTGTAAGGGATTATGGATTGCAATCAGGTTGTAATCACTAGATTGTAATAAGATCGAACTTGCTATTTGGTGGACGTAGCCCAGGGATTGGGTGAACCACATTAAATATTGGTGCCTTGTGTTCATTTCTGTATGATCTATTATTTTCTTTTATTGGTTATATTTGCATGTATTTTTTATTTCTGTCTGTGGTTTATCCTAACAAGTGGTATCAAAGCCTAGTTGTTTTTTAGTTATCCTCTCCAGGAAATTTTCACAGTTGAGTGGGAGTCTCGTGGTTGAGTGGGAGCAATGGAAGATGAGGGTAAGCTAAGGGTTGATAGGTTTAATGGCAAAACTTCCAGTTATGGAAGATGCAAATGGAAGACTATCTATATCAGAAGAATTTAGGGAAGTTGTTGGAAGGCAAAGCCAAGAATCAAGGAACTATATCAGAGGTTGAATGGGATCTTTTGGATAGAAAGGCACTTGGAAGCATTTGGTTATGCTTGGAACCATCAGTGGCATTTAATATTACAAAAGCAAAGATGACAGAAGATTTGATGAAAACCCTAGCAACACTATATGAAAAGCCCTCTGCTTCAAACAAGGTATTTCTCATGAAGTGTTATTTAATATGAAAATGGTAGAAGGTGGATCTGTTGCAAATCATTTAAATGAGTTTAATACTATTACTAGTCAGTTATCTTCTGTGGGTATCAATTTTGATGAATAAATTAGGGCTCTCTTGATTTTGTGTTATTTTCCCAAAAGTTGGAATGGCTTGGTAATGGCAGTGAGTAATTCTATTCCTGGATCTAGTACCCTAAAATATGATGATGTGATCAGTGTTGTTTTGAGTGAGGAAACAAGTATGAAATCCTCAGGTGGATCTACATCAAGAAGTGCTTTGAATGTACAAAGTAGGGGCAGAATGACTGAGAGAGGAAGTAACTCTGGAAATCATAGGAAATCAAGAGGAAATTCAAAGGGGAGGAGGTCTCAATCGAGAGGACCAAATGATTGCTGGTACTATGGGAAACCAGGGCACAAAAAGAAAGATTGTTGGAATCAAAAGAAAAATGAAGGAGATAAATTAGATGGAGACAAGGAGACAAATGTGGTAAGTAACAAATTTGAAGAGGGTGCCTTACTTCTGTCTTTAGAAAGTGTAGATGATTCATGGGTTTTAGATTTTGGTGCTTCATTTCATGCTACACCTCATAGAGGTTATTTCATTGATTATGTCCAAGGGGATTTTGGGCTTGTTTATTTGGGGGATAATGAACCCTCTCAAATTTTTGGAAAGGGAAAAATTAAGATTAAATTGCAAAATGGGAACCATTGGCTACTACATGAGGTAAGACATGTTCCAAGGCTGAGTAGGAATTTAATTTCAGTAGGGCAACTCGGTGATGAGGGTTGTGTAGTTACTTTTAATGATAAAAATTGGAAGGTTTCAAAAGGTTTCCTTGTAGTATCAAAAGGTGTGAAATTAGGCACCTTATATCTTTGTATAGGTCATATTGTTCCTTCTAATTTGATTATTTCAGAGAAAAAATGAATGTTCAGGAATAATTGTTGTAGTTGAGCAGAGAGAACAAATAGCTATTGTAGATTCTGATACAGCACTATGGCACAACAGACTTGGGCACATGAGTGAGAAAGGTAGAAAGTTAGACAGTCAATAAGGCAAATTAGACCTCCACAAAGATTTTCTCCCTCTTTGTATTCTATTTTACTTACTGATGCTGGTGAACCTAAAAGTTATGATGAAGCTGTGCAGGTGGATACTAAGATTCAGTGGGAGTCTGCAATGAAAGATGAAATGGACTCTTTGCTGAAGAATAAGACATGGGATTTGTGCAAGTTGCTTGCAGGTAAAAAGGATTTATAGAATAAGTGGATTTACAAGTTGAAAGAAGAGGAAGGAGGTAAGAAAATATTTAAGGCCAGGTTAGTTGTAAAAAGATTTGCATAGAAAAAGGGAATTGACTTTGATGAGATATTTTCTCTTGTTTCTAAAATGACTTCTATTCGTACTATTTTAAGTCTTGTGGCTACTGAAGATTTTCATTTAGAGTAGCTGGATGTCAAAACAGCCTTCCTTCATGGTGATTTGGATGAAGAAATCTATATGGCTCAGCCATAAGGATTTAAGGTCAAAGGTAAGAAGAACTTAATGTGCAAATTGAAGAAAAGTTTATATGACTTGAAGAAAGCACCTCGGAAATGGTATCTGAAATTTGATAGGTTTATGCATGAGCATGGCTATAATAGGTTTCATTCAAATTATTGTGTTTATTTTAAGAGGTCGGATGATGATAGCTACATTATTTTATGTTTATATGTTGATGATATGCTTGTAGTTGGGTCTAACATGGATCATATGAAGGGGTTGAAATGTCAGTTAGCATATGCATTTGCTATGAAGGATTTGGGGGCAGCAAAAAAAAATACTTGGTATGAAGATTTGCAGAGATAGGAAGAATAGAACATTGATGCTATCTTAGGCTGATTATGTTGAGAAGGTGTTGCAATGTTTCTCTATGGAGAATGCTAAAGCTGTCAGCACACCTTTACCTAGTCATTTGAAATTGACTAAGGAGATGTGTCCCAAGACATAGGAACAGGAGGATAAGATGTCCAAGGTACCCTATGCTTCAGCTGTAGGAAGCTTGATGTATGTTATGGTATGCACTAGGCTAGATATTGCCCATGCAGTGAGAGTCATTAGCAAGTATATGAGTCATCCAGGATTTGAGCATTGGAATGCTGTCAAGTGGATTCTTAGATATTTGAGAGGAACATCCAATAAGTGTTTACTCTTTGGGGGCTCTACTACTAATTTACAGGGCTATGTTGACTCATATTTGGTAGGGGATATTGATACCAAGCAGAGTACTATAGGTTATGTCTTTACTATTGGCGGGGCAGTCGTGAGCTGGGTTTCTAGGTTACAGAAGATTAATGCTCTATCCACTACAAAGGCAGAGTATGTTTTTGCTATAGAGGTAGCCAAGGAGATGATATGACTTTAGTTCTTCTTGGAAGAATTGGGACATCCTCAGAAGGATAATTATTTGTTCACAGATAGTCAGAGTGCCATTCATCTTGCAAAGAATTGAGCTCTGCATTCTAATACCAAACACATATAGTTGCAGTACCATTTCATTTGGTTAGTTTTGGAGGATGGATAGTTAAAGCTAGAGAAGATACATACCAATGACAATCCAATAGATATGTTGAAAAAGGTTGTAACACAAGAGAAGTTGAACTCCTCTTCAGCTTCAGTTGGTCTTTTAGACTAAACATGAATAAAAGAACAGTAGAGTCCAAGGTGGTTTGATCTAGTGGGAGCCCCATGTGGTAGTGGTATTGCTACAGGATCAGTCTCCAAGTGGGAGATTGTTGTTTAGTGTGGAGCTTGATCAGTCCCCAAGTGGGAGATTATTAGATTGTGGTGACTAATTAGGAAATTACTATACATACTTCATAATTAGTAGGGTTCAGAGCATCGCCCTAAAAAAAAAAATTTGGTACTATTCACCATTCGTAGAAAAAATTTTGGTACTGTTTGCCATTCGTAGATTCACCACTAAAGTTATGGCTAATTATGGCCAACATGTTATAACCCTAAAGCTATTTAATATTTGTATAAAAGGGTTTAGGTTTGGGTATTTTTTCATTATGTTGTGATGCAAAATTAGTTCTTGCGGCGATATTGAGTTGTAAGGGATTACGAATTGTAATTAGGTTGTAATCACTGGATTGTAATAAGATCGGACTTGTTGTTTTGTGGATGTAGCCCAAGGATTGGGTGAACCATGTTAAATCTTGGTTCCTTGTGTTCATTTCTGTGTGATCTATTATTTTCTGTTATTGGTTATATTTGCATGTAGTTTTCATTTCTGTCTATGGTTTATCCTAACAAAGATTAGCAGTTGGGACATTGATGGATCCTTAGGTGGATTGGAAGACAAATGGCCTTCTAAGGTCATTAAAACTTGTAATGAGTTTAATCATGGACATGTGATCTTGTTTTGATCATAGATTGATCATATTGTAATGAAAGCTTTAATGTAAGCCTTAATGGCATTATTGAGCCTACAAGGTACCTAGGGGTCACTAGGAATGGATTTAGATTGATCCTAGGTTAGGGGTGGATAGAAAAGACCTATAAAGGTCTTGAATAATGTAATAAGGCTATCAAAGCCTCTAAAAGATGTAAAAGGCAATAAAAGTGCAATATTTTGTAAAATTACCAACATTGGTAATATAAGCCAAAATGGGCTTAATGGAGTCATGTAAGGGGTTCAAAGGGTAGATATGAGTTTTGTTTAATTTTTTTTGTTTAATAAGGTCTCAAATGACCATATTAATGTAATGGGATAGTCATGTAGCAAGGAAGATCAAAAACTTGTCAATTGACAACTAAAATTGTCAATTTGACAACAAAATAAGGTGATTAAAGCACAAAGGTTAGAGGGGTGGTTAGAGAGGTTTCATTTGGTTTTGAGAATATAAATGAGTTTAAAACCTCCTTCCCATGTGTGGGAGACAAGTTTTGATTGTCAAAATTTATTGGTAATGCAAGAGTTTTGAAGTTTGAGCAATGAATGCATAGTTTTCCCTAAAATTTTGATCAAAAATCTAAACTTGTAACTACTATAATTTCATTTTCGTTGTACCTTTTGATCTGATTATTTTTGGAGGTGATAGAGAAATTTTTTAACTTTCATTTAGGATTGGTATGAAGGTTTAATCAATTGTTTTGTATTTTTCATATTGACTGTCCTAAAATTTGTTGTAGGTGACAGTTTAAGAGGGGTTTGAGAGTCATTTTGTGAATCTAACCCATTCTACTTTATGTGATTATTGGGGCTTATGGAATGGGTCAGAAATATTTTAAAATATTTTCTTTAATCATTCATGTGTAGGGAAGAACCTAAGGTTGAGTTTTTGATGCCCAAGGGTATGGCGTTGAGTGAGAAAGAGTGCATAAAAAGGGGTATGTGACTGCTCCAAAGGTGGATTTAGTGTTTTCTCCAAACAAGAGTTGTATTTTATGTTTGAAGTCATCTAATACAACCAAAGTGAAGGTTTTTGAACCATTTTGGGATTCTAGAGACATTGCAAAGTAAGATTTCTAGAAAGCCCTAGGGTAAAGGGGCTAGAAAGGAGGGTTTTGTAAAAACCATTGTAAAGTTGATCATGAGACCAAAAAAATAGAAGAATACTTGAATTTGAGTCATTTCTTAAGACTATTTTTGGTCATGGAAGTTCTAGGAGTCAATTCATTGTGAGTTTCTTTGTAAATGGCCTCAAACTAGGCCTAGTTGGTAGATTGAAATAGTTAGTTCTGAGTGATATTTTACAAAAAAAAAAAGTGTAAGAGGTTTTGGATTATATTTTAAAGTGAGGGAAATGGTATTTTAATCACCCAATATTTTAGGAATTTTTGTGGGAAAGTTTGGAGAAAACAACAAATTAGTGATTGGCAAGGGCTAGTTGGAACAAGCCTAGAAGAGGAAAAATTGAGAAAGTGTAAGAGATGAGTTGCCGAGAATGTTCAAGGAGTTAGAACATGTTATATGGGATGTGTTGAGATTATCTATGGTGTTGGGGTCATGGTATGAATCCAAGGACAAGTTTTGGTAAGTTGGAGGCACTAGGGTACAATGGGTGCATGGTGAACAATGTGAGTGTTTAGAAGACAAACTGAAGATTTTGGTTATAACCTCTTAGACATGGTTGTAGGAAGATGTTACCAAGTTGGAGACCTCCTCTTGAACCCTATTAGAGTCTAATTCCTTGGGTAGATTCCAAGAATACAAGAGAATCCCAGAGTTGAGTTGTGGTTCCTAGGGGAATATAGGAGGGCTCTGCATCAAACACACACACTTGTTGTATAGTCATAGATATTTTGATCATTCATGAACTTGAACAACTAATGAAAGAAAACTTGGAAAAAAAGAATATAACCATTTCCACATAACCCATAATAGATCTAAAATAAATACGAAATTAAAATCCACATGCAAGAGAATAGACAACATACCCACCGAATTGTGACACAAGATATACCCTAGCAAACCCTCATTGAGGGAAAAACCCAGCCTCCAAAAGCATCCATCATCATATATTATTCAGCAAAAAATACCATTTCCATACAACCATGGAATCCTTCATGGCCATAGCCACAACTGAGCAAACTATGTGAACAAGCATGAATCCACACATCTGATGCCATGCTTTCAACCTTCACAAATGCTCCCTTGGCTAACCTGTCAAGCCTTGTCCCGCTCGACTCTTGTCTTTTTTTCTTCTCCTTGTCACTCTTACTCTACAACAACTACCCTTGTGGCTGCTTATATAGTAGCAAGTCCCACAAAACCACTAAGTGGTATTACATAAACCATGTGCTAAAACCATGTGCTACCTAACCCACTGACCCCACATTTAATATTGGGCATTTAATTCTTTTCCCCAATATTAAATAATTACATAAAATATTTTTACAATGTTACAATACAACTCATCAAGAATATTTCATGGGAATCTTTACATGTTGCACGTCCATCTAGGTGCAACATTACATAATAAAAATAAAATAATAAAATAACAATATTATGCAATGTGTGCAACACCCATTATCTCAACAATCTCCCACTTGTTGTATACATTGCATAGGGTCAATCCATAGCCACACAAAATGAACAAGGGAACAATCCCTTCTAGCACATCCACCATCATGGATCAAAATACACCAAGTGATCCATCCTGGTACCCACAACAAAATCAAAGTATCCAGCATCTCGAACATGAATGATCTCACCTCCTATTATGCCACTCCCACTGGACATACATAGAAGCCATCCAAAGAGAAAGCCACCCAACCTGTCGCATTAGAAGATCATAAAATCTTGTACCAACTGAAATTCCAAGCACAAAATCTTGATCCAAAGGTAATCACATGTATCCGTAGTTGTCAAAATATCCATAGCTAAAATAGCACCCATAGCAAGTGCCAAACCCATCCAACTATCCATACTTCAAAGGTATAACAAGTGAATCTCATATCACTGACATATCCAATCTATAACCTGCAATTACAAGCCTCAAGAGCAATACCTACCACATATATACCAAGAAGCTCCCACTACAAAAGATAATGTCAAATATATAACCAATCCACTCACAACATCTCAAAGAAGTGAATCCATGTAGTATCAAGGACATCCACACTACATAAACTAATATCCTGCAAGAACAACTCTCATAACAAGTCTCCAATGCTCTCCCAAGTTCACCACAACCAAAAAAGGAAAGAGATAAAGGAATAACCATGTCATCTCTCACATGACATACATGAGCACAAACCAGTGATCACAATCTCTAACCAATCTCACATCCAATGTAGGCAAAACTGAACATCCAAGAAGATAACCAAGACCAGAGAAACCATGCAAATCATAACCTGTATCATGTCCTTCTACACACACCTCTAGATGTAAACTGTGCAAGTATGATCTCCTCCATAAAACCCCAACAAGAAGCCTCAACAACACCCAAACCATACCATATAACTAATCATGGATGTAAGCCTCTCACAAGAAGATCAAACTCAATAAACCATTCCTAATCCAAGGAAAATGCTCAATATAAAACCATCTCCCAAACTCAAACAGCATAACAACATATGCACATGGAGATAACTAATGCTTAACCATCTCTCAAATGAACCCTCCAGAACTAACTCATGTACCATAGCTCAAGATCCATATCCATGAAAGACAAGCATAAATATAATGCAACTGAGAGAAACAATGGGCTATACCTCTCAAGTAGCAAACCGCCGAGTAGACCAAGAGTGGGGAATGAGAATGATCATCAAGATACCCAAGTCTCCAACCAAGACTCATCTAAGAACAATCTCCTCTCAAGTCCATATTAGGTGACTACCCCTCAGACTTCCTGCTGAAACCATCAACCATCCCAACAAATACTTCTCTAATCCAAGAGAAATTAGCATCACCACTGTCTCTAAGTATCCATGAGCACCTGTAACCAATCAATCCATGCCAACTCCAAATGCAACATAGCAATATCATGAAGTATCCATCTTATGATCAGTGTACTCAATACCAAGAAACTAAACCAAGATCAATGTCAAAGTTCCAACCATGGCCTCAGGAACATAAACATGACAACATGATCTTACCATCTCAACTAAAGAGATAACATGCTTTACATGAACATACTATAACATGTCACAACTCTAAATGCATATCAAGAGTATACCATGACATAATAATGAAACCATCCTCATACCAAGGATAACATGCAAAATAAAAGCATAAACCACACCTTTGCCAAGAACCCTGTGAGTCCTCAAGATGCAACCATCTCCACACACCATGAAGAAAAACATCTCCACATACCAGGAAGTACCATCTCCACACACCATGAAGATAACCAAGAACTCCATGAGTCCTCAAGATCTAACCATCTTAAAACACCATGAAGATAACAAGTGCACCATGCAAATGTCAAAGACGCTTCTGTAGCAACAAGATCTAAGACAAACCTCCAACATCTGCAAACACTCAATAAATATATCAATGCCAACAACTCTCACTTAACCGTGGTACCAAGTCACCTATGGCATCATAAAATCCATCCTCTCCAAACCAAGAAGATATAAACCAAACCAAGAACTAATCCTGCACTGTCACCCCATCACTGTCACAAGCTCCCAGTAAACCGTGTATCCAATCTATCCATGACATCATGATGAAAAAACCATCTTCTAACCATGAGAATCATCTAAAGCATCAAACCATCAAATAACTCAAAGTGCATAGCATGAGCTCCTCAAAAGAAACCAATTAATCATGATCCTCAACCAAGAAGATATACCACCATAACCAAATTAGAAATCCAAGCTAATGAACATCAAGGATGTACCTGTATAACCAATCATGTCATGCAAAAATCTATGACACCATGATCACATCCATGAACTGAGCATCTGTCTCTCAAAGTGTCCAACCTGTCAGCATAAAATAGTCAACCACAATCCTCTACCATGACTGTACCTGGTAACAACATCTCATCCCTTCTACATGAAGATAAAATCATGTGACTTAGGGCATAGACAACTCAAATCCAAGCCACCAATCTAAATATGCATCAATAATGAAAGATCAATGGGCAAAGACAACCCATAACAAAGCTATAAATGCAACCTGTAAGTATAGACCACTTACAACACTACACAACTTGTAGACCCAACAAGTCATCATGCATATCCAAACCAAACACTGATAACCATATCATCATGAGACCAATCTGAAATATGAACTGAGTATACAATGACATCAAATCTTAAATCTCCAATGCCATAAACTCACAATGTTACCATAGTCAAAATATATTAATAAACTATTTAGATCAATATATCAACAAATAAATCATGTCAAACCTGCACCAAGTTTGAACCATGTGTAGAGCTCTCCAAGAGCTTTCCGTTGACTACTCGAAATCCAAAATCTGACTCTGTATGCCCAAGTTATGCCCTAATCTGTGCTCAAAATAAACAACATATGATTTTAGGGCTCTGAAAACCTAAAAAAATCTCAAAATCATAGAACCAAACCTACACCATGTTGTAGTACTCTGAATTAGCTTTCCAACGCCTATAAGAACTTTAAAATCTGATATTCTGAGAGAAAGTTATGGCTGTTTTACTAAGACAGTCTTTTTACCATTTTCAGTACGATTTTTCATTTTTTATTGTTTCAGTGACGAAAATTCTGACTGGATTAAATTTGATGGCCATCATGGGCTGAAACTAAAAACTCTTTCATTTCCTCTGAACATGGCCAAACTAGGGCATATTATATATCAAAATTTATGGAAATGTTGACCCGGATCCAATGGTGAGGTCTGTTTTTACCCAGGAGGTCATTTCTACATGCTACCCCCCAAAACCCTCATTTAAATGAAACATCAGAAAAAATCTTTTTGTCCAACAATTTCACATGCCCAAATATTTTACCATCCCATCATAACAGCAAATCCAAAAGCCCTCAGATCTGCAATAAAACATTAATATATCTTGCCCTTTTCTTTTATCCTCTCATGCATTCCCATGGATTCAATCTAGGGTTCCAAATAATAAAACCATATCTCTGATACCACTTGTAAGGAAACTTGGCAACAAAGAATATAACCATTTCCACATAACCCATAATAGATCTAAAATAAATACGGAATTAAAATCTACATGCAAGAGAATAGACAACATACCCACCAAATTGTGACACAAGATATACCCTAGGAAACCCTCATTGAGGGAAAAACCCAGCCTCCAAAAGCATCCATCACCATGTATTATTCAGCAAAAAATACCATTGCCATACAACCATGGAAGCCTTCATGGCCATAGCCACAACCGAGAAAACTATGTGAACAAGCATGAATCCACACATCCCATGCCATGCTTTCAACCTTCACAAATGCTCCCTTGGCTAACCTGTCAAGCCTTGTCCTGCTCGACTCTTGCCTTTTTTTCTTCTCCTTGTCACTCTTACTCTACAAAAACTACCCTTGTGGCTTCTTATATAGTAGCAAGTCCCACAAAACCACTAAGTGGTATTACATAAACCATGTGCTACCTAACCCGCTGACCCCACATTTAATATTGGGCATTTAATTCTTTTCTCCAATATTAAATAATTACATAAAATATTTTTACAATGTTACAATACAACTCATCAAGAATATTCCATGGGAATCTTTACATGTTGCACGTCCATCTAAGTGCAACATTACATAATAAAAATAAAATAATAAAATAACAATATTATGCAATGTGTGCAACACCCATTATCTCAACAACTAACACCACGTAAGAAATAGTGTTGTGAAAAAGGACTACAAAATAGAGGGAAATGGCCATCAAATATGCATGATTTAAATAGCTACCTTAAATAGCCCTTTACTTCATAAATCACTTCAACTCAATCATTGCATTATACAGACAACCTCATCATATGTCACTTGAACAAACCTATGATGTACAACATGAGAGAAAAATACACAAAATTAAATCTTAAAATGTTACAAACCTATCATCAGATAGAGACCTATTTTCCTTCTTACTTTTTGATGATTGTGATCCTCTGCAATTCCAAGCATAAGATGATTAACACACAATGGTACTTGAACAAAAATCAATAATAAATATTGAGGATGTGAATTGATAATACCATTTCATAGATGATTTTGGCATCTCACCCTTTATCACTGGTGCTTCAACTTTATTAGCCCTGTTCTTTAGTGACCTACAAATGAAAAATTAGCATAGTAAAAAATCTAAGATAAGATCAATCCACTAAAATTAGAGAATGACAAAAATTGAATTTGGCTTGTGATTAAGAATTATCCATTTGTACAAATCCTTGCTTTTTGAGTTGTATGATAACCCTTGCTTGATGAGTATTAAAAACTTCTCCAATTATATCCTTGCTTTCACCAATTTGAAGTTTATGGTTACATGCACACAATCATGACTTTACATCACAAAGCATTCACATTCTAAAAAATTTCATGTTCTTTCATTACATTTTGATCTAAACAACAAATTCTAAACTTTCACTTATTAAAATGACTAATCTAAAAATGGGTCCTATTAAAGAATCTAATATAAATTCAAATAATGTATCTAGATTCTAAACAAATCAAAACATAAAATCTATGATTTAAACTAAATCTCATCACTTACACATCATAACAATATGGTCCACCTTAGTCATGTGGATAGTCTTGGGGAAGAGGTTGCAACATTGTATTTGGATCCAATTGATCACTCTTTATCTCTCTCCCTCTCTCCCTATTCAATCTAATGAGCCAATTGGATCTGCTCAACATTTTAATGTCTCAAGTATTGCCTTGTGGTCTAACTCACAAACTTTCCAAAGAATCTTATTATGTGGTTTTCCACCATATTTTTATCAAGTGGACATTTGATACGACAACAAGGTTTGAATAATTAAGAATCTTCCTCTCTATTTGCCAATCCTCGAATAACCACAGGTTAGGGTTCTTCATAGAATATCGTCTAAGCCATGTGCCGATTACAACCACCACAGTGACTACACTGACATGGTACTCTAAACCTACACCATCTATAACCGAGTGATCCAATTTTTGTTTTTCTTGGACACAAAAACACAAATAATAAGTTGTCCCTTCTTCATTGTCTTTAGGTGCAATAATAGCAAAAACATGGCCTACAGTGACAAATGTACAAAATGCAGTCATTAATTCATAAAATACTTAGGTAAATGTTATAAAGTTACATATTGAAATTACAAAGATATATAAATATATATATTACCAAGTTGCACTAGATTTGACAAGTGGTCAAATTTAATAGGAAAATCCATCTCTACCATTTCCAATGCTTGTGGGGGACGATAGGTGTCAATTGGGTCCAAAAGTCGTATATCACATTTGTCCACCCATTTAGTTGACTCACAGTCATCCCAATTTTTCTCTGCACATGATGGACAATAGCATGCCATTTTTCGTGTGTGGATACTCCATGAACCTACATTAGAGCTTCTAAAAGAGTGTAACTCACTAGATCCTGTTAGTGTGCAACAATCCTGATATGGTGTAATGTTAGTATTATCTATCAACCAAAAAAATCTATGAACCGTAGACTCACCTTCTTTACCTAGACCATTATAGGGTTACACCATTGGACGATGGATTTTGCATCTATCAATATTGCTCCATCTTTTTGCTATAGTTCTTCACCAGCCAAGGCTCTTTTGATGCATGTGTCTGCACCATCGTGCTCTCCCTTACCATGACTAGCCTCTGTAAAATTTCACATACATTGAATTCTACACAACCTATGCATCCTGCTCAACCAATAGAACATTCATGCATTCTTGAATTGAGATGCACAATTGTCTGACCAAATAATGTGTTGACGATATGTTATGCCCCTATTAGCCAAATCTCCATAAAATAGTTGAAAACAACCATGTACAAACTCCATAGAATGTGATTGATCATCACTAATGTAAAAATGGTACTTCCTCAAAACCTTCCTATCATCCTCTGTACTTGTAGGTGAATGCATGAATGTTATGTGAACAATAATGCAAACCTATTGAGAAGTATAATACTTTTCTTATACCTCATTTTATGGTTGTAGTGTGTAGTTCTCTACAAAATCTACAACCAAAACAATGGTATCCAGTGGAAACGTATCCTTGCACAACTTGAATTGCAAATCCAGCCATCAAGCTCTATGGGTATGCCTTGCATACTCGTAAGTAATCTTTTCATGAAAAATTTTCATGAACTCATACACTGGAATCTTTTCAATGACTAAATCACATTTTTTACCATGTTTCTTGTTGTCACTTAGGTTTGTACCCTTGTCCAAGGCCTATGCATGAGAACAACCTAGTGAAACATGGAAACAACCTCCAAGCTGTGGGACTTGAACTGCAGGTTGAGTCTCTGGAGAAGGCCGGCTTCCGCTTACTATTAGGGCGCACCTATCTACTCTTGGAGAGGAAAAGGGAGAAGAAGAGCACAAAAGCAAATCTACCTAGTCTAATCTAAGGAGTTGATGCACCAAAATAGAGTGTTCAGACCAACCTCTGCCCATAAATGCGCTACTGAACCAGAATGAAACTAAGGATATACACATCTAGACTTTCTTTAATCAAATAACCACATACAGATCAGAAAACCAAGATGAATGACACAAGGAAGAAGTTCACTTATATACCATTCACAGGCCAGCAAAGATACAATCATGCGAATTACAGATTTTCACAAAACAATGGCACAGGCAAAGAATTCTTGCACTTTAATACCAATGGCTGAAGGAGATAAATAAAGAATCAGATAGTTCAGAGGCATAGGGGAATTCACACTAGAATTGCAGAGCAAACCAGAGGAAAAAATTAGAGAGAAAAGTCTCCTACAAAAATAATTAAATCTGCCTTTATAGTTCAGGCATAACTGAGGTCTTTTGCTGCTGAAGTGACCCTGCAGCTACCTGCCATTAAGTCCTGTGGAGGACAATCATGGAAATTTGAGGAAAATCTATTTTTTGTTGCAACAGGTGTCAAATGGTGCCATAACTATGCTCTAACCCGGTAAATGGATCGACTGAGACGGTGGAGTGTCTCTCTATATTTTGCATTCATTTTTGGTGGTTTTGGATCAATCATGAAGATCAGATCTCACAACAAAATAGATCACCTTCATTCTTTGGTTCATGAATTAATGGGGGGTCAGAGAGTCCACCTAGTTTCACAAGCCAACTGGGCCACGCAGGCCAATCGCTTCTTTTCATTCTACCACCTAGGAAGTCCTCTATGGTTGACTTCCTTTTATTGAACCAACCATGCCACCCTTCAAACTATTATCATTAACCGTAGCGATCACACTAACTACTAGTTGTCAACCGCCAACTTAGCTGAGCTAGCGAGACACATGTCAACAAGGCACTGTGTCACCATGGTATCCGTCGTGCAACTTTGGAAGGCGACATAGCACCGACCATCGATCTACCTTAAATTTGATGATCGTGGAGACTCATCATACCACTATACTATTCTTACCCTAGGCCCATCATATCTGGTGCCACCTCAGCAATCGCACCACACTCGAATGACACCTAGCAGTACCTGATTGATGTACCCTAGCAAGACCTGGCCCCACTGATCCACGTAGTAAAATGACGCTATGTCACCATGGTAAAGATCACGCAACTTCAACATAGCGACATGGCATCTTCCATCAATCTGACTTAATCTAATGATCGTGAAGACTCGTTGTACCTTGCACTTTGATCCTCCACTATCAGCACACCTGGCATCACCTCAGCAACAGCACCCTAGCGAGACCTAGCCCCACTGATCCACGTGGCGAAAGGGCACCATGTCACTATGGTAAATCTCGCACAACTTTTCCATAGCGCGATAACACCTTCCCTTGATCTCTGCAGATCCAACAGTGGAGATCTTAACCCTTCACTGCACTAGCCGCGTTGAAGATCTGGTCCCATGCGCTAACTGTATTCTGACCTGGCATATGTGGCTATTCCCCATTGGACTAATGAAGCACCACCTTGGTCTGACAAGGCACCAACCTGGAGGGTCTATATTGCTTTGACCCTACTGAGGGACACGTAGCGCCTAGGCGCTATGTTGCTATTATAAATCTCGCACAGCTTTTCCATAGCACAATGGCGCCCATCATAGATCAATTTCAATCTGACGATCAGAACCACCTCGTACTTTGTGCATCCTTCCCTCTAAAAATTACTAGGCCCATGAACCACATATGCCCCAACTCATACACCTGACACCTCTCTATTGGCCTATGAAACACAACCTGGCAGATTCTGGTACTTTTTAATCCTGACCATGCCATGTGTCAACCAGGCGCTATGTCGCTAACGAAAAACTTGTGAGTTTTCCGTTGGCGACATGGCACCTTGTCGCTTTTTTGAAACTTTCTAGCTCGTGAAACTAACCGCCCACCGCTAACTTTCTCGATGATGCAACTTGCCCGCTGTCAGACATTTTCGTCGGGCGCTATGTCACTATGAAGATTTTCCAGCCAACACATAATAGCGGCATAGCACCGACGGTGCCGTGGAACCTTTTCGACCCACCGTGAAACTTTGTCTGTCCTGCCAAAGAGTCCTGGACGACCTGCAAACTGGACCCACTGGACACGCGTCAACAGGGCGTATGTCGCTAACATAAATCTCGCACAACTTCACCATAGTGAGATAGCGCCCTTTGTAGATCTGACGGCAGAGAACTTGTGGGCTGCCAAATATATCATAAGGTTTAAAACTTTGGTATTTTTTAATATTTCACTAGTATTTGACTATGGATATTTCAAAGGCAGGAAGGGCAATATGAGTTATGAATTTTGGTGGGAAAGTTAAAATACAACATTTCTGGCGACTCACAGGGGGCATGAGCCTGCTCGATGCATGACTAGTGCCTGTAAAAAATCCATTAGGTCACAGGGTCGAAAAAGTATGAATCTGAGAACTGCAAAACCCTAACCCTTCTACGAGGAGATCAAAACATTGAAAACCCTAGCTCTGCAACTACAATTGGAAACAAAAAACAAAACTTCCTCTGCAACTCGAGACACCTCAAAATCTGCTACCTCTTAGGGAGGCGGTTGTGCCCGTGCACTTCTTGAAAAGTAGGAAACAAAAGAAACTAAACTACTTATGTACATGGATTCACAAATTTTTAGAAACAGGGCTTCAGATAGATCCCATTGACTGGAATGGGCAAAATCTCTCCATTGGGCTGGCTTAGCTGGAATGCGTTAGCCTGTTTACAATTGGCAATCAGATAGGGGCCACTCCATAGTGCATCAAATTTGGAATGTCTTCCTAGTTTTGCCCTATCTGCATCCCACTTTAGAACTAAATCTCCCTCTCTGAAGGTTCTGACCCTAGCCTTCTTATCAAAACTTCTTTTCATCTGCTGCTGATGTATCTCTAGGGTTTGCATAGTCTTATTTCTCTTTTCTTCTAGTTCAATCAGCTCTGCCATTCTTACTGACATGGCATTATCTTCAATCAATTCAAGCTGATGGGCCAACTCCAAGGATGGGAATTCCAATGAAATTGGGAGTTTGGCATCCCTACCATATACTAGCACAAAAGGTGAATTCCCAACAGATCTCTTGGGTGTTATCCTATCAGCCCATAGAGCAGTTCTTAATTTCTTATGCCAAACCCTCTGATTGTCCTCTATTGTCCTCTTCATGATTTTGATCAAATTTTTGTTGGAAGACTCAGCCAAACCATTACCCTGGGGATAGTAATTTGATGATGTGCTCAGGTAGATATTGTGATTCATTGCCCATGCACAAATCTGGGTTCCAACAAAAGACTTAGCATTGTCCGAGATGATAATAGAAGGAGCACCAAACCTAGATACAATTCCATCAAGGAACTCAACAACTGATGGTTCTATGGCATCCTTCAAGGCAACTGCCTCCATCCATCTAGTGAAATAATCAGTAGCAGCCAAAATCCATTTATGACCTACACTAGACGAAGGATTAATGGGGCCTATAAAATCCAACCCCCACTGGATAAAGGGATGATCCACCTGAATAGGATGAAGGGGGAGAGCTGAAAGGCTCTGTTTGCCTGAGAAGAAAGCACACTTCTCACATTTCCTCACATATCCATAACAATCATGGAACAAAGATGGCCAATAATAACCAGCCCTCATGATCTTCATTGCAATTGTTCTTGCAGAGAAATGGCCACCATCAGGGCCATCATGAAGTTTCTTAATCATCCACCCAGCCTGATCCTCTTCAATGCATCTCAACAAGGTCCCATTAAAATCTCTCCTAAATAGGATACCATCAATCACAACATAGGGCATGGACTGTAGTCTATATTGTCTTCTTTTAGCTCTGTCCAATCCCTGAGGGTATCGATTCCCTGATAAGAAGTTCTTCATGTCATTTATCCAGCTCCTTGGACCATTAACATTTCCTTCCTCCTGCTGCTCTGTTATTACCATAGCAGCCTCTTCATCTGAATCCTAGCCTGATAAAATTTCTTTGCACAATCCTTTCCCTCTTACCAGCTTGGTAATCTGAATATCAACATCATACTCCATTACCTTGGTGATCCATCCAGCTCTCTTTTCACTGATATCTTTGCTTAATAGGAAGTCTTTTACACTGGCATGGGGCACCAAAAAATGGATCCTATTGTGGGATAAGAGGTGCTTGAATTTCTTCAAGGCTCTGATGACCGCAAGGGCTTGCTTCTCCACAAAGTTGTACTTATCTTCATATTCCTTAAGCCCTTCACTAAAGAAGGCTATGGGCTGCTCCTCATCCTTGTCATTTGTTTGAGTCAAGACAGCAGAGATACTTGACTCACCACCTAGAGTGTAGAGGATGAAATCTTTCTCAAAATTTGGATTCATGAGAGTAGGGGCTAAGGCTATGGCTACCTTGATTTCTTCAAAAATCTCCTTCCCTTCCTTGGTCCATGAGAAGACTATACCTTTCTTAAGCATAGCCATGAGAGGTTTCACCATGGTAGCAAGATTAGGAATAAACGTTCTTACAAAATTTATTCTACCAAGAAAACTTTGCAGCCCTTTCTTGTGTTTAGGAAGAGGAAGGGCAAGTATTGCCTTTGTTCTTTCTGGATCAATGGTCAACCCATCCTTAGATACAATGTGTCCCAATAATTTTCCTTGGCTTGTAGCAAAGACACACTTGGCTACATTAAGGGAAACCCCAAACTCTCTACATCTTAGAAATACCTACCTTAGATGATCAAAATGATCTTCTACATTTTTTGAATATATAGTTATATCATCAAGGTATACTAAAACAAACTTGTCAATTAATTTTTTGAAGGCCATCTCCATTGCCTTCTGAAATGTGTCACCTGCATTTGTTAGTCCAAATGGCATCTTGCAATAAGCATAGGTGCCCCATTTAGTAGTGAATGTTGTTTTATATCTGTCAGATTCTTTAACCAACACTTGGTTATAACCAGAGAATCTCCTTGAACCACTAACCTTGGATAGAATTTACTCCATGGAAGGGAGAGGATGGTGATCTTTAAGAGAAGCCTGATTAAGGTCTCTAAAGTCCACACACAGTCTAATTTCTCCATTTTTCTTCCTTAGAGGGACAAGGTTAGCTACCCATGATGAGTGTTTGATAGGAAATATTATATTAGCCTCAATCAACTTGGATAGTTCTTTTCTCATTAGAGGTTCAATCTTAGGATTCACTGGCCTCTGTTTTTGCCTTACTGGCTTGGCCTTATCAACTAAATCTATGGTATGCTAAAACAAACTAGGGTCAAACCCTTTTAAATCATCATATGTCCAAACAAATACATCATTAAATTCTTTACATAGATGAATGAAGTTTTCTTGCTCAATTTTAGAACATACCTTCCCCATATTCAAAAATTTTTCATCAGCAATTGTAACTAGGGCATGATCATCCATTTTTGTAGCTAGATTCATCCCTTTGCCTCTTGTTTGATCATCAAGATTAAAGACACTCTCCAAGGTAATGAGACCCTTGGGCAACTTGTTAGAACTAAGATGAATGATCTGATCACCATATTGATCTTGCAGTCTTGACTGATTTCTATCTAAGAATTCTGCCTCATTCTACAAGAAACTCACAATTTGCTCATCAAAATCAAACACCTTCCAATGAGTGGTGTTGTCAGGGATGGTAGGCCTCACTACCAACTTTATTTGTTGCTTCTTCTTCTCCTCCTCAAGATTCCCTGGTACATCATAAGATGCAGCCACTGCTGCAAGTCTATCAGCATGTTTATTTCCTTTCCTAGGAATGCTCTGAATATTAAATGCATTGAAGCCCTCAAGAAAATCCCAGACTCTATGTTTGTAAGACTTGAGTAGGCCATTTTTGGTGATATTCTGATTTCTCACTTGGTTAACTACTAACTCACTATCCCCATATACTTTCAAGGCTTGAATTCGTCTCTTTTGGGCAAGTAAGAGACCTTGAATCAAAGATTCATACTCGGCCACATTATTGGTGCAACTAAATTGGAGCCTAAAGGAGAAGTAGTATCTTATTTGTGCTGGAGAGATCAGCATAACACTAGCCCTTGATCCATTTCTATTCCTTGAGCCATCAAAGTACATACTCCATGTTCCACTTATATCATCATTAGTCCTAACAAGGTCAGGAACTTGAGCATCTTTCTCTATTATGCAATATGTACTAAGGCCTGTCTCAAGAGTCTCTAACATAGGTTCAAACTGATATGCATTTGCCCACTCATCCAAGAAGAAATCAGGAATCTCTGCTATGGAAGTGGCAAGCTCATTTACTATGTCATTTTCATCCATCTCTAGAATAGGGCAATTCATGTTGATGGGATTGGGGGTGTAAGATTCAGTGTGATGAAGGGCTTGAGGTTCTGCTCTAATTGAGGAATTGGCTCCATATCTGGTCTTAAATGACATATATGACCAATCAGTAGATATGAATCCACCAATTTGAGCAGTGAAGTCTCTTAAAAGACAGATAGCAAAATAGGTCTTGACTTTAGCAACAGATATGTCTTAAAACACAGTGCAACTTGGGCATGCATGTAGGGCCATCTCCACATTCCTAAGGATACCCACATTTTTGATGGTACTACCATCTAATTGTAACACATCCCTAATGATGGGCTCACATTTTATTTCTAAAGCATCAGCAACACACCTAGGCATTACTGAGCTACTAGCCCCCGAATCTATCATGCAATTGTGAACTAACTTGCCCCCTATAATCAAAGAAACATAGAATGGAGGAGGTCTAACCTTTTTATTTGTCTCCACATACCCTGTTAGTTGTACTAGACTTGTGGCACTTTCCATGATAGATGGCTGATCCTTGGGTTCAATCTTCTCTAATTCTTGTTGTAGCATCCTCTTCTGCATTGGTATGGTAGCAACAACATCCCACATAGAAATATTCACATTGGTCTTCTTCATTTGCTCTACCACACTGAAAGGTGTATTAGGAACTTTGGTAGAAGCTTTGGGAGCTGCACTTATAAGAGGTTGAGATGGGGCAACATAAGGATCACTTGCATCTTTCTTTCTAGAATCTTGCTTTTGCTGCTGTGAAGTGCTTGTTTGTTCATTTGCTGCTTGTATATGAGGTGTAGCACTTGAAGTTGAGGCCTGCTTTGGAGAAGGAGGGGTAGCATGTTCCATAGCTCTCTTCTTACTTCTAGTGTTATGAGCAACGAAATCCTAGTTTACATTACAATGCTCCCCAATCTGATGATTCATGAAAGAGAAATCATCATGTCCTTGAATATATGAGGCCTCCTTGGGATGATCCTCCTTGTATGATTGCTTTGCTACAGGTTCTTGGTCAGTCAGGGCCAAATAAGATTCGGCCTTCTGGCACATGCAATAGGCATAAGAATAGTTGTAGGAAGGACAAAAATCTTGATCTTGGGCCAAGTTGTTTTGAGGGACTATAGCTCTATTCTGATTTGAGCTGGAGGCAGAAGCATGACTATTTTTCCTACCCTGATCAAAAGAGTTATTCCACTGATTAGGATTCCTACCACCATTTGGAGCTTGATATTGCAATTGGGGAGGCTTTCCACCTTGAGCTTGTTGCCTTTCCAAGGCCACCACTTTGTTACTCATTTTTTGTATTATAGAAAAACTATCCTCTAATCTCTTCCCTTGGTCCTTCAACTCCCTCCCCTGCTCTTGCAATTTTTTATCCAGGGTCTTCTCTCTTTTATCTGTATTTAGCACTAGACCTTGGAGCATCTCTTTGAGTTCATCTATCCCATTTGAGGATGTGGAAGCTTGAGGGACTGGAGTAAGGGCTTGTGATGTAGAAGTTGTAGGAAGAGGGGCCATTGTTGGTTGGTGGTTGGGAACATCAGGAAAGAAAGGCATAGGGGGCCTTGGAGCCAACTTTCCTCCTTGTATCAGGATGTTCTTAGCTTTTATGGCTATCTCATAAGCATTAGGCAAGGTATCTCCTCCCATAGTTTGGATTGTAGTGGCAATATCACTGTTAAAAGCTCTAAGGTAATGCAAGAAGGCATTACCAGGGGTAGGTTTCACCGAAGTAGGTATTCTATCCCATGTCTTTTGAAATCTATAATTAAAATCAGTTATACATTCATGGGGGGCCCTTTTTATAGTAGTCAGCTGCTCTAAAAGTGACAGATGGTCACTTCTATCCTCAAAATGTTTGCATAACCCTGCTCCTAGTCCATCCCAATCGGTTATAGAACCATGAGCTAAGCCTCTATACCACTGTAATGCTTTCCCTTTTAAAGATGAGGCTAGAAGTCTGACAACAACATCATCCTCTATAATACCATGAATATTACAAACATTTGCTACTTCTTGGATATGCTCTAAAGGGGAGATGGAAGTTTCACCAGTAAAATCAGGTATACTTTTTAGTGCAGATGCTGGTATATCATGTCTTTGGGCTAACAATAGAGGACTTCCATCATTAAAGGTGGAAAAAGCATGGACTCTTGGTTGTGCCATGTAAACAAGTGTTCTATTGATGAGTGTTGATGGCAATCTAGGCTGAGTTCGAGCAATAGGAGGAGTAAAGACAGATCTTATAGGTATATTAACTGTTATTATACCCCTAACTGGTGATAACAAAGTTCTAGTCCTCCTTCTTCTAGGATTTGAAAGAGAAAGCTCTTGATATTGAAATTTACCTCTAGAAGATGCCCTTGTTTTAGCTCTCGGCATGAATCGCTGTAACTTTGGCTTGGAACCAGATTTGTTGATGTTCAGAGTCGCTAAGTACTTTGAAGAATCAGCCTCTTGAAGGCTTGAATACTAAAGCCAGCACTACCTCTTCAGCATTAATCTCTAGAAATCCTTCTTCTTGACATCAGTAGACTTTAAATCTTTAAAGGATGAGTCCCACTGGGCATGTCAAAAACTGTTGTCACTTAGGTTTGCCCCCTTGTCCAAGGCCTATGCATGAGGACAACCTAGTGAGACATGGAAACAACCTCCAAGCTATGGGACTTGAACTATGAGGTTGAGTCTCCAGAGAAGGCCGGCTTCCTCTTAGTATCAGGGCGCACCTATCTACTCTTGGAGAGGAAAAGGGAGAAGAAGAGAACAAAAGAAAATCTACCTAGTCTAATCTAAGGAGGTGATGCACCAAAATAGAGTGTTCGGACCAACCTCTGCCCATACATGCGCTACTGAACCATAATGAAACTAAGGATATATACATCCAGACTTGCTTTAATCAAATAACTACATACAAATCAAAAAACCAAGATGAATGACACAAGGAAGAAGTTCACTTATATACCATTCACAGGCCAGCAAAGATATAGTCATGCGAATTATATATTTCCACAAAACAATGGCACAGGCAAAGAATTCTTGCACTTTAATACCAATGGCTAAAGGAGATAAATAAAGAATCAGACAGTTCAGAGGCATAGGGGAATTCACACTAGAATTGCAAAGAAAACCAAAGGAAAAAATCAGAGATAAAAGTCTCCTACAAAAATAATAAAATCTGCCTTTATAGTTTAGGCATAACTGAGGTCTTTTGTTGCTGAAGTGACCCTGCAGCTACTTGCCATTAAGTTCTGCGAAGGACAATCATGGGAATCTGAGGAAAATATGATTTTTTTTGCAACAGGTGTCCTTAGAGGACTGAAAACAGTGCCATAACTACGCTCTAACCTGGTAGATGGATCGACTAAGACGATGGAGTGTCTCTCTATATTTTGCATTCATTTCTGGTGGTTTTGGATCGATCATGAAGATTAGATCGCAGAACAAAATAGATCACCTTCATTCTTTGGTTCATGAATCAATGGGGGGTCAGAGAGTCAACCTAGTTTCACAAGCCAACTAGGCCACGCAGGCCAATCACTTCTTTTCGTTCTACCACCTGGGAAGTCCTCTGTGGTTGACCTCCTTTTATTGAACTAACCACGCCACCCTTCAAACTGTTATCGTTAATCGTAGCGATCACACTAACTGTCAGCCATCAATCGCCAACTTAGCTGAGCCAGTGAGACACGTGTCAACAAGGTGTTGTGTCGCCATGGTATCCGTCATGCAACTTCGAAAGGCGAGATAGTGCCAACCATCGATCTACCTTAAATCTGACAATCATGGAGACTCGTCGTACCACTATACTGTTCTTACCCCAGGCCCATCATATCTGGTGCCACCTCAGCAATCGCACCACACTCGAATGACACCTAGCAGTACCTGACTGATGTACCCTAGCGAAATGTGGCCCCACTGATCCATGTGGTGAAAGGGTGCTATGTCACCATGGTAAAGATCATGAAACTTCAACATAGCGACATGGCATCTTCTATCGATCTAACTTAATCTGACGATCATGAAGACTCGTTGTACCTTGCACTTTGATCCTCCATTTTTAGCACACCTGGCATCACCTCAGCGACCGCACCCTAGTGAGACTTGGCCCCACTAATCCACATGGCGAAAGGGTGCTATGTCGATATGGTAAATCTTGCACAACTTTTCCATAGTGCGATAATGCCTGCCCTTGATCTCTGCAAATCCGACAGTGGAGATCTTAACCCTTCACTGCACTAGTTGCGTTGAAGATCTGGTCCCATGCGCTGACTGTATTCTAACCTAGCATACGTGGCTATTCCCCATTGGACTAATGAAGCACCACCTTGGTCTGACAAGGCACCAACCTGGAGGGTCCGTATTGCTTTGACCCTACTAAGGGACATGTGGCACCTAGGCGCTATGTCGTTGTTGTAAATCTCGCGCAGCTTTTCCATAGTGCGATGGTGCCTATTGTAGATCAATTTCAATCTGACGATCAAAACAACCTCGTACTCTGCACATCCTTCCCTCTAAAAATCGTTGGGCCCGTGAACCACATATGCCCCAACTCATACACTAGCACCTCTCTATTGGCATGTGAAACACAACCTGGCAAATTCTGGTACTGTTTAATCCTGACCACGCCATGTGTCAACTAGGTGCTATGTCGCTAACAAAAAACTTGTGAGTTTTTCGTTGGCGAGATGGTGCCTTGCCGCTTTTTTGAAACTTTCCAGCTCATGAAACTGACCGCCTGCCGCTAACTTTCTCGGTGATGCAACTTGCCCATCGTCAGACATTTTTGTCGGGCATTATGTCGCTATGAAAATTTTTCAGCCAACACACGATAGCGACATAGCGCCCACGGTGCCATGGAACCTTTCTAACCCATTGTGAAACTTTCTCTGTCCCACCAAAGAGTCCTAGATGACCTGCAAACTGGACCCACCAGACACGCGTCAACAGGGTGCGATGTCGCTAACATAAATCTCGCACAACTTCACCATAGCGAGACAGCACCCTTCATAGATCTTCCTCAAATCTGACGACAGAGAACTTGCGGGCCGCAAAATATATCATAAGGTTTAAAACTTTGGTATTTTTTAATATTTCACGGGTATTTGACTATGGATATTTCAAAGGCGGGAAGGGCAATATGAATTATGAATTTTGGCAGGAAAGTTAAAATACAACATTTCCCATCTTTTAGAGCATATGTCACTATCTTAAATTTTGTGTAATCTACTATTTCATTTCCAATTGCATGTGTACTATCCATATGGTGACAAGTTGATAAAAGTTGCAAAGAACTACAAAATAAGCACGTACCATCCAAGCATGATGTCTTGTAAATTGTTGGCCATCTCCTATTTCAGATAAAATGTTGGATGTGAATTCTCTTGAAGATCTTGGTGGCTCATTCATGTCACAATCCTACAAAACAAACTGAGAATGCAAAAATACGCATATATGCCTAAAAACATCAAAATGGTTAGAAAATTCAATATGTATCCTACAACAAGTTGTGCGTATGTGATTTATCTTCACATAAAAAGGTTTACCCATCTCAAAAAAAAATTGACTTATTCAAATTTGAGGATACATACCAATAAATTTTATAAAAAATTGTGTCTGAGTTGAGTCTAATAAATGTTTCCCATGTGTGTCGCAATTTTGGCTACCAATCCTCTTTCTTACAACATCTCTTTAATTAGGGGAAACACGTGTGTTATTTTTCCAAAAATCTTTGATCAATGATTTCAAAGCTTCACTAATTTCTTTATCCTTTCACGGTAGTCTATCGTTAAATATCCATAACTCATTTTTTGTTGGATCTTCCAATCTCTCACACCTTAGCATGGCTCTCCTTAGAGTACCTCTACCAATTTTTAATGTTTTGCTTGTCTTTCTCATAAGTCAAGCTTTCTTCATTTGGCTACTTACTATTGTCGATGTAAATACTCATCTTGTGATATTACTATCTTTGGTGCATGATTTAGAACTCACTTTGTCATAAGCACTCATTAGATTCTTTACAATGTTCTTTTCATTTGAATTGTCCATCATTCTTAGCCCAAGAATCTTCATGATAGGCCTAAATTTCAAATTCCTCATCATTTCAACAAATAATTGGCATTGATCTATAATATTTAACTCTTCAAAAAATAATCTCCACATAGGATTAACTTTTCTTTGATAACTACGATTGCTAGTCTTGTCAGGCATTGATTTCAAAATGTTAGTATCAATATCAATCAAATATTTTGGTCTTCTAAAATGAATTCTAGAAGGTGTTATAATCTCTTAAATATTCCTCAACATTTTTAATATCAACATAACTTTGAGTGTATTGCGTACCTTAAACCAAAGATGATGTGCCTTGGTAATAAGATGCAAAAGATGGAATATCACCTATTTGATGTGTTGTTGTTGTGCCTTCAACATGACATGATGGAGTGTGTATATCATCGGATCTACAAATCAGTGTCTCTTCAACATGAGAGGATGATATAACTTCAACATTGGAAGATGGTGTAGTGGATGATATGACTCCAACATTGGAAGATGGTGTAGCTTCACAATTCAATTGTCTTCTTGAGCGTAACAATCTCATTCATTCTCTTTGTCTTTCCAATTTTTCCTCTTTGTTTCTTTGTACCAATGATTCTTGATCCGAGCTTTGAAAGTCAATTCTTCATTATTGCTTTGCAATTTTTTTTGTTCACATAGTAATTTCATTTTATCTCTTTTAATTGCTAAATCTCTCTCCCTATCTTCATTTGTTTGAGTTTTTGGTTTCTTCCTTGGCGTGATGATGATTTCTACATGTCAAATTATTCAAATATTAGAATTACTTAAATTGTGTAAATTATAAATTATTCAAATACATATAAAAATTATAATTATTTGAATGAATACACAATATATATATCAAACAACTTGTCAAATTTCTAACCATTTCAAAATAACATTTCATTCAAACATACAATTTTCAATGAATTCACTATATATTAAACAACAAATGTGTCAAATTATAATCAAATTTGTTTCTATATATCAATAAACAATATTTAAAATGGATTGCACTAACCTTTTCTATATAAGGAATATTCAAAAAGTCTTCAAATCACGTGTCTAATGATTGAATTTGGTGTTTGCTAGCTTCAAAAAGTGTTGAAATAGTGTTTTCTATGTTGAAAGCCATGATTTCTATCGAAATAATAGAGTGCACAATAGACCAAAAGTAGAGAATGGATGAAATGGGCCCCAAAGTTGCTTTTTGACCATTTTTAGGTGATTTCACATAGTGTGTATGCACTATAGAACGTACACACTATGTGAAAACACATCACTCTCCATCCTTCCTACTCTAGCACGTACGCACTATGTGAAAACACATCACTCTCCATCCTTCCTACTCTCTCTCTCTCTCTCTCTCTCTCTCTCTCTCTCTCTCTCCCTCTGTCTCCCTCCCTCCCTCTCCCTCTCCCACCTCCTACTCTCTCTCCCTCTCTCATCCCCTACTCTTTAGATCTCTCACACACACTCCCATCCTCCCTCTCCCACTACCTACTTTCTCTCTCTCTCTCTCTCTCCCCCATCCCCCTATTCTCTCCCATCCCCTACTCTCTCTCACACTCTCTCCCATCCCCTACTCTCACTCTCATTCTCTCTCTCCCATATTGTTCTCTCTCTCTACCACCTCCTACTCTCTCTCACACTCTCTCCCATCCCTTACTATCTCTTACACACACTCCCATCTCCCCCCTCTCTCTCCCTCTCCCACCACCTAGTCTCTCTCTCCCATCTACTACTCTCTCTCTCTCTCCCCCTCTCCCATCCCCTAAACTATCTCTTTTATAGATACACACTCCCATCCCCCTCTCTCTCTCCTCTCCAATCCCCTACTCTCTAGATCTCTCACACACACTCCCATCCCCCCTCTCTCCCCCTCTTGCATCACCTACTATCTCTCTCGAGTTCTCTCTCCCTCCCTACTCTCTCTCTCTCTCCCATCCCCTACTCTTTCTCTCTACAATCCCCAACTATCTCTCACACTCTCTCCCATCCTTTCACTCTGTCTCTCTCATCCTGTACTCTCTCTCTCTCTCTCTCTCTGCCACCTCCTACTCTCTCTCTCACTCTTTCTCATCCTTTCACTCTATCTCTCCCATCTCGTACTCTCTCTCTGCCACCCCCTACTCTCTCTCACACTCACACTCTCTCCCGTCCCCTACTCTCTCCCTTTCATAGACACACACACACACACACACACTTACATCCCCCCTCTCTCTTCTCTCCCATCCCCTACTCTCTAGATTTGTCACACACACTCCCATCCCCCTCTCTCTATCTCCCTCTCCCTACTCTCTCACACTCTCTCCGATCCCCTACTCTCTCTCTCACTCTCTCCCATCCCCTACTCTCACTCTCTCTCTCTCTCCCATCCCATTCTCTCTCTACCACCTCCTACTCTCTCACACACTCTCTCCCATCCCCTACTCTCTCTTCCACACACTTCCATCACCCCCTCTCTCCCTCTCCCACTCCCTCTCCCACTACCTAGTCTCTCTCTCCCATCCACTAATCTCTCTCTCTCGGGCTACTCTCTCTCTCTCTCCCCTCTCCCATCCCCTAAAATCTCTCTTTTATAGATACACACTCCCATCCCCCCTCTCTCTCCCTTCTCCCATCCCTTACTCTGTAGATCTCTCACACACACTCTCATCCCTCTCTCTCCTCCTCTCCCACCCCCTCTCCCACCGCCTACTATCTCTCTCTCTCTCTCAAGTTCTCTCTCTCCCATCCCCTACTCTTACCCATTCCCAACTCTCTCTCTCACTCTCTCCCATCCCCTACTCTCTCTCACACTCTCTCCCATCCTTTCACTCTATGTCTCACATCACGTACTCTCTCTCTTTGCCACCCCCTACCCTCTCTCACTCTCTCTCATTCCTTCACTCTATCTCTCTCATCCCATACTCTCTCTCTACCACCCCTTACTCTCTCTCTCACACTCTCTCCCATCCTTTCACTCTATCTCTCCCATCCCCTAATCTCTCACACACTCTCTCCCATCCCCTACTCTCTCTCTCTTTCACAAACACACACACTCCCATCCCCCTCTCTCTATCTCCCTCTCCCTACTCTCTCTCACACTCTCTCTCATCCCCTACTCTCTCTCACACTCTCTCCCATCCTTTACTCTCACTCTCTCCCTCTCCCACCACCTACTCCCTATCCTCCATCCCCTACTCTCTCTCTCCCCTCTCCCATCCCCTACTCTCTCTCTTTCACAGACACACACACTCCCATCCCCCTCTCTCTATCTCCCTCTCCCTACTCTCTCTCACACTCTCTCCTGTCCCCTACTCTCTCTCACACTCTCTCCCATCCTTTACTCTCACTCTCTCCCTCTCTGAAATGTCCCTTTTTCTGATTCTATATGATATTTCATGCCTCTAATCATATTTTCAAGATCAAACAACTAATATCACAAATATCTACCAAATTTCTCAAGAAACCCCAAATCGGGTATGCCAGAAATAGTGCCAAAAGCTTCACAGCTTCACCTATTATTAATAAATCTGAAAGTGAACATTTTTAAAAAAATTTGAGCATCATAACAGCCTATAAAATTACATTTCTAGATTTGTATAACATGCACACAATAGCTCCCAAATTGAGGACAAAAACAATGCTCATTGGGCTCCCGAAAATAGCACAAAATAGCCCAGAATCACCACAAAAACTTAATAATCTATCACAGAAGTATAATCATATCCAAATACATATATTCAACTCTATTTTAATATTTAAAAGTCTGATATACAGCAGAAACCCAAACTGATATGAAATACTCAACTAGAAACACCAAACTCTTACAAAATATACACCTGAAAACCCGCAAATCTGCACTGTTCAGCACAAAAGCAAACTCTGCATGAGCATGCACATGGAATGGCTTCAAACTCCCATCATTAGCATTCCTAGAAACCTGAAAACTCCCATTCTTGGGTCTCCCTAGAAACCTACAAACTCTCATTCTTGGGTCTCCTTCTCCACACGTTTGGCAGCCTCTGAAGAATAACAAAGAAATGAGCAAAAATCAAGTTCTGGAATGAGCCTAGAATGCCTCCAAACCCCTTAAAAGAGGGCATAACCCTAACTCACGTCCAAGAGGGGTTAATAAAACATATTATAATATTTATTAGTCCATTAGCTTCCAAAGATTCTCCCCTTTTTCTGAAACTTCACCTTTTTGGGCCTGCCTGCCTTAGAAAAGATTATTATTTTTAATTATTTGAAAAGGGACATGACAAGTCCTCCCCTCCCAAATATTGCTTGTCCTCAAGCAATGGCTAAACAATAAACCAATCAATCCACCTAGATCCCAAATGTAGTCATGAACTATACTACTATCAATTAACACAGGCTCCTGCAATATCCTCTGCAATATAACCAAGAGGAATCCATAACCAAACTGACAATTATAGCTCAACCAAACTCCAAAATCACCACTACCACAATTAGAAACCCATGAGACACAAACTCTTAGAACATCAGAACCCAAGTAAAGTGTACAAATCAAACTGTCAACACAGTAAATACCATCAACACATCCTACTGGCCTATACAGAATGTACAATCCAACTCTGCAACAATGGTGAATGCTCTCGAATGAAACTGTACCAAGTATGGGGAATCCACACACTATACAACTCCTACAGTCAACACAACTCTACAAATCACTGGCCACTATCTCATAACCATAACTCCCATGCACTGTTGATGGTGAAAAGATATTACAAGATAAACAGCAAGAATTGGAACCCAAACCAAATTTGTCTGCCATCAACTCCTTAACACAAGGATCAAATGCTAACTGATGTACATACCTTGCAATATAATGTTGATAAAAAAAACCAACCTCAGTCAAAAACTCACCATGAACAAGTGATACAACCCATTGTGACTAATTACTAGCTAAGTCTGGAGATGTCATAGCCAAAGGAGTAGAATCAATAACAACACCCACTGAAGCATCACTTCGAAACTCCTGCTCTAAGTCATGTACTATCAAGTTGTCAACTAAAAAACCTATCGCCATGCCGTGCCCATCACAACTCTCATCCTGAGGCATTAAACTATCCCATAACTGATGATAAGCACTAGGAACCAAAGTACATCTCTGTATCATCATCTCATCAACATGGTCATCAAAGGTAAATTGATGAGCATACCTCATAGTGTAGTGCTGATAGAATGTGACAATATTAGTTGGTGGCTCAGACTGCAATCTAGATGAAACTAACTACAATCGATCACTAACCAAGTTGGAATTGACTACTACCTCTAAAGACATTGCCAAGGGAGTAGTATTACTAGCAGGAACCATGCCAACTATCGCTCACCAACATCACACATGGTCTTTGATACAGCATCTCTAGTCTTCGTGCCATTAGTGCTAGAGGTCACCACCATGTCAAGCATACCACAACAATCTGCTATAGCACCCAACTCAATTGAACCTAACTCTAGTGGGGATGAACCTGATATGCCAATGTTAGTATCAAGGATGGATTCATCCCCATCTCCACTATCTTTGACAATCTTGACCATGGATATCCTCGAATCATCAGACACCACAGCTTGTGACTGTACAGAATCTAGTAAAGACTGTAGTTGCTCTAACTCCATGGTCACCTTAGCCAAATGAAATTGTGACTCCTTGAAAGCCAACTGTGTACTCTCAAGAATCTCAGAAGTCACCTCAAGCTGCTCAGTAAGCTCACTCACCTCATCTTCCTTGGCCAACAATGCATCATATGTTGTACTACCCCACTCCATAAGATAATCTCTATCAACTACCAACTACATATAATCTTGTCTCAAAATTTGGATAGCCTCCCATAAAGAGTGGAACTCTTTCAAGGAAAGATAACTGCCTCCCTGCTCATCACTAGTAGGAGAACCCCATCCATAAACTGCTAACAATTGACGAGCAGCATCAAAATGTTGGCAAATGATAGCAATGTCTCACTCACTAACTCTCAACTGATTAGACACATGATGGCACTAGCTTGACTGTCTCCTACAAACCTCCTCTGATGCACTATCTAAAGGAGTATCCTCAAAGTTACTAGTCTCTAGAGTATTACCATCCATATCCTGTGAATCAACTCTAAAGCTCATATCAACAAACGGAGTATCAAAAACTATAGCACTGCTGTCCAACTCCTTTGTACCCAAGGAAACTAAGTCTTCAAAACTACCCACTACATCCTCCTGGATGTCATCAATGCCAATATGATCTTGGGACTCATCTATACACACTGCCAAATATGAAAGATCATCAACACATTCCAGAAAGTATGGTCGACTGGATATATGAACAAAGCCCAACATCGGTGTATAAAAACTAATACCAACATCGGACAACCTGCTAGCACAAGAAAATACAACATCGTGCAATCTGCTAATCAAATCCATGATAGCACCAAAACAAACACTGCTACCAAAAAGTGTTAAAGATCTCTAGTCAACTGAATCCCAAATGCCAATATAACAATCTCGAGTCCATATCTGTAAACTAGAATCAGTTGGTAACTCAAGGAAACTAAGTCTTCAAAACTACCCACTACATCCTCCTGGATGTCATCAATGCCAATATGATCCTGGGACTCATCTGTACACACTACCAAATATGAAAGATCGTCAACACATTCCAGCAAACTAAGGAAACTAAGTCTTCAAAAATTCCCACTACATCCTCCTGGATGTCATCAATGCCAATATGATCCTAGGACTCATCTATACACACTGCCAAATATGAAAGATCATCAACACATTCCAGCAAGTATGGTCGACTGGATATATGAACAAAGACCAACACTAGTGTATAAAAACTAATACCAACATCGGACAAGTTGCTAGCACAAGAAAAGACAACATCGTGCAATCTGCTCATCAAATCCATGATAGCACCAAAACAAACACTACTACCAAAAAGTGTTAAAGATCTCCAGTCAACTGAATCCCAAATGCCAATATAACAATCTCGAGTCCATATCTGTAAACTAGAATCAGTTGGTAACTCAAGGAAAACTCCTCACCTGAGTAATATGACCAATACCAACTAACTCCACATACCTGTCATGATGAGATAATGAAGTAGCAATACTATCTTTGTTCACTTTCAGCTGGCTGGACAAATCGTGTGAAGTACTACCTGCCTCAACCTCATGTGACGAAGCATCTAACTGTGCCTGGTACTCTTTCTCAGAAAAGTCATGAATGCTCAATGTCTGCTCATCTCTACCAAGTATCTCACCATCATGCACAATAATATCCTCATAATCATCATCTGAACCCACTACACTGTAGTCACTACCTGTTGTAACTATACCATCCTGAATACCTGTGATATCACCCTTTAACGACCTGTATACAATTGTCTCAATTTGAGTATCAAGTTGACCATTACTATCAATCTGTGTAATATCTTTTCTCACTACCTCCTATGGTGGAGTAGAATCTAAGATCTCTGCCTGGCTATAAGCTAGTTTCTCAAACTCCTCATGCAAATTCTTGGTAATTGTGTCATCTGCCCTGTGAGAAAATTTTCCAAATAGAAATCTAGTCAACTTATCCACCATAGCTGGGTCAAAAAACATGTCATTCATCATACGGTGGTGCTCAACCAACTATTCAGATATGTCATGGCTTATTTTCCTAAGTTTAGCTCAAATGTCTAAATAACCATCCTTTCTACTGTTCTGACTCTGGATATCAATTGTCCAAGATCGTGTCCTCTGAGACTCTATACTATACTTATCCATTCTGGATAAAGTAGAGTGTAACCCCAATAGGTTATAACTTCTTCAAACACCAAGAACTAACATGCAATTGATTAGAAGTAGCATGCAACCATAGATTTTGACATGCAGCTAATTAGAAGCAACATGCAACCACCAAATTCACCAAGAACTAACATGCAAATGATTAGAAGTAGCATGCAACCATAGATTTTGACATGCATCTGATTAGAAGCAACATGCAACCATAAATTATGACATGCAAGATCTGGGTAGTTGTCAAAACTGACATGCAAGATCTGGGTAGTTGTCAAAACTGACATGCAAAATCTGGGTAGTTGTCAAAACTGACATGCAAACTTCTACAAACCCTCAGGCTGGCAAGATCATGGCTTTGATACCACTGAAATGTCCCTTTTTCTAATTCTATATGATATTTCATGCCTCTAATCAGATTTTCAAGATCAAACAACTAATATCACAAAGATCCACCAAATTTTTCAAGAAACCCCAAATCGGGTATGCCAGAAATAGTGCCAAAAGCTTCACAGCTTCACCTATTATTAATAAATCTGAAAGTGGAAATTTTTAAATAAATTTAAGCAGCATAAAAGTCTATAAAATGACATTTTCATATCTGTATAACATGCACAAAATAGCTCCCAAACGGAGGACAAAAACAATGCTCATCGGGCTCCCAAAAATAGCACAAAATAGCCCAGAATCACCACAAAAACTTAATAATCTATCACAGAAGTATAATCATATCCAAATACATATATTTAGCTCTATTTTAATATTTAAAATTCTAATATACAGCATCAACCCAAACTGATATGAAATACTCAACTAGAAACAGCAAACTCTTACAAAATATACACCCGAAAACTCGCAAATCTGCACTGTTCAACACAAAGGCAAACTCTGCATGAGCATGCACATGGAGTGGCTTCAAACTCCCATCCTTAACCTTCCTAGAAACCTGAAAACTCCTGTTCTTGGGTCTCCCTGGAAACCTGCAAACTCCCGTTCTTGGGTCTCCTTCTCCACAGGTTTGGCAACCTCTGAAGAATAACAAAGAAATGAGCAAAAATCAAGTTCTGGAATGAGCCCAGAATGCCTCCAAACCCCTTAAAAGAGGGCATAACCCTAACTCACATCCAAGAGGGGTTTATAAAATATATTTTAATATTTATTAGTCCATTAGCTTCCAAAGATTCTCCCCTTTTTCTAAAACTTCACCTTTTTGGGCCTGCCTGCCTTAGAAAAGATTATTATTTTTAATTATTTGAAAAGGGACATGACACTCTCCCACTGCCTACTATCTATCCTCCATCCCCTAATCTCTCTCTCCCATCTCCCATACCCTTCTCTCTCTCTTTCATATACACACACACTCTTATTCCCCCACTCTCTTCTCTCCCATTCCCTACTCTCTAGATCTGTCACACACACTCCCATCCCCCCTATTTCTCTCCCTCTCCCTCTCCCACTCCCTCTCCTATCACCTACTATCTCTCTCTCTCAAGTTCTCTCTCTCCCTCTCTACTCTCTCTCTTTCTCTCATCCCTTACTCTCACTCTCTCTCTCCCATCCCCTACTCTCTCCCACTCTCCCATCCCCTAATCTCACTCTCTCTCTCCCATCCCATACGAGCTCTCTCTTCTAGCACCTACTCTCTCTCACACTCTCACACTCTCTCCCATCTCCTACTCTATATCTCTTACACACATTCCCATTCCCCCTGTCTCTTTCCCTCTCCCACTCCCTCTCCCACCACCTACTCTCTCTCCCCCATCCCCTACTCTCTCTCCCCTCTCCCATCCCCTACTCTCTCTCTTTCAAAGACACACACACTCCCATCCCCCATCTCTCTCTCTACTCTCCCATCCCCTACTCTCTATATTTGTCACACACATTCCCATCCCCCCTCTCTCTCTCTACTCTCCCATCCCCTACTCTCTATATTTGTCACACACATTCCCATCCCCCCTCTCTCTCCCTCTCCCACTCCATCTTGCACCACCTACTATCTCTCTCTCTCTCAAGTACTCTCTCTCCCTCTCTACTTTCTCTCTCTCATCCCCTACTCTCACTCTCTCTCTTCCATCCCCTACTCTCTCTCTCACTCTCTCCCATCCCCTACTCTCTCTCTCTCTCTCTCTCTCTCTCTCTCTCTCTCTCTCTCACCCCCATCCTATACAAGCTCTCTCTACCACAATCTACTCTCTCTCAAACTTTCACACTCTCTCCCATCCCCTACTCTATTTCTCTTATACACAATCCCATTTGGCCTCTCTCGCTCTCTCACTCCCTCTCCCACTACCTACTCTCTCCCATCTCCTACTCTATCTCTCTTGCATACTTCCATTCCCCCTCTCTCTCCCTCCCACTTCCTAATCTCTCTCTCTCTCTCTCTCTCTCTCTCTCCCATCCCCTACTCTCACTCTCTCTCTGCCACCCCTACTCTCTCTCACACTCTCACACTCTCTCACATCCCCTACTTTCTCTCTTACACACATCCCATCCCCCATCTATCCCTCTCCCACTCCCTCTGCCATTTCCTAATCTCTTTCTCTCTCATCCCCTACTCTCTCTCTATCTCTCTCTCCCCTCTCTCATTCCCTACTCTCTCTTTCACACAGACACCCATCCCCCCTCTCTCCTCTCCCATCTCCTACTTTGTCTCTCACTCGCTCTCCCTCTCCCATCGCCTACTCTCTCTCTCACTCTCACTCTCTCTCTCACTCTCTCTCACTCTCACTCTCTCTCTCTCTCTCACTCTCACTCTCACTCTCTCACTCTTACTCTCTCCATATCTACTTTCTCTCTGCTACACCCTACTCTCTCTCACATTTTCACACTCTCTCCTATCCCCTACTCTCTCTCTCTTTCTCTCTTACACGTATTTCCATCCCCCCTCTCTCCCCCTCTCCCACTCCCTCTCCCATCACCTACTCTCTCTCCCATCCCCTACTCTCTCTTGAGCTACTTTGTCTCCCCCCTCTCCCATTCCCTACTCTCTCTCTTTCACACACATGCACTCCCATCCTCCTCTCTCTCGCTCTCCCTCTCCCACTCTGTCTCCCACCGCCTACTCTCTCTCTTCCCCATCCCCTACTCTCAATCTCTCTCTCCCAACTTGTACTCTCTCTCACACTTCCTCTCTCTCCCATCCCCTACTTTCAATCTCTCTCCCCCATCTTGTACTCTCTCTTTTCCACCCCTACTCTCTCTTACACTTTGTCTCTCTCCCTCCTTGTACTCTCTCTGCCACCCCTACTCTCTCACACTTCCTCTCTCTCCCATCTTGTACTCTCTCTTCCACCCTTACTCTTTCTCACTTCCTCTCTACCATCCTGTACTCTCTCCCCTCTCCCATCCCCTACTTTCTCTCTATCTCTTTCTCTCACACATACAAACACACCTAGCCATCCCCCCCAGCTCTCTTGGTCTTGCTTTTCAATTTAGGCCTCAATAGTGCATGCACCCTATAACATACACACGCTACTAAGAATTCAAATAGTTCTAATAGCACGTGTGCACTATAGGGCACACACGCTATTGAAATCTTTACATTAAAACCAAGCCTAAGGCTTGGTTTTGCCTTGGAGATCCAATCCAAATGTTTGGAGTTTATAAACAGATCTGAGATGTGTTTTCTAGAAAACATACAAAAAATGATTGATTTTTCTTGTGTGCTCTCCTTCAAGATTCCTCGTGGTTGGGTATCGATAAGATCAAGTTACATGGCATTATAGGTCTCTGTGTTAGCTATCTAACCATATAATTTATTTTTAATTTGAACTATTTCAAGACTTTCATCTATAATTTCTTTTGAATGTATGTTCATTTTTTGTCAAAAACCACCATGTACTTATTGGGCTCTAGATTTTAGCTCATTCATCAAATTTTGCAACTTAGTTTTTTAGAAACTAGACTCCATTCTACACACTTTGAAAAAAAAAGTTTTGATTTTAGATTAGTTTTCAATTGTTTATAAGGGAAGCACATAGATATTTCATGTTTTTGGGATGTGTCTAGTTAAAAAATTCATTTAAAAAAATATACATTATAAAATTACTCGAAAAATCTAGGATAAACTACATAGTGTTAAGTAACTTTTGACTAGAGCGATTAAAGAATTTCAAAAAAAAAGTTAAAATTTTAGGGGGAGGCCACTTTGCATTGTGTTATGTTTTTTTGGAATAAATAGTGCCACTTTTTGTGGCCCCCTTTCTTGAGGACCTAAAACTAAACCATTTTGAAAAAAAATTAGTACTGTAGATACTAGATTCAAAGGACTACGACTTTTTCTTTTGTCATATCTTAAAATCTTGACCGTAACTATCCTCAAATTCTTGTTGAAGTTCAGAAATTGCTGATTTCAAGAAAAAGGTGTCCACTTATACCCCCGTTTTGGCACCACAACTTGGTGCACTTACTGCTAAGGAGATGTGTCCCAAGACACAAGAAAAGGAGGATAAGATGTCCAAGGTACCCTATGCTTCAGCTATAGGAAGCTTGATGTATGCTATGGTATATACTAGGCTAGATATTGCACATGCAGTGGGAGTCATTAGTAGGTATATGAGTCATCCAAAAATTGAGCATTGGAATGCAGTCAAATGGATTCTTAGATATTTGAGAGGAACATCCAATAAGTGTTTACACTTTGGGGGCTCTACTACTAATTTATAGGGCTATGTTGACTCAAATTTTGTAGGGGATATTGATGCCAGGAAGAGTACTATAGGTTATGTCTTTACTATTGTTGGGGTAGTTGTGAGCTAGTTTTCTAGGTTACAGAAGGTTAATGCTTTATCCACTATAGAGGCAAAGTATATTTCTACTATAGAGGCAACCAAGGAGATGATATGGCTTTAGTTCTTATTGTAAGAATTGGGAAACCCTCAAAAGGATAATTATTTGTTTATAGATAGTCAGAGTGCCATTCATCTTGCGAAGAATTTAGCTCTACATTCAAAGAATAACACATACAGTTTTACCATTTCATTCGATTAGTTTTGAAGGATGGATAGTTGAAGCTAGATAAGATACATATAAATGACAATCCCATAGATATGTTTACAAATGTAGTGACAAGGGAGAAGTTGAACTCCTTTTCAACTTCATTTGGTCTTCTAGACTGAACCTAAATAAAAGAACAACAGAGTCTAAGGTGGTTTGATCCAATGGGAGCCCCATGTGGTAATTGCTCCAAGATTAGTCTCCAAGTTAGAGATTGTTGTCTAGTGTGGAATCTAATCAGTCCCCAAGTGGGAGATTGTTAGTTTTTGGTGATTGATCAGGAAAGTACTATACATACTTCATAAATTCTTTCAAAAAAAATTTGGGTTGTGGCCAATGTTGTGGTCGACATATGGCTGACATATGGCCGACATGTTGTAACCCTAAAGCGGCATAAAATTACTTGTATAAAAGGGCTTAGGGTTAGGTATTTTAATTAAGTTGTGATGTGAAATTGGTTCTTGTCATAGTATTGAGATATAAGGGATTATAGATTGTAATCAAGTTACAATCACTGGATTGTAATAATATCAAACTTGTTGTTTGGTGGACGTAGCCCAAGGATTGGGTGAACTACATTAAATCTTGGTGCCTTGTGTTCTTTTTTCTGTGATCTATTATTTTTTGTTATTGGTTATATTTGCATGTAATTGTTATTTTTTGTCCATGGTTTAATCCTAATAGTATGTTAGATATTGCAATCCACCAATCATAGATCAATGTTTTTTTCTATTTAATGACATGGGGTTCATCTTTAGTAGATAATTTACATCAAGTTATCATAGTTGTTCCAACAGGTTTAAAACTTTTCAAACCAAATCTCTTCAATAAGTCCTTAAGATACTTATCTTGTGATATGAAAATGTCATCCTTGTTTTGTACTAATCAATACTCATTTTAAATTATTTCTTCATTTTTTTTTGAGAATACCTTACTTGCTTCATCATTACCTCAAAAAATAATGTCATCCACCAATATGACAACAATCAGTAATCCTTTATCATCTTTTCTCAAATACAAGTTACTATCAACATTACCTTTCACAAATCCCAAATTTGTCAAGTGCTTGTCCAATATTGCATACCAAGCTCTTGGTACTTGTTTCAGTCCATACAGTACCTTCTTCAATATGCAAACCATATCATTTTCATCCATCAAGGTAAAACCATCAAGATTAGTTTCTTCATCAAAATTATAATCAAGCATCATTTCTTGAATTCTAAACTTTTAATCAACTCTGACATATGCGCTCTCAATAATAGTCTTAGTTATTTGATTAAAACATCTATATGCCTTAATTTTCAATGAATATCCAAGGAAAATACCTTCATCACTTCTTGAATCAATTTTTTGAATATGATAATCTCTTTTAATGCAACACTTACTTCCAAATATTCTGAAATATATCATAGAAGGTGTATGTCCAAACCAAAATTTATAAGGTGTCTTACCAGTACCTTGTCTAATTTGTACTCAGTTCATAGTGTAATCTATTGTGTTTACTTATTCTCTCCAAAATATTTTAGATCCATTATTTTCAAGCATCATTTCTCTTGTTGCCTTTTTCATTGATCTATTTCTATTTTCTGCTATCCCATTTTGTTCAAGTCTTTTAGGGGCTAAAAGTTGTCTCTTTATGGCATTATCTTCACAAAATTGTTAAACTCATTTGAAGTAAATTTTCCTCCTCTATCAGATCAGAAAGTTCTAATCTTCAAACCAGATTCATTCTCAACTCTACTCTTAAATATCTTGAATTTATCAAAAGCTTATGAATTTTCTCT
This sequence comes from Cupressus sempervirens, assembly GCA_028749045.1. NCBI lineage: Eukaryota > Viridiplantae > Streptophyta > Pinopsida > Cupressales > Cupressaceae > Cupressus > Cupressus sempervirens. The sequence continues at coordinate 637,734,830 of CM053791.1, forward strand.
AAGAAATTATACCCACATCATTCTAGTGAAATTATGAACAAGAGCCATAAAATATCTTTTGCCATAGAATGCTCTAGTATTTGTAGGACCACTCAAATGTGCGTGCACAATTTCCAATTTTGCTAGAGTAGAAAATTTCTTCCTTGGAAATGGTATTTTTTTTTTAATGTTTTTCCATTACACATTCCTTACACATCATGTTAGTAGGCTTCAAAATCTTAGACAAATCTCTAACTGAAAATGTAGTACTAAATTTGACAATGTTATCAAATCTTATATGATAAAATATATTATGCCACAACCAACTATCACCCACCTTATCAAATAAACATATCAGAGCAATAGGATTCAATTGAAATACATTACCTCTTGGTATTCTACCAAGACCAATCAAATTGCCATTTTTATCTTTTTTAATGAAATTCTTCTCTATAAATTGCAACTGATATCCCTTGTCAACTAGCTATCCAACACTCAAAAGATTATGTTTCAAACCATCAACAAAGTAAACAAAGTAATTATGTTACAATTGAAATTGATATCCCTTATTAACTCTAACTATTCCTCCATCATATCTATTGAATTCAACAAAATTATTTATATCTCCAATCATGTGATGGAAACAACCACTATCTATAATCAAATCAAATTTCTTCTTTTCAACTTGTGACACTAATGTTTTTTCTTCTCTAACTTCATCTTTTTTAGGGATTTCTTCCTTAATAGAAACAATCTTATTTCATCATTCTCATCATCACTTTCACTCAAGAATTATTCTAGTCTAACATTGAATTCTTCTTCATTAGCAAAGAGGAAATCCTTAGGCATTCTTGATTTATCTTGGCTTCTTACACTTCTTTACTCTCTTAGGGCATTTAGAGGAATAATGACCAAATTCATTACAAGTCCAACACTTAAAGATTTTGTTACCTTTAGGTTATCTCTTCATAAGTAGGGAAAGTCTTTCCTCAATATTCTTGTCTTCATCCATTTTTGTTCGGCTGATATTGGCATAATCTCCACTTATACTTGTACTCCTTGTCAACATAGTTTGAACAATTAATGCACTAAAAGTAGTCTCAACTCTAGGCAATTCATTTATACTTACTATAATCTCCCAAGAAGAGTCTCTCTTGTAAAATAAGATGTTAAGGGAATAACTTGTTCAATCATTTGTATTGTCTATTTTATTAAGGTGTCAAAGTCTTGAATATCTTCCATACAATTTCATCTTCAAATTTCTCTCCTCTACAAATCTTGGTTCCTTTAACAATCTCTGTTATTCTACCAACATAACTTCTTAGAGATTTATCTTGCATTATTTTAGCATCTTGAAATAAGCATATCCAATTTTGTAATCTAAACTTTTGAGCATGTTTATTACCTTCAAATGTACTTTGTAAAGCTTTCCAAATTTCATGAGAAAGTCTTAAAGATTTTACTTGAGCAGATTCAATTTCAAGAAGAGCTTATAATATCACTTCTTTAGCAAGCATATTGAACATGAATATGTCTTGTTGAGTTTCATCACAACCTTAAAGCTTGTCTTCTTTAATATCATCTTTTTGATTTCTAGTAATCAATCAATTACCTAGAACCATGCATAGTAAATGTGTCTTCATCTTCTCTTTCCAACTGTCATAGTTAACTCCATCAAACTTTGGACTTTCTTTCCAGAATTGCACCATAGAGCTTCTTAAGGTGTTAAGATTTTCCTTCAAGGACTAGATGTTTTGATACAAATTGTTAGAAATTAAATTCCACCAAGATAACTATGGAGGGGAGGGGGTTGAATTAGTTATGCAATTAAAATAACTCTTAGTATCTTTAAGTTAATTTTGAAATATGTGAATAGTAGATGCAACAACCATAGATAAACAACCACATATAATAACACCAGATTTGTTAACTTGGGAACCCCTTGATCGAAGGAAAAAAAACCCAATGGGGATGGTTCAACAAGATGATGTACTAATATAAATGTTCCTTGAGAAAGGATGGACCCTGTTAGGAGTCAATGAAATATGTTCAATTATATATATAAGTCCTTGTTAGGAGATTCCAACCCTATTAGGAGTTGTGCCAACCATCTTAGGAGTTGAAAGGAAGACAAAAGGACCCATTATCCAAACAACTTTAGTACTATCCTCACTAAATAATACAAGTGTACATCAACAACTATGGGTGACTGCAAGAAGTTGGGTCACAATTTTGCGGAAGTCAGATCCGCAGAATTGTACTTCTCAGAAACAAGTACCCGATTTTAAAAAAAATTGGGTACCTATTTCAAAAATTAAGCTTTGAGCACTTGAGCCAAATTTCAAAAATTAGGTACCCGATATTTAAAAGCGGATTGGGTGCCCGAGGCACTCAAATATCAGGCGCTCGACTTTTTAAAAATTGGGTACCCGATTTCTTATAAATCACGTACCTGATTACTTACAAATCAGGTACCTAATTTGTAAAACTTTATTTAACCTCTTTTTTGGTATTTTTGAAGTCATTTTCATGACCTCAAAAATGGGAGCCCAATTAGAGATGCATACGGGAGCCCAATTTTCAGCCCTACTGACTACCCCGTTGCTACTAGTTTTTGATACGCTAGGTATTTTAATATGTTTTATACTATTTTACTCTTTTTTTTCAATTTTCAATTTAATATGTATGTCAATTTATTTATTTTTTTCATTTTTAATATACGTAAAATTGTAAATTTACATTGTTAATGAGTAGATGTTTAAATTTTTGTATTTGTTAATTAAAATATAGTTTCGTAAATGTTTATTAAAAAAACTATTATTTTCAATGTTTTGAAATGTATTTAATTTATGTATTTATTACAATGTTGAATGATTAGATTAGATGTAAATTCATTGTTTAAACATGTAATTTTACAAATAAATATAACCTCAACCTAAATTCATTGTTTAAATTATAATCTTGACCTAACCAAATAAATAAAACCCTAAACATATATAACTAAGTACTTAATCACATAACAGCCCGCCAAGGGATCCAAACAAAAAACTTCTAGTATTTAAAATGATTTTACTTAAATTGTATTGTATTTTGTTTCATGGATCGAAAATGGATGATGTAAACTATTTTATAAATGTATATTCTTTCAGCCTTTCATACCCTATGACATGAACAGTGGATGATTGTGCATTCTGAATTAATTTGCCAAGTGGCATTCGAAACAAATGTATATAAATTATTTAAATGGATTGAACTAAAGTAGTTAATATTCTTTCATGTGGATGTGTTATTTATTTTACTTTTACTACTTATAATTATTTAAAAATGAAATGTAAATGTGCTCATTAAGGAATGCAAACTCTTATGTTTTTTATAAATGTAAATTATTGTATGTATGCTATTGCTTGCTTAGTAAAACTTTTGATTAGTTCTTTGGATCCCTTGGCTGGGCGTCATTTAGGATTAACTATAATGTCAATTTGTAATGAATTTAACTCTAATCATAACCCTTACTATCATCTTAACCTTAATCTTAATTTGTTAAAACCTACACCAGGCAATATATAAATAATTAAATAACTTTCCTATATTACCTTGAGTACTAAATTTTATAAATGTCAAACCCTAACATTGCAACCTTATTTATGATTTAAACTAAATTATCCTAGAGGAGCATCATAGCTACATCTACATGTCATGTACATGTAAATCTAAAAACATTTGTACACATATCTAATTACATCATTTATTGCATAGGAAGGATTTAAAATTTTCATTATATATATTATTCATGCATATCATATAAAAAGAATCATATAGAGATGTGTCATTTATGACATGTCCATCATAGATAATCAAGAAGGGTACTTAGGTAAAAAAAAAAATATTTAACACTAGATATTATAAGAAAAGAAAAACACCATATATAGGAGCATCTCATGTACATAAACTAAAAAAAATTACCATGACACATGTAATGAGATCAAATAATATTTGTAAGATTCATCTCATATAAGTTATCAACATGTATAGGGGTGATATAATCAAAATATCAAAAAATGAGTGATATCAAAGCATTATATCTTAATATTTAACACTAAAATAAACTAACCCCTAGGTTAACCCTAAACCAAATTGAATATATCAAACTAGATTGAAAAGTAACCTTGGCCCTTAACTAATTAATATTATACTTATAAACCAAATTGAATTAAACCATGATCATAAACCTAATTGTATATCCCAACTTAACAGTAGAAACCTTGAATTTAACCTTAAATCCTTTCCCCAACCATTAACCAAATTGAATCGTTACCCTAAGATTGAACCAAGTTAAACGTTGACCTTAAGACTAAACCAAATCACCTTAAACTAGAACTCAATAATATATTGAACACTTTAAAACAAAATTCAAACCTAACTTTTTTGAATTAATGTTAGTTTTTAATCTAAAAGCTCTAACTATAATTCTATATCTAAAACCAAATTTAGCACTTTAAAACTTAATTCAATTTATTAACTCTTGTCCTAATTGAAACCTAAGCATGTAAACCTAATCAAACAGTACAAACTAAATTGAACCCTAATCCTAAAACTAATTAAACATTGATATCAAGGTCTCAAAATGATACATCATAAAAAAATTAGAAGAGACTTGAACGAATCAAGCATCTAATTAAGTAACTCTCCCTCGCCATCAAGAGGTGGAGGTGTCCACATCAGTGCGAGTAGGAGCCCGAACTACGCCCTTGGATGCCTAAGAATATATCTAAAGAAGTGAATAACTTGTCTTTCCATTAGATGCCTAAACCTTTATATCCTAAGTGAGTATTCATCATGTAATATCTAATTAGGAGGGTATTGAAGCACTCTAACAGCCCAATCCCTAACTATATAATTGTGTTAGGGTGAACTAATTTCTATTTATCTTGGGTTGGAAGTGCCTAAAAGTTTTTTTTGGAGACTAGAGATTCCCCTATTTGTTTCCTATTTTCTTGTATGGGTAGCCTAAATTTTTATTGCCTTTGCAAAATGGAAGGCTACATAAAAAAAATTGCCTTATTCTATAAAAAGAAATAACCACCCCCTAGTGATATATATAGTAAGATCTTTTTCCTAATTTTACTATCAATTTTTTTGGTTAGAAGATGATGATAGTTCAAAATGATTCAGAAGATAGGGATAAAATGAGAACCATCATTCCTAGAATGAAGATGCATTATTCCAAGTGATAAACCCATTTCTATCATAAATCAGCTCCTCCATCCAAAAAATTAGTAATGAGAAATCCCTATGTCATGTAATCAATGGAGGGCTCATAAAATTGATCAAGTGATCAACAAAGGGCTCATAAAATCCCTAGGTCAAGTAATCAAATGATCCCCAAGGGGAGATAAGAATCTCATTAAAAATTAGAGATAGGACACTCCTAAATACATATCATACAAAATTATTTCCAAGGTCTTAGCCTCTAGACTAGAAGATATCCTACCCAAGATCATTAACCCTACACAAAAGTGTTTTGTTAAGGATATTTATGCATATTGGAGAACTTGATAACCTATTGGAAGACTTTGGATTGAGAAACATTTCAAAGATAGAGTGTAGGCATTCTCAAGTAATTGATTATGAAAATGTCTACAAAAGGGTGGAATGGAGTTTCACTATGATGATGTTGCAAGCCCTCCATTCAATATTATGTCAAATGGTGTCCTCTCTTATGATTGGTGTTAGGGTTTTAGTAAAGAAATTAATGGGGTTAGATCATAATTTTTAGGACTCTCTAGATCAATTATGAAAGGGTGTCCTCTTGCATCCTCTTTATTTTTTATTGTTGAACATTGACTCATTACATTATCTCCTTAGAGATAACCAGTTGTCTCTAAAAGTTAGAGGATATACTCTCCAAATAATTAATAAGTATCTAACGTACATAGTTTGTTGATTTAATATTTGTATTCTTTTTAGGCTAGAAGAGTGCAACACGAGTCATTTAATGATCAAATTGGACCTATTTTCTTTGTATCGGGTAGTAAGATTTATGTCTCTACATCTATCTTATTGGGGCTAAATATTGAGTCCCCTACCTTGTGTAGTAAATATGGTATTGGATGGAGATTTCATAATTAAGTGGTTAGGTACCTAGGGATTCCATTTGTAGTAAGTTACCCTAACATATAAATGAAATGTATCTTTATATCAACAAGAAAATATTTGGAAAACTCAATAACTGGAACTATAATTATCTCACTTTGGTTGGTAGAATTCAAGTATGTTAAAAGATTCTCTCCTCATATTGGGTGTAAGTTTCTCTTCTTCCTGCTCATTTTATTTAAATCAGTTTGGTCTTCTATATAAATCTATTAGGATCATTTTGTGGATAGCCAAGGGATTACTCTAGCAATAAAATGGATAGCCAAAGCTTCATAAGGTAATGAATTATGGATTATGATTAGAATTAGGATTATTATATGGTTAGGGATAGGGTTCACATGTATTAGTTTATTACCTGACATGATCTACACTTATAGTTTGCATTAAAAAGTAGGTAATAGTTAGGATTCAAACTACAATCATAAATATTTTTTAATCAAATCATAATTCTATCTCTAAGCTTTCATTAGATAATTGTAACCTTAACTCTCATCCTAACGCCATCTATTATATATCCTATAAACAATAGGACCATAATAAATATCCAAAACCTAAATATAATTCTAACTAAAACCATAATCTTGAGTAAGCTTCCTAACATTAAAGGACCATAATCATTATAATAATATTAAGTTTAGCCATCATGAAAACTGTTAACATAACAAAATTGTAAACCATAACCTTGTCATAATCTTAACTTTTTTTCATCCTGAGATGAACATGTATTATCCATAAAGAGTTCATACAATCCCCCAATGTCACAAAATAAGTGTACATGAAAGAAAAATTAGCTTGGTGGCTCCTATTTTAAGAAAAGAAACCTTGAACTAACCTAGATATATTTTTTTGGACTATTATTTTATGATTAGACTTAAAAATTTGGTATTTAATGTATAATTTGACTTAAGTGTTTAACTTTATTTATTTAATTGATATGATTTTAATAAAGATGTGTGCATTTATATAGATCTAGTTGATAAATTTTAGATTTAAATTTTATTAAATAGTAATTTTGTCATGTTTTATGTTGTGATGTATTTTTGTCATGTTTTATGTTTTATGTTCTTTAAACATATATGCAGATTATATCTGATGGACCCACCGCCACCCCCTCCCCTTCCCATACCCCCACCTCTACCCCCTCCATCTCCACCTCCACCTCCACCTCCACCCACACCTCCACCACCCACCGTAGATGAGCTTTGTGAGACCATGAGGCATAACCTCAATGACCTCATGCATGATATATAGAGGCTATTCGACATGAGAGGCACCCCCCCCCCCCCCCTCACCTACTACATCTTGCAGATAGCATGCAAGGCGTGGTTGAATCCATCCATCATTTTCATTTAAACATTGATTCATTTAGATTGTCGAGGGAAAGCATGCATGCCTTCTACTCTAACAGCTTATCATACAGAGAGGTTTATAACCTACATATAGGTAAAGGGAATTTTCAACATTGTTTTGTAAACCCTAAGACAAGTGAAGTAATTAGTGATAAGAAGCCTCACATTTCCATTAGGTGGTGTACACATCCACGTATAGTAGCACATTTTTGGGAGTTGTGGTGGATGGTATTTGACCATCCACCACATGCTAACCATGAGGTGCCCATGTAATTCCTTAGGAATTTATGGGTTGAGTTTGAGTTGGGTTTGAAACCCAACTATTTTGATATGAAAGCATTTCAGGGGGTTGGTAGAGGGATGCCTTAGGATAGGCTTGGGGCAAAGCTGAGTGATAGAACAAGAAACCACAAGTGAGCTGAGCCCCTTATACCTCTTCCTGCGCCTGTTGTGCTTGTTCCTCACCATCATCAAGCAGTTTCATCTGCTTTTACCCATTTGAGTGCCCTTTCGGGCAATTTAGTATAGCAGTGGACGCAAGTGGTACATGCTCCTCCACTTGGACATGGTTGTACTAGCTATGGAGGCATATGCACAGGCCCCTAGAGCAATCCTGGTGTAGCACACGATGGCCATTATGCTGAGGGTGCAGATTTTGATGATGATGTATACATTGCTCGTGGTGATGGTAGTGATGAGATAGACGTGTCATCATTTGTTGACCTCATGCAGTAGGGAGAGCCTGGAGAGAGTCAAGAGCAGTAGGTAAAATTTTAATTTTAATATAAATATAAAGTACACATAATTATTTACTTTCTACATATATGTGTAATTGTATTAACTATATTAATTTGTACTTTTCAAATAACAGAGGATGGATGATATTGTTCCTCCTAGGAGGCAGTATAGTCTTTTTCATAGACCTACAGATGTTGGCGTCCCTTATACGATATGTACTTTGAATTACACTGTAAAAATGTACATTCAAATTTGAATTTAATAACATGTGCTCATATGTTCTTTTTATTTGATTTTGTAGGGATTGTCTGCATCTACATAGATTGATGTTAGTACAAGTCCTACTCCAGTTACCACTGAGGCACAGCCTCAAATACATGCGGTATGAACTTTTGACTGAAGAAAAATAATTTATATTATTTTTATGTATGTACATTATTATTAACTTATAATCTGAACAATTTTGACTCACATGCATATATATTTTATGTGTTTTGATTTTATGAATAGGAGCCATATCATACTCATCCATACAGGCCTCGATATAGTCTATTTTTGACTCCATCTTATGATTATCGTGCTAGCATACCTGTAGACACATCTGTGACATTGGCTACCACTCAGGTATGATAGATATATTATATATACATGTTAAATTTATAGTGTATAAAAAATTTAGCGTACAAATTATGTACTTTATAACTATTCACGTATATTTAATTTTGACTAAATGTTTATGTATCCATAATTTTAGGACCACATCACCACGAGTGTTGCTAAGAGCATAGGACTTAGCCAGATGGAGGTACCCACATCATCATTTGAGGTAAGTATTGCAATTTATGTACATAATGTATAGTTCATTATGCTCTAAAATCAAATTTAAAAAATGTATGTATTGTAAATTACAGGACCTCACCACTATTGCATTTGGTAGTTTTGACAGTGCACCTCCTCTCGTTACTAAGGGACACCCATCTCATGTGGTATAATTTATTTTATTATATAGTGAATATTTAATTTATTTGCAAGCTAGATTTTGAGACCCATTTCAATTAAGCATGTACATGATGAGACACGCTTCATGTTACACAGGGTGATACATCTACCTCATAGGGTGTCCAACATGACGAGACAGTTCATATTACACATGATGATCCATCTGAATCCTCTTCGCATGGAGTAAAGAGGACATTCGATCAAATAGATTAGGTCTTGTTGGCACCTATAGATTGTGTTTTTATGATGTATATTATTTATGATATATACACTTTGTGTTAGGATAGTTAAAAATGTATGTTAGACCATGTATTTTTTCACTTCATAGATCATGTTATGATGTATGTTAGATCATGTACTATTTTTTTATGACTTCTTATCATGCTTGTGTACTAGTATATATTATTATGTTTCACCATGTTTTAATTATATTCAAACCATTTTCTTTATTCTAACATATTTTATTCATGAACATATGACACATTTTGTAAGTATATATGCAAGATGAACAATAATTTTAACTATCTATAGAGCATTATTGGATAAATATCACATCAAATTTATGCATTGAGATTCATAAAAATAAAATTGACCTACTAGATTAAAAAATGTATTGATAACATACCTATCAATGTATCATAAGTGATCTTAATGTGTTTTTTGGTAATGTAAGACTCATTATCACCTAATAAGACCTATTATGTGGTAGTAAACATATGAATATCTATCATAACCTATAACAGACATAATGACCTATTAGGACTCCAATGTCCCCTTAAGACACACATGTATGGATAATGTACCTAACAATGTATCATAAGTGATCTTAATGTGTTGTTTGGTAATGTAATATATAATCAATACAATGAATACAATGAGTAATGATCTTTAAATTATCATGTGCAAGTGACTTGTTTTTAATATTACAATCAATAGTAATTTGAAACTTCAAACAAACATTAATTTAAACATGCTTGAATGTAAAAGTAATGGAACAAAATAGGAGGTCATTACTTAAATTGACAATTAATTTATAATTTATCAAGTGCATACCTTTAACTTTCAAATAGAAGTAAACTCTCATTTTTGAATTAGTTTGTACAACATATTTCACAATATATGTAAGACAATGTCAATGATATATTTATAGTTCAGTGAACTTATTTGAAACATAAAATTGGTTCAACACATCTCTTCAAATGAGGTTCTATAAAATAAAAATGTAAAACGAAAACACACATGTTAACAAACACATAAATCAATATTCAAGGTATCTAAACTATGTAAATATATGTGTAATTTGTATGTACTTACTATGTGAAATTGCACAAGATGTTGATGTTCGATCCACTTTAACATTTAAATTTGCATAAATTGTAATTGAGACCTGAATAAGAGGTATATAAGTTCTCTAAGTTGGTATTGACAACAAAAACATACATGTAATTAAATTATATAAGTACATATATATAAAAATAATACAATAATGAAAAAACTTACATGTGTTTGATTTAAATGTAGTCATCCCACTGTACCATTTGCATCCTCTCTCTTTTGCAATGCATCTATGATTGTCTCATGCTCGTCCATTGAAATTATCCATAATATCTTATTGGCGGGTCTCCCTTTGTATCTTTCTAATTTGATATTTGTTGCTACAACCAAATGAGAATAGTGTAAAATCATCTTTTCAATTTGGTAGTCTTCAAATGCTAGAAAACCATTTCTTCTTGTTAGGTATCTACGTAGCCAGGTGCCAGCTACAACGATAGACCCAATTGGATACTTAAAACCATCATCGTCTATTTGATGACATGTCAATTTTTTCTTAGGTTCCACACATCTAGCTAGCCAATACTCAGTCTGTTCATCATTATCACTAGGTGCAATAACAGCATAAACATGTCCTACAAGATAAGATAAAGTATAGAAACACTTTAATCACATGAGTGTACATATGAAAATTATATAAATTGAAGCATGAGATTGCAAAAAAATCTAATTAAATTGTGCATACCAGGTTCTATGAGGTCTGAAATACGATCATAGTCTTCTGATGCAAAAGTAACATTCTGGCCTTCATTTACTATATCATCTTCAAAATGTGTGTCAATAGGTGCTAATGATCTTTGTTTCCAATCTTCAACCCATTCTATATTCTCACATTCTTCCCATTCACCTACAAGACACAATTGACAAAAACAAGCAAGCTCCCTAGTCCATATAGTCCAAGTGTTAGAATCGAAACTCCTAAATGAATGCCATTTAGCTGACCCACTAATTGTATCACAATCATATCTTGAAGGGATATTATTTTCTTCAACTAGGTAGAAGAAATGTTTGATTGTAGAGTTCTAACTTGATCCCATGTATAAATATTTGTTACACCATTCGACAAGCTCATGTGCATTTTTGAATTTATCTTTTTCCTCAAATTTTAATTCCTCTCTACTAAGGGCTCTCTTCACACATGCACTAGCACCATCATGTTCTCCTTTACCATGTCCAGCCTCAAAAAAACTCCACACATGTTGGATGTTAGTTTGCCTATGTATGTTACTCAACCAATACAACATTCTAGCATTCTTGAATTGTCCTATACAATTATCTGACCATATCCAATGTTGTGTCATTTGAATTTGTCTCTCTTTTAAATTATCATAAAAGACCTTGAAACAATATTGGACAAACTCAGATGAATGGAGTTTATTATCACTTAAATAAAAATGGTACTCTCTCAATATTTTTCGATCCTCCTCTGTACTATTAGGTGCATGCCTATAAACTATATGAACATAAATTGTTACTTGCACTAAATTGTAATATTGCGGTTGTACCTCTTCTTGCGGTGCAAGCATGTAGTCCTCTACAAAGTCAACAACTGAAAGTATAGTACCAATTGGAAATGTATTCTTACATATGCGAAATTGTCCATCATACATATGCGAAATTGTCCATCAAGCCATCTAGAATATTGAGAGTGTTTAACATATTTTGGTATGATCACACTCTTAAACTCATCCATCAATGCATGACAACTAACTTTATCTGTAACTAGATCACACCTTCTTCCAATCTTCCCATCCTTCAATGGATATTCAATAGTTTTGAATCTTTTTACCTCAACTAATTGTTGTCCAAATGTAGTCAAAGCATTTTCATGCAAACATTCATCTAACAAAGAAAGATTTCCGCACATATCACATGTACTAGAAAGACATGCATTGAAAAGAAAGTATTGATCACTAGGTGGCTTACAAAACAAACCTGATATGAAATCTTTTATAGTTTGAGGTGGTATTTTTATACCACATTATTGCAACATTTCTTTACTATGCATGGTACCACGTATAGATCAAAATACATCATAATGGTAACGAAATTGAATATGAATTTTACAACAACATGTGATTCTTTCCTTGTTAATCCTTACATACCATAGTTTACACTTTTCAAAAGATCTTTGACTAATGGTAATATTTAATACCTTACCATCTACAAATTTTTTAAACAATTCAATTTGAGTCATGTCCAAAAGGTGTTTAGGATGTGGATCACATATTTTTTACCCAATTCCCAATTTAAGAACATCTCTTGAATTAGGTGATACTCTTGTATTATCATGCCAAAAATTTTCAATCAAACTTTTGATTTCACTAGTAAGTTTCATATCACATATCGGGAGTCTACCACTAGAAGTCCATAAAATATTTGTTGGATCACATTCAAATTTAACCCTTGTCTTTACAGCTCTTTCTAAAGTCTTACGATTCACATTAAGATATCCACTTATGTTGCTAATCAATCTTTTGTCAGATGTTGATTTGTTAACTAAAGTTGTTGTTATTGCTCGTTGTGTTGCGTTCTTATATTTACACTGACTTCTCTTTCTGATAACATCAAAGGCACTAGCAACACTGGATGCAACTTGTTTTAAACACTCATTTTTATTCTTGATTTTTGCATACATGCCCAACCTTCTCATTACTTTTCACATTTTAGACATTTTAATTAGTTGCAACATTAGCTGACATTGAAACCCAAATTTCTTATTATAAAAAAAATGCCTATACAATATATTAGCATGTGTCCTAATTTTCCTCCATGAAACCAATCCCTCAAGATTATCTAACACATCATTAGGAATATGAAAATTATGTTCAGACACTTTACTATCATCCTGACATGTTTGTTCAGTAGTTGGTGTTTCTATGTCTACATTCATGCAATTTTTATTTTCAGACACTTTACTATTTTCACTGTTATTTGGGATTTGAATATCATTTTCAAATTTTCTTGGTATTTCTTTCAGGGCAGGTATTTCAATTGGAGTGTTTTGTGCATGATTGTTTGACAATTGCTTCTCATGAAGAAAATCTAAATCATTTAAATTGTAACCTGCTTCTAAAAAATCACCAATTTCATCACAAGAGAAAATTTGAGGGTTTGGAGACACACCTATATTGAATGCATGATTAGAATGTGCACCTGAATTTTCTTGTATTGGGTTCTCTTCTTTGACCTCTTCATCCATCGTGGTATCCTCAATGTCTTTCTCCTTTGAAACATTGTTCAAGTCTCTAATTCTCTATCTTCTCTCTTGTTGATGTTGTGCTTCATTCTCTTTATTTGCTGCAATCTCCTCATTTGTCAGAACTTTTGCTTTCTTCTTTCTTTGTTGTTTTGATCCCATGTCTACACCAATTTTGAATTTGAATCAATAGCTTACAAATTGTATAAGAGGACAAGAAAACAAAATAAGCATGACAGAATTTGGTGTTGCAGATCAAAACTGTTATTCAATCATTTCAATCATTGAAATTGGGTCAGTGGGGTAGCTTTTGGGGCCCAACGAGTACATTAGAAATGGGTACCCGATTGCTTGAAAATCGGGCACCCGATTCTTTAGAAATCGGGTACCCGTTTATAAATCAGGTACCCAATTTTAAAAAGAATCAGGTACCCAATTTTCAAACAGTCAGGTACAACGATTTAGAGCAATCGAGCACCCAATTGTTTAATTACAAATTGAGTGCTTGATTCTTGAGACATGAACGGGAATTTGGTATGGCTCCCAACTTTTGCATGGGGTTTTGCCTTGGGGAAAGGCATGGCATAGGCTTGGTCCCACCAAGCCATGCCTTTATGATCCTTTTTTTTTCTAAGGCATTTAATAGACAATTTCTGGTATTGTTGTATTTTTTTTATAGTCATTCCCATTGAATTTTTTGACAAGACAAAACTTAATTATAGGTCTTACTGTTCTGATTTCAAAAATGTAAATTTTATAGTGTTATTAGTTTATTTTCTATTTTTCCATTATTTATTAATCAAAACTATCTCCTAAACATTGAAAAGTGGCATTCACTAAAACTTTAATAACTTTTTTATTTTATAATTTTTCTTAAATTAATTTATATGTCATCAATCTACATACAATTCTTTTGATGTTAAAAAAAAAAATTGAAAAAAATAAGATTTTGATCAAATTATGTGGTTTGTACATGAGAGGTTTTAAAATTTACCTTTATAACCAATTAATAATTAATAATAATAAAATTAAGAAAAAATATTGTCATCAATATTAGGTGTATTAGGTAACTCCCTTTAAAAGGATTTGTGAAAATTTATTTATTTGTGTCAAATTATGGTGTTCGTACACAAGCATGATATGGTCCTGAAATGGGCATTTTGAAAAAGTGGTTTTTAAAGATCCATACCAAAAAAGTAAGCTATCATATGGGTACACAAATAAATTATATATTCAAAAGCTAGATTTCAAACACTAAAAATTTTATTGCTGAAGTTTTCAAATATTCAATCTCTAAATACCTCAAATTTTGACATCGATTGACAAAAAATTTCAAAAACAGGAAAAACACTTCCACTTTTTGGCCAAAAGTGAGACCCAGCTTCTTACACTGACCCCTATCCAACATCTACTTCTCTTTCAAAAAATAGTTCCTTGGGATCTCACCATTCCTTAATTGCACCAATATCTTCTATAATCTAAAAGATATTCGTACATAAGCTCACACAACATGTAACATAGCTCGATGACCACATATCACACTTCCTTTATATTAATTCCTAAACCAAATTATTGAGTCAGCCTTGAACCTTTCCCAATTTTCAATAATAATATAGGGCCACATTAATGATTACATTAACATGTTACATTACAATATTATATCTTTTCACAATTATAAGCAATCTATCAGGTCACGATCTTCATAACTTTCCACTTGGTGATCAACTGAATGTACATGATTATTAAAAACATATTCAACGTGTCTTCAACCTCTATCGAGTTTTTCTCAACTATATTCCATCTCTAGTATGAGATACAATCTATTTAATAAAACCCACTTTCCAAAAATGATGTCTAAAAGTTGCTTTCATCAAATCCATCATAAGTCTATTTAGCCTTCATATTTCCGCATATATGATCTTAACTATAGCATCTAGACATAATATATAATATTATTTCATGTATACATAAGCTAATATTTAATCCTCAAACTGTGTGAAGCCAAAATCTATCTATTTCTATACTAGTCTTCAAAATGAATTACCAGTATGTTGACATTAATGAAAAATTCTATCATGAATGCAACACACAACCTCTAAATCATGTTTGCAACATTGTTAGGATACTCCCCTATAGGAATACCATCAAAATTCATGATAACAAGCATATGGAAAAGTATGTCAAGGGAATGAGGGTTACAATCCAATCCAGTCAAAGAATCTTACATAATCAAGAGACGATGGCAAGGTGAGCATTGTTGGAGTGTCTTTTATGATTTTTATGGAGGCCAAAGCTATGGCCATAGATCTATTACTTGAAGGAAATACAATGCTTAGAAACTCCAAGAGACACAATAAGCCCAATTTGAAGTCATTTTTTGGCCATGAAGAGAGTATCCCAAGGTTGAAAAATAGTTTCAATAGGCATGAGCTACTTTGCAAGTGGAAATACATGGCTATGGTTCTCATCAAATTCATAATGTTAGAAGGTATGTTTAAGAGGTTCCACTCTAATATTTTCCTTATGTTAAATCTACCTAGTTCTATGTTCAAAGTGAAAACAGAGGGTGGTTTACCCATTAATTAAGGGTTTACTCTACCTCTTTAACTTTTAGCTCATGCTAACTCCCTAGCTTGGCCCTAGCCCATTTCTTGTGATATACAATTAAATAAGCCTATGTTTACCCATATTTTCTATATGACCAAAATCCCTGGTCCTTTTTTTTGGTCTACTAGAGTCAACTCTCTAAGGAAAGAAAAATGGGAAGCCATAGTTGTGTTAGAGGACTCTTCTTCTTGTTGGTTGACTAAGATAGATTAGACTCTCAAAGGTACTACTAAAACTTCCCTATACCAACCTATTAATCCCTCTTCCCTTGTTTTAACTCCTAATGGTTACTTACATGATCCAATCATCCCCCAAAAAATAATGCAACCCACATCAATAATGAATGACTCTATAAAAGGAACAAAAAACCTAAGATTACACTAAGGACAACTACCATGAAATGGAAAACAATTCGTTATGGACAATAATCCACTATATTATGAACTAATTAATAGCATATTTGATATGCAAATCTAGTACATCAACTCTTCATCTAAAAAGATTACACGTCTCAAAAGATTACACTCATGCCTCTTCTTATTATCTCTTACACTCAAAAGATTACACCTCTAAATATCATACCCTAATTTCCCCCTCATTCACTTCCATTTCCATAAATGATTTGATCATTATATAAATATTATCAAAATAAACAAGGTCGTCCTATCATGATCTTAATTTAAAAAATTAATTACAATAATCAACATTATCCAAGATATGTCAATCAAGACATATCCAGGACCCAAACAAATAATCTCCAACACATCATGATCCACCAATCATGCTCAAGATACAAACAAGATAACTAACCAAGTTAGCCAAGAATAATCAAACACACTTAGAGAAATATTTTGAATCCAATCACATAAATTATAAATGTAATCCCTAACCAAGAATAGGACACAATTAATCTAAACATAGAGAGATGTCATGAAATACCACATCAGAAAAAATAAAATCTATGCCTCATAATTCACCACCAACTCTGCACTATTCATCATGGACATCAAATAGCAATATCTTCATTAAATAAGAATAACTTGCACATCTTTAAATCATGAAGCATTCCAACTAAGGATACATATCCAATTACTCAAAACTCCATTAGGTTAAAACCATTAAATATTGCATAACCAATACACATTGAATCAAACTCTGCAACACTATCACTACCATACTAACTAGTTTATGATCATCAAATTACTTTCTCAATCATCGTATTAACTTCTACAATCCAATAATGGTCATCTATAAATACCCATACAACTATTTGAATTTGTGCTCCATCTGATACATAATAGCAAGATCGTACTAATCCAATCTCTCCAATAAATAAACTATCAACAATGTCACAAAAATAAATATGTTGATGTTAATAATAAAAAATTTATTTTGAAACATATAATAATATCTCCTACAATAACCCAAACAATATCCTAAGATGTTATGTATCCTATAATTCACTAATACATGTACGAGGATACCTTAGAATCCCTTAGGACATCAAGTACTCATGAAGACATCTTAGGAACCATTAATGTATGTTAGGTCCTTTTAGGATAGACTAACCCTTCCCAGGACCTATTAGTGTATCCTAGACAAATTTGGATTTCTTAAGACATGTAGAACCCCTTAGGACCCATTAAGAGTCCTATGCACACTTAATGTATCCTATGACACATTAACACATGCACCAAGAGATCTTAAGACCCCTTAGGACATCAAAGACCCCTCAAGAATTCCTAGGACCTATGAATGTATCTCATGCCCTTTAGGAAAAATTAATACTTTCTAGGATCTTTAAGTTCCTATTGAGCCATGTAGGATCCTTTATGACTTCCAATACTCATTAATGTATTGCAAGATTTTCTAAGACCCATAAATGTATCCCAATGTCTATTGACATACCCTATGACCACTTAACACCCACCAAGATATCGTAAGACCCATTAATGCATATAAAAACCCCTTAGCACCTCTCAAGATACTTAAGATCCCTCAATACATCCTCTTACCCATTATTATTCATAGGACCCCTTAGGAGCAATTAAACACAAAGAATCCCTTAAGATATTATACAACAAATTAGTTTAATTATGTATCTTAAGGCCCCTTAGAACTGCTTATGATATTTATGACCCCTTAAATATTTGTAGGACCCTTTGATGTATCCCAGGACCTCTAAAATGCATTAAAATATCTAGGACCTCTTAAAACATCTAGGGCCCCTTAATGTATCTTATGGTGTATTTTGACCCATCAATGTGTCCTAGGACTCATTCACACTCATTAATGTATCTTAAGATCCCCTATAACCTGTCAATGCATATTAAGACCCACTAATATGTCCCATGACCCATTATACATATGATGATTTCTTAAGACCACTTAAGACACTTAGGACACCTTTAGATATGCTAGGAATATCTTCACTCATTTATCGCCCCCTAATTATCCCTTATATCTTACTCTTTCCCCTTCCATCATCTCACAATCCCATACCTCACCCCTCCCCCTCTATCTTTTTCTTCCCCTCTTCATTCTCCCATCACCACCTTCATCTATTCTCCCTAAGCATCATTATTCTATATCTATGTTATATTCATTTTCCTCTCTATTCTCTCTATCTACCTCATTTACCTTCTCCCTATCTCTTATTGAATTCCTCATCTCAATATAAATCCTACTCAGGCCCGACCATCACATTATTTTCCCCTCTAAGTAATTGATTGATTATGATAGAAAGATAAAGAGATTTTAAAAATTAGAGAATGATGGAGATAAAGAGATATAGATATACATGAAGATATATCCAGAGAGAGAGAGAGAGAGAGAGAGAGAGAGAGAGAGAGAGAGAGAGAGAGAGAAACCCTATAGGATGATTTTTTATTATTTTTAAATCACATTAATGCATAAAAGATATGTTTTTTAATTTAATACTTGATAACTATGTCAATTCTTATGGGAATAAAAATAATTGATGTAGGAGCATCTTGGGTTTACTCAGTAACTACTTTGGAGTACTCAGTCAAAGAAAGAGTGGTTCTTGGTCACTATTGGGTTTAGTGTTGGCCAAGTAGTTCAGTTATTGAAGGGGGCTTGGTCGCTAAAGAGCTTGACAGATACAGTTGCTTGACACTCACTATTGTGCTCAACATGTATTGGATGTTTGACATGTATTGGCTACTTGGCATATGTTGGTTGCCTAGTGATGCTTGGGAGTTTGTTGAGACTTGCCAGTATGTTGGCACCGATTGGAGTTCTTGGTGTATTTAATGCATGTAGTATGTGATTGTGACGTGGATTGATCTAGGAGTTTGTGTAGACCTATTTGTGGTTTTAGTTATCTCTCCTATGTGTATTTAATCATGGTTGTAAACTTGGGGCTTGTCCTAAGTATTTTCATGTGGTTGTTGCATGTTAATTGTGCGTTAACATGAGGGTTAACATTTTGTATTTAATCTTTTTTGTGAGCTGACTTTTGGCTTAAATATGCATTTAATGCAAGGTGTTTATTTAATTTTTAATTTCTAGGCTGACTTGTAGCTTAGTTGGGTATAAGTAAAGGGTCTTGTGGAGTCTTAGGTCATTCATTTTCATGTACTGGTTTATTTATTGAAGGGGAGTTGATCCTAAATTTAGTGTGGAGTAGCTAAAGAGCATATTTTTGTGAGTCTTTGAATAGGGTTCTGAATGTGAGGCAATTTACAGTAGGATTGTAGTGGAGTTGCATGTTTGTGAGAAGAACTAGTAACTGTGGCTTAAAAAGCTAGAAGATTGCTTGGTGGGATTGCGAGCACGAGTTGAGATGTTCCTTGGGGTTTTCTTCCAGAGCGCAGATATAGACTAGTTGGGATTAGCATTGTGAGTTGGATCTTGTGAGATCTTTCAAAATATAATTATAATTGTTTTTGTATTCGGCCCTAACCCCGAAAGGATTTACAACTGGGCATATTACATGTAAAGAATTATTTTATAAATAAAGAGTTGCATTTTGTATAAGATCATGTATCTTGTGTTTTGTTTTCACTATGTGGTTATTTGCTAGGGGCTAGGACATCTCCTTCAAGGATTCTCCCACCTTGCACTACGTCAAGTGGTATTAGAGTGAAGGTTGCTCTTGAGCGTGTAGAAAAATCATCGAAGTTGAGGCAATTTGCACCAGGACTTGGGTTGAGAGAAGTTGATCGGAGAAGATATTGATCTAGTGGTGGATTGTTCTTTTTGGAGTCCTAGATCTCTTGGTTCTGAGGTAGCAAATCGTGGTTCTGACTTGAAATTACAGAGGACTTGCAAATGGATCGATGGATGCAAAGATAAAAGTTTGATCTTGTTGAGGCATGATCATAAAGATTTTGTGTATTACAGATCCATGTTCCTGGACTTGTGATTTGATTCCTAATTGTTCATGCAAGGTGGTGGGTTACGATTTGACTTACAAACAATTTGGGCTTATCACAAGGAGTGTGGGAAGAACTTTGTTGCAAAGGGTTTATGAAGATCTTGGGAGATGGCTCCAAGAGAATTTGACCCAAGGATGATTACGAATCTCCATGATGTGGTGGAGAGAAGGTTTTTTGAGATGTCTGCTTGATTTGAAGCTAGTTTGGTTGATCGAGCTAAGGAAGTGTCTGCTCAATTTGAAGATAGCTTGGCTAATTGAGTTAAGGATGGTATAAGGAAGGCATTTCATAGATGTTTGTGGAGTTGGATTTTACCGATCTGAAAGAGAGTTGTCTGGATGGTTAAGAGACTTGTTCATGAAAGAAGATGGCATAGCAAAGTCTGTTAGAATTCTTTAGAATAACTGAGAAGGGGGGTTCAAATCAGTTATTCAAGGTCCAAATGTCCTATTAATACTTTTTCACTACTTTTATGAATCCATACACTTTTCATCCATCCAAACTTTTAAATCAACCATATTAGCAAGTTAAAATAAATCAACATGAAAAGATAAAACATGCAAGATCAACACATGACACAATGATTTACGTGGACACCCAATTTGGGAAAAACCACTAGTAACATGCTACTTGATTCTCACTCTTCTGAAGTGATGCCCTATTAAAAGCCTACCCTATTAAAGGCTTACAACACACTGTTAAATGTGACCTTGTTAGAGGATTTCACCAAACTGTTAGGAATGGGTCTGGTTAAAGGACTTTAGAACATTCACTTGGAATGTCACCTTGTTAAAGGATTTATCTCATGGCTATTAAACCAACCTAAATCCATAGGATTTAAACTTTACTATTACAATTGCTAGAAAGTAACGATAATGATCTTTTGATCTGATATAACTTACAACATACTTTGCAGATTTCATATCACACTTTCAATTCAATCCTAATGCTTGGCTTCAAACACTTCAGCTCTGACTGCTTGACTTCTTCTCAAGCTTCATCTCCTTGAGTCTTCTAACTCATTGTACCAATGCATCCATATTAGGGGTCTTCTTACTGAAATAGAGTCTCTATGCTCTCTTATCTCCTTAGCACCTCCTTCAGCATTTCATGCTTTCATGCTTGACCGCCTCTCTCTCTCTCTTTTATTAACTTATGACTCCTTAAATAGAAATCTAATTTGCCTTTGCCACTCATTTCTCCCTTTCCAATTTTAGGGTTTCGAATGGATTAGGTAGGATACAATGTATCTACCTCATATCTTGTTCTTATCTTCAAACTTCGTCAGTTGTAATCTTAAAAACATTTTACATGGTGTTCTGTGCCACCAGCTCATCATTCTTATCTTCTATTTTAATTAACAAACTTCTAGATAACAACCTTGTCGGCTTAGATCTGGCGAATCTTCAATTTTCAAAATAATGCAGCAACTCAGCATTATTGATTTACTGGTGTTTGGCATCTCTGTGTTACTAGGTACTATTGGTTTTACTGGTGCTTGGCATCTCTGTGTTACTTGGCACCTATCTCTGCTCGGCACTCGATATCACTTGGCACTTGAACTTTCTCGGCACTTGAAGTTTACTCGGCACTTGAACTTGCTCAGCACTTGAAGTTTACTCGGCACTTGAACTTGCTTGGCACCTTATGTTACTCGGCACTTGTTAACACTCAGCACCTTATGTTGCTCGACACTTACTAGGAATTTGCTCGACACATACTAGCTTGCTCGGCTCCTTCTCTCTAATGAACTTAGTTGAGCTTTACAAATGTCTAAGCTAAAACCTTACATCTTTGATATGTTTCAGTGTGCCAATTCTCTGTGTCTTATAGTATGTCATCAACATACTTTTTCATCAATGGCTTAGTTGATCCTTGTACTTCATTACAAAATCATAACTTCAACCTTTCTCTAGGTGTTCTAGTTACATCTTATTGATTGCCTCCTCCTTGACAATCAACTAATTGATAGTATTTGGATTACTAAAGCAATTGTCATTCCTGTAAGTAGCAAGTTTGACTTCAATGACAAAACAATGATTGAGAACATTCTTTACCATTTCCATATATCATTCAAACAACTTTTCTTATGATCATTTCAATCATTTCCAACAAAATTCAAGGTTGGTTTTGTTGATCAGTTGGTGGATTTTGATACAAAACCTATAGATCAGCTTAAGGCTATTACTAAGGGTATTCCTAATCTTTTTGATGCTGAGGTTGATATTGGTTTTCATGATCAGTCAGTTGGGTTTGACATGGAGATTGTAGAGCATTTTCTTGTGGATGATCGAGTTGTTGTTGGTGAAGAGTTATGTGTTGTAGAGAATCTTGTTGTGAGCAATGAGATTGTCTACGTTGAGAGTTTGGCATGTGTTGATGGAGCTCTACATATTTCTATTGATGTGGAATTTGTTGTTGTTGGTGTGGATTCACTAATTTCTGGTGTGGATGAGGATTTGTTGATGAAGCATTATGTTCAATTTATTTCTAAGAGTGAGCATGCTAATTTGATGGTTGAGATTCTAGTTTTTGATAGAATGGTGCAGATATGGATGATGTGCAGATTGGTTTTATTGTCCCTATTAGAGTGGAAGCCTTTGGTGAAGATGAAGATGGTTGTTGATCTTTCTTTGGGAATCAAAGTGTGGGACACACTTTTCTATTTACATGGGGAGTCTGATGTAGGAGTATCTTGTTTGCTTGGTGACTACTTTGGAGTTCATGGGAGGAGTCTCAATAGTTGCTTTCGAAGGTTCTTGGACTGGTACTCAGTTGAAGAAGGAGTGATGCTCAGTCACTATTGGGTTTAGCGTTGGTCGAGTAGCTCAATCATTGAAGGGGGCTCAATCACTGAAAAGCTTGGCATATATTGTTACTCGACACTCACTGTTGTGCTTGACATGTATTAGATGTTCGACATGTGTTGGCTGCTCGACATGTGTTGGTTGCTTGGTGATACTTGGGAGTTTGTTGAAACTTGACAGTATGTTGATGCCGACTAGAGTTCTTGGTGCATTAATGCATGTAGCATGTGATCATGACGTGGATTGATCTAGGAGTTTTTGTGGACCTATTTGTGGTCTTGGTTATCTCTCCTATGTGCATTTAATCATGGTTTTAAACTTGGGGCTTGTCTTAAGTATTTTTGTGTGGTTGTCGCATGTTAATTACAAGTTAATGCGAGGATTAACATTTTGTATTTAATGTTTGTTGTGAGCTGACTTGTGGCTTAAATATGCATTTATTGCAAGGGCTTTATTTAATTTATAATTGCTAGGCTAACTTGTGGCTTAGTTGGGTATAAGTAAAGGTTCTTGTGGAGTCTTAGGTTATTCATTTTCATGGAGTGATTCATTCATTGAAGGGGAGTGGATCTTGAATTCAACATGGAGTAGCTAAAGAGCGAGTTTTCTTGAGTTTGTGGATAGAGCACTGAATGTGAGATAGTTTACAATAGGATTGTGGTGGAGTTATGAGTTTGTGAGAAGAGCTAGTAGATGTGGCTTAGAAAGCTAAGAGATTGCCTGGTGGGCTTGCAAGCACAAGTTGAGATCTTCCTTAGGGTTTTCTTTTAGAGTGCAGATCTAGACTAGCTAGGATTAGTGTTGTGAGTTGGATCTTGTGGGATCTTACAGAACTATTATTGTAATGGTTTTTGTATTTGGCCCTAAACTAGAAGGCCTTACAGCCAGGTATATTGCATGTAAACAGTTATTTTATAAATAAAGAGTTTCATTTTGTATCAAATCATGTATCTTGTGTTGTATTTTTGTTGTGTGGTTATTTGCTAGGAGCTAGGACATCTCCTTTTGGGATTCGCCTACCTTGCACTTCATCAATAACTAAAATGGAAAGATCTTAAATGTAAATGTTGTGTTTATTATAGTTCCAAAATTAAGGATGGACTTCAAATTATTATTTAAAAAATTGTTCTAAAATATAATATAATTACCTTATCCATATTTTAGTTGTTTGACTCAACCTTTCAATGTGTATAAAAAAAAATCAAATTTCCATAAGAGACACAAAATTTGTGCCCACTTTCCTGAAATGTATTTCTTATATTTTTGAAAATGTATGTCTAATATTAATGGATACCTAATTTAGTTTGGTATTACTAAACAATATTCAAAAATTTCCCACCCCATACAAAATTTGAAAGAAGATTTTGTTGTGTTTGGCAAGATAAGAAATATATTTTTCCCATTATGAGTTTTTGGCCTCCCACGATCCTTGTACATACCTTAACAATAGTTAATGCATAATTAGTGTGATATTATCCTAGAATTATTTTAGAGATTTTGTCATCATCATTCTATCATAGCATTACATGATCACCATAGAGCAACCACATTCCATCCCTTTCATACCATCTTGTGCTAATGCTAAACAACTAAGATAAAACTACTATGTTTAAATGATAATGGAGGATAGGAGAACAATGGAGTGAATGAAACCATAGATATGAGATACAAATTTTATTAATTTTAATTTTATTATTTATTGGATTTGATTTAGTTTACTACAATTTACACATCAATTGGGATGCAAATAATAAGATCTAAGTAGTCATTGATATCAATAATATTTATAAACATCAAGAGAGGAGTATTCTAAATTAAATTTAGGTAATACTTTGAAAACTGATATCATAAAAAAATATTGAGTCATTTTATTTTGGCTCCATAGAAAACTCCATGAGAAAGGTAGAGGAGATAGACACAATCTCTAAAAAATATCTAATTAAATTTTATTTCTTCAACTCTTTTGAAAAGGGAGAAGATAAGTAACATACAAACATAATGAGTGAAAAGGGGAAAATCTATTGTTGAAATGTTACCTTTACGTAAATAGAAATTGTTACAAGTAGTTATATGAGTAGTTTTGTGTGTCCCCAAGTAAATTGATTTTTGTATTAGTTAATTTTAAGAGGTTTGCCCCATAAAAATTAAATAATGAATATATCCTTTACATTATGACATGATCAATTACTTATCATTAATCTTATAGAAAATTAGTATCTAAACAATTATATCCTATTGTATTTATCATGACCTCTTCATCATATACCATAGTAACTTAAACCTCTATCCAAATTTCCACTTTCTTTAAGATATTCCATAACAATAATTATTATTCATTACTTAAAGATTTAATTTCATAATGAATTTATTTTCATAGGATGTTTTGAGATATTATCTAATTTCTATATAAATATTTATTATTACTATTATATTATCTTTAACCTACATTACAATTTATAATTAGTTTTCTTGTTTTTTGGCCTAGCTGCTAAAATTCCAACTTTATTAATAAAAGCAACAATATAACTTCACCATCATGTCATTCCATATTATATAAATTTATGGTTAAACTTATTTAATAAATCTACTATATCTATTTATTGTTTTTCATGCAAAAATTCACACACAATCCCACTTCATAAAATGTAGAAGTCTACTAACAATAAATCTACAATAATTTAATGTTAAATTATTATTTTTCAGTATATCTAAATAAATTAGATTTCTCAATATTTTTAATTAAGATATATTTACATAAATTAATAGTAAATAATATTTTGTTAGCTTACAAAGCACAATCAAAATATTGTTTCATTACATAGTAGATTTGAGGGAAAGGGAAGGATAAGCTTTATCCTTAACTTTAGACAATCACCCACTAAACCCTAAGAATGGACTAATTCACCCCAGATACACACATAAAAGAAACAAATGCATCAGATCCTTAACACATCCTCTCTAGCGGAAATGCATTGTATGTCATGGTGAACAACTCCACAATTAAATATCTGATACTATAGTTTGCACTAGCACTGTGGAAGGTTATTAGGAGGAGCCTTCAAACTTTCCTTCTCAGAGGGGCCGTTCTTCACTAAAAACACCATGCTCAACCCCCATGTCACATGATCATCAAAGTGACAATGCACGAACCAAACCCCTGCACAAATCAAACAATCCGTCATATGTTTTCAAATTTTCAATCTCAAGCCATATTTCATATCTAAAATCATTAGAGAAATGTCATTCTGTTTCTTACCTGGATTATTAGCTTTGAATCTGACAGCAACCCATCCATTGACTGGAACCCCTACGGTATTTCGTTGAGGTGGATCAACCAGATTGAAAGAGCTCGGGTGTGTTTCATTATCATAATTACCAGAACCCTCTCCGACCACATAAAAGTCATACCCATGAATGTGCATTGGATGATTATCTGCTTGGAAGATATTGGTTCCCTGGAAAACAATCTGAACCGTAGCATTATATTCAATCACTTTCACTCTTGTGCCAGAAATCGGCGCCCACAGAGATTCATCTACATCACCGTTATAATTATACTCAATGGGCGGACTGGAAGGAAAATCAGTGCTATAAACATCTGGTATGGCGAAGTAATAAGCTTGGAGAACGGCTATATCTGGCAGCACAAAAGATATGTTGTTCATACTGGCACTCACTCTGGTACTGTCAGGGCCACTACAGTTACTGGAAGAATACCCAGTTGGACAGGGACTTAAACCGAGTCCTACGGTTATGAGGCTATTGTCACTTATACTTTGTGGGACATCTACAGGATGTTCGTGTGAAGCCAGGCTTCGTAAGGATTGGCTAAAGTTGGCCACAGTTGCAGTGTCGTTGTATTCTGGAAGCTCTGGAAGGATTGGAGTGGCAGATGCATTTGAGCCCACGTAGCTTATAATGGCGGTAGTTGTGGTGTTATCAATATTTGCTAAAGATTGAGTTGTGTATAGCTTGGAGGCCATATAGTATTTGGCTTTCGCTTGATTGGCTGTGAGAAGAACGTCTGCGGTCTGACCAGATGTTAAAAAGAGAATGTCGGTTGTGTATGGCTTCGTGTAGGAGGCGTCCACGGCTAGCACAGTGAGATTGTGTGATGCGATCTTGAGAAACATGTGATTATTGACTACAGCATTGACGAAGCGAAGAAGATAGGTTTTCCCATGGTGTACAGGGAACTTTGTTGTTCCTGCATATATAATATTTCATTAAAGCTAATTGCACTCTTAATTTGTATAAGAGAGGATTTCTAATTAGCCATTTTAAGGATTGTAACATTTAATATGGTTTAATATGGTGTCATGACTGCAATATCAAATATGGTGTGATATCAGTATTCTTCTGTTATGTGGTTTAAAATGATTTTAAAAAAAGGGCATTGGTATTTCTGCACTAAGTTATGTTTTATTATCAAGTTGATGTGACATTGTAAGATTTAGCATTTATTAAGGCTTCATTGATCATAAAAAAATCATCACCATCATCACTACTTTGAAGTCACAAGTATTAAATGCAATATTAGTAAAAATAATAACATTAACAGTCCTTTCATCCATTCCTAATTATGTGATTGACCCCTAAATGTGTTATTTCATCTATTAAGATACTTCTTACCATTTTATCTAGAACGGGAATATGGTTGAGAAGAAGAAATTTGATTTGGTCTTATGGAAAAAGATTTGTCAACCAAATGTTGGGATTGGAGTAGGTGTTCATAATATCCATTAGAGGAACATTAACCTTAAGACCAAGCTGGCTTGGAACATTTATGAGAGCCCTTCAGCATTATGGGCTATGAGTATCATGATTAAATACTTTGACTCTGACCCTGAATACATATTTACAATGCCTATTCTTCCTAAGGGCTCCACTATGTGGAATTTTGTTGTAAATAGTAGAGAGGTATTGTTAACACAATTGATGGTTTTTTAACAGGTGATAAGGTGTTAGCAAAAGTGATGAGGTGTTTTTTTTCCCTTTCTTCATGTGATAAGCTTAATATAGGCTGGGTTGTTCTGGAACCCTTGTAGGGTTCTAAAGTAAAAGACTATGCTTTGTTTTAATCTAAGAATGGTTTTCTAATGTGAATTCGAAAGATTTTTCAGGGCTGCCTATGCCTATTCCTCAGATAGAGAAGACAAAGCTTCTAAATGTCTTTGAACCAAATATCTTTATGTTGGAGTGATGGCATCAATAGGCTGATTTGGAGTAAAAGTAAGAGTGGATGATACACAGTTAAGGATGGATACCAATCTCTGATTGAAGGGAAGAATGTTTCTCATGAAATGAAGTTTATGTTTTGTTGACATGATGTTGTTCTTCCAAAGGTTGGAGCTTTTCTCTAGTTGACTCGAATAGAATTCTTAATAGACTTTAAAGGTTGTGAATTATCGATAGTTTCCTTTGATAGACTTGGTTGGTATGGTATGTTTTTTCTGGGGTGAGATTTGAGAATTGCCCCTTCATCTATTATTTGGGGGATTTAGTGGGAAATAAATAGAAGAATATTTAAGAAGGAAATTTCTTTGGTGGATAGGGTCTATGAGTAGATTGAAAAAGCCTTTACTCTAAAGACTAAGAACTTGTCTTCTACATTTTACTCCTCTGACTGCTTTATCCTCAATAGATGCTTGCAGATATCTATTCCTTTTAAGGGCATGATGGTGGGTAATAATTTCAAGAATGAGATTCGGAAACAAGTTAAATGGGAAGCCCCTTCTTCTCCTTTCTGCAAGTTAAGTTTTGATGGTGCATCTAAAGAGAACCCAACAGGTGGCTGTTGCATCCTTAGAACCACTGTGGTCATACCACTGTGGTCATATCTTAAAAGATGAAGGTAAGAGCTCTCAGGGATGGTGTAAAAATATTGTTATCTTTGGAGATTTGGTAACTATATATTGAAGGTAACTCCCAGATTGTGAGCATTATTTTCAAAGAAAGTTGTTAACTGGGATCTCCAATATGTTTTAGGAGAAGTTTGGAAGCTTGAAACGTTCAGAATCAGTCATTGTTTCAAAGAAGCCAAACAATTTGCTGTTTCTTAGACAATTTGAGGAAAACTATGGAGTTTGGTTCAAAAGTATTGGACAGAGATACTCTATTTGTTCTATTTAACGGTTGTCACCTCTCAGCTAATTTGGCTGATGAGCTCGCAGATTTATTTGCTACTGTACCTAGATGTATAACAGTTGTATGAGTAACGATAGAAGGTTTCTTATTGATTTTTCCCTCCTTTAGCTTCTAAACTAGTTTTATTTATTGATAAAATTTGTATGATAGTTTGCCACTTATATCTGAAAAAAATTAAAAATTAAAAACACTTAACTACTAAATCTTCTCCTCTTAAAAAATTTAACTAAATACAGATTTAACTAAATATAATTATTCATTTTTAATCCATTGAGTTTGATTAATAAATAAGCTGCCCATATATAAGAAGAGCTGTACCCAATTGAACAAAACGAAAAATCGGCCGGTACCTGAGGTTGAGCAGTTATAGAGGTCTCCCGGCTGTCCATTTATAGTGAAAGCGTCTGAAACATTCGGTGGGCCTCCACTCAGTTTTATTTCCTCTTCCACGTCGATGGCATCACTGTTCCACCACTCCCCTGCTCAATTTTATTGTTTCATTCATTCAGTCATTATGAAATGCAAGAACAATCTCGTATGAACCCATTAAAGAGAACTGTAAAAGATCGAAAATTATGAATCATAATAATAATATTTCCTACTCAAATCATCCGCGTGTTACAGATAAGAAAGTCTAGGTACAACTGAAATTACCTTTTTCATTTCAACCTTCAATTTTTAAGTTAACGTCACAATAGATATCAAGATTCTATTAGGTACAGCATTAAGAACGATTTTACGTAGAATAATAACAATGAAAAACTTTTCTAAAGCAGTTCTACATCGTGCAATCATAACACACAGGTGGAGTGATAGTGCTGTCATATTGACTATGGAAATTAGATGTGGAAGGAATATAGATGATAAGATTTGAGAGTGATGGATGAATAGAATTTTAAATTGTTTTTATATTTAAAAATATGATGGAGAATATCTTATGAAAATTATTAGATGGTGTTAAATTCATATAAATATTCTTGACGATGGTTTTACAATAAATAATCTTAATTCAACACATCAATAAAGTATGTTTATCATAAAATCTTAATAGTTCAAGGATGGTCAAGAGATTTGTGACGATGAGTATATTTATAAAAGATTCTACTTTTGATTACCTAGAACTATAGGAAACTCAGCATGTGGGTGGGTAAATGGATAAGGGCTCCCCCTCTTTGGATAGATGACCATTGCTCCATGAACAGTTGCACGGAGCCATGACACGTGGGCATGCCACCACAATGTTCCTTCCTGATCAATAATGGTGAATGTGTATGTAAATTTGCCCCCTGGTTGGATGGGGCACTGTGTAATGTAACCAGGTCCATCAGCCCATGCTGTGCGAATCTGTCTTATTCCATGCCTGAAAAATCAAATTATTGTTAATGGGTTTTGACTATTATCAACAGAAAAGAGTCTATACAAAAAATAAGTATCCAAATACACTAAAATATTCATATTTCTTTTATAGTATTCATGTCTTCAAAGAGCTTATATATTTACCAGTGGATGGTAGCATTGTGCTTGGCTTTGTTAACAACAGTAACATTAACTGTGTCACCATTTCGGACATGCAGTGTTGGGCCCGGAAGCAGTCCATTTACTGTGACTATAGTATAATTCTTACACAGCCGAGTAATAATTGTCTCTTCAAGCTGTAGAAATGAAAAACAAAAGTTGTGTTAAAACTCTTAATAGAAATAAGTGTTGTGGAATCATCAAATTTTTACAAAAGGTTATAATCAATTTTTAACTATGAAAAAACATAATCATATAATAAAAATCTACTCACAACAAATTTGTAGGTATGCAGGTTTGCCCATGCCAGAGAATCAAAAAATGAAATGACTGTAAACAACACTATCATAAACCTCACTGAGTGACATTTAGACATCATTGATGTATAACAAAGCCCTAAAAGAAGTGCAAATGAAGCTCAAACTGTTTCAATCGTGTGAAGACTGGTTGCTTAATTGCTGTATATATAGCAAAAACATTAACAAAGTGATTGAAGGAAATAGTCAAGAGCACATGGTGCAACGACAAACGCGCAAAAAAATTTGGGGCATCGTGACTTTTAACTAATTAATTACGCGAAATTCGAAATGTTGTGAATAATGGCTTAGCATATTTAATCATGTCTCTACTTTCAATTTTCTTATGGTAGAAATCACATGGTTCAAAGCCATGTCACAATAATTTCCATTTTAAAAATATTTTATAGACAGGCAAAACAAAAAGAAATTGTAGACAAATTTATTCCAGCCGTCTCCTGTGGAAAAAATCTGCAAATGGAAATAAAAATGAAATATTTACATGGATGCCCATTATTACGTACGACTATCTTCGAGTGCAAAGTTGGTCCTTCGTTCTGTAATTCATTCAATCAATAATGTGGTGGATCCATATCATGATCTCAACACCGTAGAATTCTTGGGGTAATGAAAAAGTAGTTTTATATAATTATGATGTTTAAACATTTAAAATGTTTAAATTTGGTTTGTACAAGGAGCCTTAATTATGTGACCAAATATTAAAATGTTAGGAATGTGGAAAGTTTACAACCAGTCTATATAGAATAAACTTTATGATCATTATATAAATTTAAAAAAATTGATGTGAACTATAAAGAAAACATCAGTGATACAAGAAAATTAAAAAACTAATAACATAAACATGAAAAATCTAAAAGGTAGATTCTGGTTCATTTAGTCTAAGAAGTTTGTCAAGTAAATGAAGCAAAAATAATAAATGTAATAGTTACTTCTATTTAAACATAATAGTTTTATTATACATCTTTAATATTAAATTAATAATATATTAAATTTATTTCATTCATAAATATTAAAGTATTTAATTAAAGAAATAATACAACCATAGTGATACATAACATGATACAAATGTACACTGAGAATCATTATCCACATAAAGCATGTAATTAAAATGAAATTAGACTCATGAACAATCCATTGAAACTCGATCGGAAAAAAAGACAACCACTCAACCATGTCACTAATTCAAGAATTAGTGATGAATATATGACAATTAGTAGTCACAATGCGAAAAGATACAAAGTGGTATGTGCTTTAATTCTAAGTTGAAGTCCTTATATTACTATGAAAGCCATATCATTAATAACATATGCTATATATCTTTCCTTGAATCACTTTAGTTTTACTACCCCTTAAGATGCATTGTTATCTTGGAAACCTATATGAAACATGTTGTGCTGAAACATAATGTACTAAAGCTACTAAATCAAAATCTAAGGAAAAAAGAAGAACAACTAAAATGGGATAATGTCATAGATCTCAAAATTGAACATTCTATTTTAACTTTATGACCTCTTTATAGTTCTTTATGTTGTGATGACAATAAATATAATCCAAGTGAAGATAGACTGAAGGTTCGCAACCACTACAACATATATCATTTTAAATTTCCCGCACCATTGTGGTTGTAATTGCAAAACATAGTAGAATATTACAATATATTATTTTGGTAGGTTGTATAGTAATCTGCAGACATTTGGTTGCAACAAAGTTGCAAAACATAGTAGAATATTACAGTATATTATTTTGGTAGGGTGTACAATAATTTGCAGGCATTCAGTTGCAACAAAATTGCAAAAAATAGCAATGGATGAAGATGGAGTATATGTTTATGCCACGACATAGAATATGATCAAAATTTCTTAATAAGTTCTAGTTTTC
Source organism: Cupressus sempervirens (assembly GCA_028749045.1). Taxonomy (NCBI): domain Eukaryota; kingdom Viridiplantae; phylum Streptophyta; class Pinopsida; order Cupressales; family Cupressaceae; genus Cupressus; species Cupressus sempervirens. The sequence continues at coordinate 637,768,253 of CM053791.1, forward strand.
TTATTCGTATAGAACATTGGTGCATTCAGTCGCATTAAAATATCTGATTCTTATAGAATACTGCAATATTCTATTGTATTCTATCCCTTTATTCTTCTTATGGTATACACTACTCATAGAATTATGGAACAAATTGTAACTTGAGCACTCTTTTTCAACTTTGTTTTGACATTTTTCACTCTAATTGGATATTTTGTGTTTCAACAGTGGTCTGAAGGATCTATTCTAAGAGTTTGTTATTCTCTGTTGCCAAGTCTGGTGACTCTACTTGTATGATGCTCACCTTCATCTGTTCTTCATTGTTGTATGTCTTTGCTTGACATGTCAGAGTAAATATGAACTACTTATATATTATGCCCTTGATAACTTTTTGTGCTTTGTCTTTTGCTTCATCTTTGCCTTCTAGTTCTAGCAATGCATTTGCATGCATGCTTATTAGTTGTGTTGCTCCTTCATCAAATTTTGTTTGCCATAGCTCAGTAATGTGGTCTTGTAGTTGTATGTAGACCATGTAGCTATAGTTGTTGACAACAATTACTTAATCGTGTATTGTATTTGATGTTACACAAAATGTCATATCTTTACCAATTAGTGTATGCTGAGCTCACTCAAAAAAAGAAGACAGTTTCCTATGTATGTCGAGCATTCTAGTGTTTGCCAAGTTCAAAAGGCAGTGTCTACTAAGTTCACTCAAGCATCGAAGAGAAGTTCGCAAAAGTTGAGTGTTAATCGAGCTTAGTCGGGTAACAAAGGAAAGTTTGATGAAACCAGTGTTAACCAAGCTCACTCAGTTACCAAAGGAAGTTAGCAAAGATGCAGTGTTAACCAAGCTCACTCAGTTACCAAAGGAAGTTAGCAAAGATGCAGTGTTAACCAAGTTCACTTGGTTAATACATGAAAATCATTTCTAAGTTAGTGTCTACCAAGCAGGGTCGGCTAACAAAGGATTTTCTTGTTTTGGCATATTAAGTTCAATGGATTTGTTTGTTGGTTATAGCTAACTGAAAAGATGAATATTAATTATTCTAAGTAGTATTCAAGTCGACTTGACAATGGATATGATATAAGTATAAGGTCAAGTTGAGGATTGAATGTGTGCAAGTGTATGGAAGAATAGAAGATGCTTAGAGGAAGCAAATTAGAAGGATAAGTAGAATATCCTTGAGGAGCTGCAAAGATACATTCGATCAGGAAGGATCAAGTATTCGAGCTAGAATTGAGATTTATAATCAATAATTCAGTCGCATAAAAATTAGGTCATCTCATTGTTACTCTCTAACCATTGTAGAAGTGATCTAAATCTCTTAACAGAGTTGGCTTAACAACTATTTGTAAATCCTCTAACAAGGTGGCATTTCTAGATTGAAGTGTCTAAAGACCTCTAACAAGGCCACTCCTTATAAGGTGATTAAATCCTCTAACAGGGTCACACCTAACCATATGTTTTGTAATCTTTAACAGGGTTGGCTCCTAACAGGGCCCACTTCAGAAGAGTAAAAGTCAGTAGCTAGTTGCAATTGGTGGTTTTTTATTAAATTGGGTTTCCACGTTAAATTTTGATGCCACTTATGTTCATGATATTGTTTTCATGTGTATGAAACTAAGTTAATTAAGGTTAATCACATGAAATATCTTGAGATTTGCATGTTAAGTATTTACTAAGTTACAACAAATTATCAATATTAACTGAATGCCTATGTGTTTGTCAAGCTACAATATTTCAGTAGTGCTTATATTTTGTGCTGACATCTAAGGGATCTAGGATTTATTTTAGTGGTAACTGATTGACCCCTCCTCTCTCAGTCACTCCTCTTATATTTCCAACAATTGGTATCAGAGCTTTTGGTGCTTACAAAGAAGGTTTCAAGGACCTAAGCTAAAGATCAGGATGTCTTATAGAAGGGAGATCCCTAAGATGAATAGAGATAACTTCAAGGCATGGAAGAAACTCATGAGATTTCATTTTGCAACCATTGGATATTTAGGCCTAAAGTACCTAGGCACCAAATATATGACACCTGCTAGAACTATGACTATTGAAGAAATTGTAGAGAAGAAAAGTCATAATATTATGATGATTGATATTGCTTCATCTCTCAACTATGCCAAATTTGATGAAGTCAAAGACTATAGAACTACTTGTGAAATGTGGATCAATTTGAAACCCATTTATGGAGGAGATGATAATGTAAGACGAGCTAAAGCTGAAAGCCTCAGAGGAAAATTTGATCAAATAAAGATGAGAGAAGATGATAACATTGCAAGGTACAATGACAGAATCAAAGCCAATGTTTGTGCAATCAAAGCTTTAGGAGGAGAGATTGAACAATGGTAAGTAAGTTTCTTAGAACACTTCTTCCTATATATGCAATTAGAGTTTCAACAATTCAAGAAATGAGATGCAATCCAAAGAATGATATAACTTTGGATGCAGTAGTTGGAAGATTGACAATATTTGAGCTAGATAACTATGATAATTATGTTCCTAGTTCTAGCAATATTGAGTATACATTTAAAGCTAAGTTGTCACTCAAGAAGAAAGCTAAAAGGCCAAAAGGAAAACAATCTGAAAGTGAAGAAGAAGATAGTTCTAATAGTGATCTTGAAACTATTGAAGCATTACTTGCAAGAAGGTATCCCAAAGGCAAAGGACAATATAAAGGTAAAATTCCTTTAATTTTCTTTTCTTTTGAAGAAGTTGGTCACACTGCTGCAAGGTGTCCAAAAAGAGAAGGCAAAGATGAAAAGAAGCACAACAAGTTCAAAGGAAAGAAGGATTTCAAGAACTTCAAAGACCACAAGGACAAAGGTAAGAGATCTTGTTCTATGGCTAAAGATTTAGATGATATTGATGATGATGAGATGGTCTATATTGTTGTAAAAGATTAATCTAATGATGATAAAGATGAAATGGCGCTTATTTCTCATGTTAGCAAAAATGATACATGGATTATTGATAGTGGTTGTTCACAACATATGATTGGTGACAAAGCAAAGGTTGAACATATGGAATACTATGATGGTGGAAGTGTGAGATTTGGAAACAATGAACCATGTTGCATAAATGGAAAAGCTTGTATCTCACTAACCAATGAACTTAGATGTAATAATGCTTATTGGGTTGAAGGACTAAAGCATAATCTACTAAGTGTGGCACAATTGAATAATATTAGATTCAAGGTAGAATTCATGAATGGGAAGGCTAAGCTACTAGATGGAAAATGAAATCTAGTTGGGTCTAGTAACCAAAAAAAAGGTAACTTATTCTACCTAGATCTTAGTGAAAGTTCATGCTTCATTACTTAATTAGAAGAAAGTTGATTATGGCATAAAAGGTTATGTCATGTGAACTTTGATAACCTAATCAAGATAAGAAAAAACAAAAGAGTGAGAGGTATTCCTAGTTTGAGGAAACCTGATATGGGCCTATGCAAAAATTGTCAAATTGGTAAGATGGGTAGGAGAAGTTTTAAAAGAAAAAAAACTATCATTCTAAAGAAGTCTTAGAGTTGGTTCATACAGACTTATGTGGACCTAATGGAATTGAGAGCTATAGTGGAGATAAGTACTTTATTCTTTTTGTTGATGATTGTTCTAGAATGATGACTATAATTTATTTGAAAGATAAGTATGAAGCATTTCAAAAGTTTAAGTGGTATCTGGCAAGAGTAGAGAAGAAAACATGAAATAAGTTTAAGTGCTTGAGATCAAATAGAGGTGGTGAATTCATTTTCAATAAATTTTGAATTGAAAGAGGAATTAAAAGATAAGTATCAGCCCTTGGTACACCACAATGGAATGATATAGCTGAAGAAGGAATAGATCCATAATAGATTATGTAAGAAATTTGATGATAGAAAATAATGTTGCAATCAAATATTGGAAGGAAGCACTCAATACTCCAATGCATACCTTGAATAGAGAACATGTAAACAAAGACTCAAATCAATCTCTTTAAGAATTATAGTATGGCTACAAACCTAGTATAAGTCACTTGAAAGTATTTGGTAGCAAATGTTATATCTTGAAGGAATCTAGAAAAGGTAAATTTGATGTCAAGGGTGATGAAGGCATATTCTTAGGATATTCCTACAAAATTAAAATATATAAATGTTTTAATTTATCCACTCATAGGATCATAAAAAGTGCACTTGTGAGAATTGATGAGTTTGTAGAAAAGAGTGAAGAAGAGAGCAACAAAGGACCTGAAGATTATAGAAAAATTATCTACTATGAATTTGATACATTTAAAAATCCAATTAGAAGTTAGCAAAATTCACCTTTCAAGTCCCCAAAATCTCCAAAATCCACCAAGTTGCATTCAATGCAACCTAAGTCACAATCTGAGGGACTCAAGTCGCAATCAAAAGCTACCAAGTTGTTGCTACACCAAACTAAGTCTGAAGGACCTAATTCATAGATAGTGGGAGTCAAGCTTGATGTAGAAGATCATGGCAAGGTTAGCGAAACAAGTTCTAAATCTGAAGTACCTATGTTGGCAAGATTGTTAGAAATAGATAATACTGAGAGTGGGGGAGAGCGTGAATTATTATTCTACAAAATTTTGTCCACAAATGAATATTGTTAATCACTTTATAACTTGCACATTCAAAATTAAACCAACAATGCTAAACAGTAAATATAACCTTACACATAGATAACTCATAACACCATTATTTGTTAACTAGGGAAACCCTGGCCAAGGGAAAACCCCAGTGGGGATGATACCCACTAGATGATTCACTAAACAATAGGATCTTGTTAAGGATATTGACCCTGTTAGGAGTCTATGAATTACATATAGTGTCTCAAGTCCTTGTTAGAGGACTAGGCCTTGTTAGAAACCTTAAACCTGTTAGGATTTTCTACAACCCTAGTAGGAGTTGGTAGATCAATTACAATGTATGTAAGAAGATCCCATTTTCCTAACATGCAATTATATAATTAAGTTCCTTCACATAATAGATATACATACAATACTTTCTTGTTGTTGTAACTCACACTTGCTCTGATCTTACATCAGATTTTGCATCACATAAGCCTCACAAATGATTCTCACAATAGTTCACATGTCACGTCTAATCATGCAACTTCCACAATATTTGTGCATTACACACATTCACTACACAACACACTTACTCCCTATTTGTGCAACATAAGATCTTTACTTATACCTTGTACATTCACAAATTATTTCTCAATCAGCTTCCATGTCTTCACACATTTGACATAATATAAAATAATATCCACATAGTTGGCTTAAAATGACTTAGTAATTATTTTGAAATCAAAACAATTCCTAAAGTTGTATAACTCTATTTTCTACTATGCTCTATTTTGTATTGTTAAATACTAGCACAATTAAACTTATTGTAACACACCATACTAACCATACACACATGCGCACTAGTGCACATCATCATGACAATGTTACAAACCTTTACTCAACTACACATAAGCTAACTCTTTGCACATTGTTTGTACTATTTAGATATGTTCACTATACTGTTGTAAATTGTCTAATACTTAGATAATTTTCTATCTCTAAATGCATAAATAAAATGTTGAGTATATATTGCCATAAATGACAACCATCAAGACATCTAACTGACCATGTTACCAAAAATCTCCCCCTTTTTCATTGATGGAAACATTTGGGAAAATTGGATAAGTCCTAAAATGATGTCACACAAAAAAAAAGCAAATAAAATAACTATACACAAATTACCTTCAAAACATAACAATTTTATTCTTGTTTTGATGGATCATTACATTCCTTATCACTCCTTTACATTGATACATACATAAGTTCCCCCTTACATATACATTTACATCTACACAATTTTCCTCTAGTAATACTCCCCCTTTGACATCAATAGTAAAGGTGCCAAAAACTGTTTCACAAAAACTTGTTGCCTATTATTGATTAGCCTGTCATTCTAGATATGCAATCTACAAAATCAATCTTTAGTCTATCAAAGTCCTTCTTCCAATTTTCTTTGACTAAATTTGATATATTAATGAGTTTGCAAAGTGCATAGGATGCCACTTCAACTACACTCAAGTCAGTATAGGCAAAATTGTCATAGGAATTCTTTGCTAAAAGACATTCTTCTAATTGCCTCTACAAAATTAAAACCTTGGGTACTAGATATTCTCTAAGAATAGAGAATCTTCTTATTACTTTCTCCTTGTCAAATTCAATGCTTCTAACAACATTGTGGATCTTCTCAATCTCATTCTCAGAATATTCAATTATGATCTCTAGTTGTTGTAATCTTGTAGTGAGTAACTGAAGCTCACTCATATGGCACTAGTACATTTGACCCCAATTTTTGACCAAAAAAATTGACCATCTAATAAATTGGGGTCAATTTGGTCGAAATGTGCAAGGCCAACATATACTTTTTGTTAAATGTGAGCCCGTGTTGGTCAAAATTTTGACCAACACGGGCTCACACTATGTCAAAATTGGAAAAAGTGTTTTTTGCCACCCTAATCTCATTGTTACACGGCCCAGAAGATAGCTCGTGCACTCGACCATTTTCTACACTGCATTTTGTGGCCAGGAGTATGTGCCAAAAGGGTTTTATAGCTTCAGCACCAATAGGGTTTGACATCTTGGGTTCTTTGGTGCTTGATTGTTGCAGAGGAGAGCTCGTGAATGCTCCAAAGTTGATCCATTGAGAGAGATTTCAGAAAGAAGGCGGCATGGAAGGATTAAATAATAGTTGGAAACATTGAAGAGTCTCCTTCCCAACGTTACAAAGGCGAGTTGAAGTTTTGTACGTTTTATAGATTGACATTTGATTAATCATAATACATTTGATTGAAGTTTTTTTTTATAGATTTGTTTTATAGTTGAAGTTTTGTTTTATACATGTGGTATCCATTTGATTAATTCATTCAAGAATGAAAAGAAAATGAGATAATGGGTGATCAAGAAAGGTTCATCATACAAGACTAACTAGCAGTTTTGAATACAATAGCAAGATGTGTGGTATGAAAATGAATAAGCTCATCATATTAAGCATCAAGCCTAGAAGGGATCAACTACTACCAATAATATAATTCCTTACCATTATCCAAAATCAAAGGAACTATGAGAAATCACTCCAAAATCAGGATTTCCTAGATTCCATCATTGATCATCTCCACAATATTTGTGTCTCTCATCATCATGATTATCTAACTAATTTATTTCATTCATGAACAAATCAATTCTTATAAAAATTAGGTAATGCAACTTTGTCCTTTCTCTTAAAGGATGAGTAACTTTGAACCTTACCAAGATCCAACTCTTGATTTTCGTTGAGATACCTCCATTTAATGTACATGCAAAACATATCCTAGTTCAAATTAGCAGCTTGATATAATATCAGAGTAGCCCCGCAAAGATATGGATTTCAAATTAGACTCCCAATAAAGTTGAAAGTTGCATACACTGAAAATCTTCCTATTTAAAGTTTTCCATGATAATCCTACATTAAAATTGCTTAATGGACAAGCAATCTTGTAAAGGCAAACTGTTATGCTTTGCCAAACTGGGATTGGCAACCCTTAACAAATGTTGAAAATAGAAGATTACAGTCCTTGTTAATAATATATCTGAATGTTAAAGTGAAATATATGTTAAATTAACAAGAAATTATCATAAGGAAGCTATGGATAGATGAGGAAGGATCATTGTATAAGGAGGAACAATTATATTAAGCTTGAAGAAGTACAGAAATCATCAACGTTTTAAAGATCCAACTACCCTTGCGTCATGGAGAATATGTCTTAAACTAACTTATATTTATGGTTGACCACCTTCACCAAGGAAAATATAAGTACTCTCTATTGCTGGGAGACTTGTTGTGCCATGCCTGCCTTGATTTGTTCTATAAATTATAAACAATGAACAGAAACAACAAATCGGGCAGCAATAAATATTAATATATATAGCAGCGATTTTGACAAAGGATTATAATTTATAATCATAGGAGTAAAGAGATGGCTAAATTGTATTACTTTGAAATTAAAATAAAAATCAATACTAAGGGGGCAGCAACTTATTAAAGATTGTACCTATGCTTGAAAAAGAGTCAACTTCCAAAAAGATGTCTTCTTTCAAGGAGATATTAAGATATATATGGGAGAAGACCACAATGGGAAAAGGATCAAGGAAATAAATCTAATAAGCATTGGTGCTAATAAGAGCAGAACAATTCATAACATTGATCAAAATCAAAATCAAAAACCAATATTTATTGCAGGCAATAGCATTGTCATTCATTTGTGGTGTGGATGGATATATCTTTAATATTTGCTTGATGTATTCCACATAAGAATACTTGAACCTAGTATTCCAATGCAATATGTGATGTACTTGTGGGTGATATTTCTTGTATGACTACTTCACAGTATACAACAATGCCTCGTAGGACTCACCTCAACCTGCACGCACTTGCCACTTCATAGTGTATGAGACACCCATATATGTATAGAGTGGTGACACTCTCCACTTTGTACCCATATGACTCATATTGTACAGAATAGATCAGTATACGATGACTTGAACTACTATTCCACTAAGTCTTTTACAATAGTTTAAGAGGAGATATAAGATAGAACCAATACTTAGTATGGTGAAACAATTGCACAATTCCTCAGCTATTAATATAAGCAATAATATGTATACAAAATAAATATATTTGATGCATAACATCATATATAGTTAGATATAAGCAAAGATGTTGAATGTCTAGCTTATTCACTAAATGGTAACAATCAATCATAGCAAGGTGGGAGGAAATACAAGGGGGTAAACTAACACAGGGTTCAGTAGCTACCTAATCTCATGAAGGATGGATAGAAGATCACTTGAGGTTCAAGAGGGATAGTATATCTGCTCTTGGGTCTAGGGTAGACGATCATTTCAAGCACCCTATCATGTCTCTGTATCCAAGCCTCATTGTGGTTAAACACATAATAAGTTATATATTTTATATGATTAAGATGATTATAAACATATTTTCGTGGACCCTAGAACTAATAATAAAAAATTATAAATTGTATCTTCAATAATCGTCTAGCATGATTGCAAGATTTCAACAAGGATATATCCTGCTTTTACATTCTTTACGATAAGTTATATCTCGAACTATAATATGTTTCTTGTTTTTATTGAATTTGTGATTAAGGGTAATCCCAAAAGAAGACATCACAATTGGCATCAAAGATTTGATCCTGCTGGTGTACAAGGTAAAGCTATAACAATAAGATGTATTCTATTCAAAGAGATTTGAAGGGCTAAGCAAGGGATCTATAAACTCTCCCAAAAATAGAATCAAGCAGGCCAATATTGCACTTCTATGCACGTGTGTGCCTTTCAAATGTGTGTTCCATCCCTTGTGTATTTCTATAATTTTGCATGGTTAATGCCTTGTGGCCTTCATACAGCATGGTAACCCAAAATTTTATCCTTCCTAAGCCAAAAGACAGTGCACTTGTCCCCCTTTGGCCTCATGGGGACTCCCCAATCATAACCATGAGGTGGTCCACTTAGAGGGTGACCACATTACCATTCTCTCAAAGGCAACAACCTCATTTTAATGACCTCTATTGATATAGCAATTAGGAACATAACATCTTTACATATTTTTTATATTAAGTCATTATACCATCAATATACCTATCATTGCTAAATCAGATAATTATAAAACGCATATAAGATCATTGATATACAGATGCAAATAAGTTTGTAGAAATGTCTACAATCTACATATAAAATTACCCATTATAATTTATGTTCCTAAAATGTACACAAAGACCAAATAAGAATACCCAATAATCTAAATCATATGGTCTTCTTGTCTTTTATATTTCTTTATTCACTCAGGACGATTCAATGATTAATATAGATTGACTTAATTAATTGAAGAATTGATTGCAAGTCTATTTGATTCCCAACTGATGTTTGATGAATGATAGAATGATTTCCTTTGATTTGACAATTTGATAGTTAGTGAATGATGACTAAATGAATGTTGTAATTCATAAATTGAGGAGTGATGATTGTGTGTTGATTTAATGTATTTGGAAGTGATGATTGGTAAATGATCGTAAAAAAAATTTCTTCTTTTATATATTATTCGTGGAAGGTTCAACACCTATCATAAAAATTGAATCACCACTTTAGATTAATATGTTATTCTCCAACTTTATCTCCCTTGGATGCCCTCCTCAAATGAAACCTCTTCTTTATATCTTACAATGTAAGAGTCACTTCTCTTCACCACATGTGCCCCTTGCATTAGTCACAGCCTTTCACAATTACCATTCTTCAAATAAGGTCAAACTCTTCATCATTGTTGACCAAATGAAGGTACTTCCTTACTATCTTCCCCTCCCTTCTTCCATCAATCCTTCCTTAATTCCTATGCTCCCTTTATGCATATTAGAACTGTCTTATATCTTAGGCTAAAATTTACTATGGTTATCTTATGGTTATCCAGTCTTCCATGCCTTCAAAAGAAGTCTTTCCCCCCTGTTTATATCTTCATGATGGGAGAGTCAAAACCTTTAATTATTACAACTCTTCATCCTTTATGCCCTTTGAAAGAGTCACAACCTTTCATAGCTACCCTCATATGAAAGAGTCGCAACATTTCTCAATTACCACATTTTGGGAGAGACGTGACCTTTCCATTTGAAGGAGTCAATTTCCTATTCTTTCTTCTCCATTAATTCTCTCTTGATTCACCTTCAAACTTTGTCATCTCTTTATACTTCTCTATTAAGTTCGCATTGACTTTCCTTTTCAATTTGTGTCAGCATATTCCTTTATATCTGCACATATTCCTTCTTTATGTTTGAATATAGTGTCTAGGTATTATGTATATGAGAGACTTTAATAGATCCTAGCCATGTAAGCACATGTATTCCTTGCTGGTGGCAATATTAGTTCAAATGCTCGGCAAGTATTAATCATTGCCCATGAACTTATTTTTCCTACTTTTTTGCAAGTGGGTACCTATCCCGTTCTTGGATTGATGTTTTTATATATTTTATTTGGGGGTTACAAAACATCATTCATGGGGTTGTGTCCCTTTGCTAGGATGTCCATAAGTATATTTTCCACTTTAGGGTTAGCATTGGTTACAACATGTCAGCCCAAAAAAGCTGATACAATAGCCCCAAAAAAAAATTCTCGAGGCTTGGCCCGTCCTTGAACTCCATCGAGGAATTATGGAGATTGTACAATATTTCCCTGATCAATCATCAAAATCTAACATATTCTATATGTTGTAGTGGAACAAAGCTCACATCAATACATAGATACCAAGCTTTTGGATCTCCCGGATGATCTTGAAAATAAGCAGCTTACAATAGAACTTGGGGGCATAAGTGCATTCCATGTAATCGAGAGGATGAAATTATTTGGTGTGGGGCCAAACCTGGTCAATACAAGATACAAGAGGAGCAGGAAAAAGCAACGAAATGGCCCTAATTTTATGTTGGGATCAATCAGCTCTCCCTAATGCTCGTACATTCTAATGGATGGTGATACATAAAAAGGTGCTTAACCATGGATAGGCTAAATAATGTGGGCATTCATGGTCCCTCCTGGTGTGTCTTATGTAAAAGGGATGTGGAGCTAGTTGATCACTTATTTTTAAATTGAGTTCACTGACGAGTGTTGGATCTGGCTTCAAAGTACATTGATATGGATGGAGCCTAGACCTAGATGCCTATTACAGTTCTTACAAAGATGGTCTAATGTGTAGAAATGTAACGTGGGCTTACATTTGGACCATTGCTCCTTCTCGCTCATTTGGAATAACTGGAAGGAACATAACCATAGAATTTTAAGAGAAAGAGATGTCTTGGGAGGCTCTGATTACCAAAATTATTTAGGAAATTGTATAGATGGCTAGTGTTGGAATTAAAATCAAGGACACCAAGTTCTCCAAGTGAGAAGAATGGATTCAGAAGGAGTAGGTATATTTAAACTGGGCTACATTTCTATTGTCCAAAAACATGATTCATCATATGCAGGTAGTATGGTGCTACCCCAAATTCCACAAATAGAAATTGAACATTGATGCAGTAGCTAAAGGGAATTTGGGATATGGAGGAACTGGATGTATCATTTAGAATTGGAATGATGAGTGTGAATGACCATCCTCAAAAGGATTAGGTGTAGTTTCCAATAATGAAGTTGAATTTGAGGCTTTCATACTGGGCTTAGGATTGTGTTGAGATAAAGGCAGTCGATTTGTTGACATAGAGGGAGATTCACAAATTTGTATCTGAGCAATGATCTGTGGTTCAATTCATAATTGGAAGCTAAGTAATTGAGTCCAAATTGCTAGGGATATTCTTTTGGAGTTTAAAGTAATTACTTTAAAGCACATATAAAGAGGCTAATAAGGCTGCAGATCTGCATGCTATTGTTGGGGTTTGTCAAGAGGAATCAATAGTTTCAGGTTCAAATATTACTATGGCCTAGACTGCAAGGAATATTGCTGCTTGAAACAGAGTAGAAGCTTCATGGTAACAATGGGCAATTTTTGCAAATTGTAGTGGTAGCCGTATACCTTGCTCTATCATTTGTCCCATAGTTGTATGTGGTAAGATTGTTGTAGATTCCAAATATGCTTTAAGGCATCCAATCTATTGATTGATTCCAGTTTTGGTGATGATTGAAGCTAAAATCTATCTTTGGCTGAATTTTGTGTCAAATTGGGTGCCAAAACAAGTCTGGCAAAGTTTATCAAGTGTTACAAATGAACTTGAATGTGCTATAAAGAGGTGATAGAGTAACAAATGAACTTGAATGGGAATGAAAAATGGGGGTGTGCCACAACAATACCAAGATGATATATAGCTTGGATTTTTTTCTTAGATTTCAGAGACAAAAGTGGGGCATTTTATACCCAATTCATTTGGAAAGTTAAATGATGCATGTACATCATAATATCTTGTGCTATCATTCATTTACTCCATTAAACAATGTCAATTACCTCACCATTCATGAGGCTTGATATTATCTCGGTGCTCTCTATATGACCCTTTTATGATCTCCTTTATTACTTTCTTGGTTGTATTTACTAAAAGATGACTAATTGAAGAATTATGTCCTTCAAAATATTATCTCCACTCTTCACTTTCAATATTCTCATTATATAATGAAATATATGTATAATTCTTCCAACCTTTCTTTTCACCAGCATGTTAACAACAAGCTATACAATTATGTATATTTAACTATGCATATAAATTTTGGACATAGGTTTAGAAAACTTGGTTACCCTTTAAGATATATTATTTCCTATTGGTTCTTCTCTTGAAAACACAATTTAAACTTCATAAATGCCTACACTAATAACATCAATGATATAGGAAAAGATCAAAGTACCCAGTTAAAGGTTTCTTAAACCAATTCACTTCACTACACCAACTAGCCCGATGCATAATGGAAATACAAACAAAGCATAGAAATTAATACATTATACCAAAACATAACTATGTTTGAGATGATATCCATTATTGCCTAAAAATAATTATAATACATTGAGGCCTTGAGCCCTAAGATTCAATACACAATGAATCTTTGAAGATTTATAAAAGCCATTGATTATATAAACCTAGTATGGACTCCATGATATGGTGTTCTTTGATATTATATCTCCTTGGCCCCTTATTGTTCAAATGAACATTTTAACTTATGATGGCATTGCATGAATTTAGAATATGCTTCAACTTATGTAGTTTATGTGGCAACAAAAGTCCATCCTATGTATTCAAATGAGTAATGAAAATAACATGGGTCAATTCTGCATCTATGAACCAAAACTTCGGCGATGTTTGATAGAGATTGCAAGATTAGTGCTAGACCTTTTGGATGTATACATGTAAATGAATTTGGGTTGATATTATTTACCAACTTCCATGCAAAAATCACCTACTTTAAATCTAATCAATTTACAAAACAACCTGATTAAAATGATATCAAAACATGTTAAATTTTGGGACTCTAATTTGTGTATCAAAGTTGGATGAGTTACCTTTGCATCTATGAATCAAAACTAAGGTGATGAATAATAGAAATTCTAAAACTAGATCTAGACCTATAGGATTCACACATATAAATGAAACTAAAATAAGATTATTCACCAACTTTCATACAAAAATATATCAACATATACAGTCATATATATATGAAAACAACTTGATCAAAATGTCACCAAACCAAGAAATGAAAAAGGCATGGGTATGCAATTAAGGGAAGTTTAGATCAGTGTATCATTTTTTCCCTTTTTGTTGATTAGAAAAAATCCATTGGAGAAGTAAGTACATTGATAAGCAAAGCATGTAGGTATAGGTTTTTAAGTTGATCAACTCATTCACATGTGAAAGTTGAGATGTCAACATCCCCACAAAAGAGAGATGGTCATCTTTAAGATAATAATGGAGGTGAATCCTCTAGGTGAATGATTGAATGGCTCTGAAACTTCAAGGGAATGAACTTCTATTATTTTCATTGGGACACCTTGTCTCCATTCATGCATCCACACCCAAATGGATGAGAATTTTTCCTCATTATTAGGACAGCTTGTCTTAATACCTAAATCCAGACCCAAGTCGACCAAAATTGATTGCATTAATTATATTGTCTCCTCCATCATATATGATATAATTTGAAAATCACAAGGTATTTTGAAATGTCCCTTTACTGATTTTGTATGATATTTCAAGCCTCAAATCAAATCTTTAAAATCAAACAACCAATATTACAAAGATCCACCAATTTCTCAATAAAACCCAAATCAGGTATGTCCAAAATAGTGCCAAAAAACTTCACAACTTCACAAATTATTAATAAATATGATAATGGACATTTTTACAGAAATTTCAGCAGCATAACAGCCTGCAAAATTAAATTTCCAGATCTGTATAGCCTTTACACAACATGTTACAAATGTAGGACAAAACCTATGCTCATCGGGCTCCCGAAATTAACACAAAAATGCCCGAAAACACCACAAAAACACTAATAATCTATCTTAGAAGTTTAATCACATCCCAATAAATATATTCAGCTCTATTTTAACATCTTAAAGTCTAAAATACAGCAGCAACCCAAACTGATATGAAATACTCAACTGAAAACACCAAACTCATACAAAAAACAGACCCCAAAACCCACAAATTTGCACTGTTCAGCACAAAGGAAAACTCTATATGAGCATGCACATGGAATGGCTTCAAACTCCCATCCTTAGCCTTCCTAGAAACTTGAAAACTCCTGTTCTTGGGTCTCCTTCTCCACAGGTTTGGAAGCCTCTGAAGAACAACAAAGAAATGAGCAAAAATCAAGTTCTGGAATGAGCCCAAAATGCCTCCAAACCCCTTAAAAGAGGGCATAACCCTAACTCACGTCCAAGAGGGGTTAATAAAATATAATTTAATAATAATTTTTATTTATTAGTCCATTGGTTTCCAAAGATTAGCCCCTTTTTCTGAAACTTCACCTTTTTGGAGCCTGCCTGCCTTAGCAAAGCTTATTATTTTTTTAATTATTTGAAAAGGGGACATGACAAGTCCTCCCCTCCCAAATATTGCTTGTCCTCAAGAAATGAAGGTTGGAATTCTCAAGAATATGTGCTCCTTCCCAAGTTGCATCCTCTAGTGGTAATCCTTTCCATTTGACCAAATGCTCTATGACGCTCCTGTTTCTCAATCTTTTCTCTCTTGTATCCAAAATCTCTTCTGGTATCAAAACTAATTTCCCTTCATCATCAAGAGGTGGTAATTCTATAGATACTATGGTTTTCTGGCCTAGAACCTTCTTTAGGCAAGATACATGGAAAATATTATGTATTTTTCTCTTTGGTGGGAGCTCCAATTCATAAGCTACCTCTCCTACCTTCTTGATGATTTTATAAGGCCCATAGAACCTTGGCTTGAGTTTCTCTGCCCCACTCCTCTTCAAGGTGCTTTTCTTATATGGCTGCAACCTAAAAAATACTGAATCTCCCATCTCAAAAGATCTTTCAATCCTTTTCCTGTCAGCATATATCTTTTTTTGGTTCTGTGCATGTTGTAGATTATCCTTGAGGGACCTTATTATGTCTTGGCTTTGCTTGACAAAATCACTTGCTGCGGGTACTCTACTATCGAAAAGTATTAGATCAACAAAGGAAAGGGAATCATAACCATAAAGATCATGAAAATGAGGCATACCAATAGACATGTGATGAGATGTATTGTAACAATACTCCCCTAGGTGTAACCATTTCACCCAAGCATGTTGTTGATTTGAAACATAGTTCCTCAAATATCCCTCTATCCATTTATTAACTATCTCTGTTTGTCCATCTGTTTGAGGGTGATAGCTAGTATTGAGAGTGAGTTTAGTTCCTACCAAATGAAAGAGCTCCTTCCAAAAAGAGCTGAGGAATCTACTGTCCCGGTCACTAACAATGTTTCTAGGCAAACCATGTAATCTAAAAATTTCCTTGAAGAATAATTCGGCCACTTGTGATGCCTTGAAATCAGATGTGATAGGAAAGAAATGTGCATACTTAGTTAGTCTATCTACACCACATATATGCAATCCTTACCTTGAACCTTGGGCAACCCAGTGATGAAGTCCACAGAAATACTTTCCCATTTTTGTTCGAGAATAGGAAGTGGCTGCAACAACCCTGTAGGAAAATTTTGCTCACTCTTGTTTTGTTGGCATACCATACATTCCTTAATGTGTTTAAGGACATCCCCCTTCATACCCTTCCATGAAAACCGCTCTCAAATTTTCTTGTATGTCTTGAAGTATCCCTGATGACCAGCCAAAGGTGTGTCATGAAAGGCCCTCAATATCCTCTCCTTAGTTTTTGACCCTAGCACTAAGAAGATCATGTTCTTGTAATAAATCAATTCATCAACAACCTTGTACCTATTATCATCCACTAACTTAGTGGCAAAGGAATCTTTAGCATACTCTAAAATTATGGAGACTTTCCAATCAGCAAAGATAGATGATAAGGAACACAAAGTGGGCTTTCCTGAGAGAGCATCAGCAACCACATTATTCTTTCCGTTCATGTATTCAATATCAAAATCATAAGCTTGCAGTTTGCTTACCCATTTTTGTTGACAATCATTCAAATCCCTTTGGTTCAAGAAAAACCTAAGGCTATTATGGTTTGTCTTTACAATGAATCTCTCACATACCAAATATTGTCTAAACTTATGAAGTGCATGCATGATTGCCAACATTTCCTTATCATAGATGGAGTAACCTTTCTCTGATTGATTTAATTTTCTACTCTCAAATGCTATTGGATGTCCCCTTTGAGTTAGGACAGCCCCTATACCTTCTCTAGAAGCATCACATTCAACAACAAAAGGTAAAGAGAAATTTGGAATTGCAAGCACAGGGCAGGAACTCATTACCTCCTTAAGCTTATCAAATGTTTTTTGTGCCTCTTCTGTCCAAACAAAAGCTCCTTTCTTTGTCAAATCAGTCAAGGGGGCAACAAGCTAAGAAAATCCCTTGGAAAATCTCCTATAGTAGCTACACAACCCAAAGAAACCTCTTAATTGTGTAAGATTAGTGGGTGGAGACCAATCCAAAATTGCTTGGAATTTTTTGTTGATCAACCTGTACTCCTTTAGAACTTATAATATGTCCAAAATATAGGATCTTTGTCAAACCAAACTTACATTTAGATAGCTTAGCATAGAAGGATTGCAGCTCCAAGATTCCCAAAACAGTGTCTATGTGCTTTAGATGCTCTTCCCATGTTTTACTGTATATCAAGATATCATCAAAAAATACCAAAACAAATTTTCAAAGATGCTGGCTGAATACCTTATTCATACAAGATTGGAATATTGTAGGTGCATTAGTGAGTCCAAATGGCATAACAAGAAATTCAAAGTGCCCATAGTGACATCTGAAAGCAGTCTTTTCCACATCTTCACTCCTCATTCAGATTTGATGGTACCCTGATCTTAAGTCAATTTTTGAGAAGTATACAGCACCATGTAACTCATCAATGAGTTCATCTATGCGTGGTATGGGATACCTATTTTTTATGGTCTTCTTGTTTAGAGCCCTGTAGTCTATACACATTCTCATTGTACCATCCTTTTTCTTGACAAGTACCACAGATGATGCAAATGGACTAGAGCTAGGCCTTATGAATCCCATGTCCAGGAGTTCTTTAATAGTTTTTTCAATTTCTTCCTTATAACCTCTTGGATGGCAGTATGGGGTTGTTATAACTGGTTTGGCACCCTATTCTAACTCTATAACATGCTCAAAACCTCTATCTGGTGGTAATCTTGGAGGCAAATCATTGAAAACTATACTATGCTTATCAAGAATAATTTGAATTTCAAAATGGAAATTACCTTGATTCTTTGGAGAGCTTGTTGGTTGGATTATGACTCCTGCTGCCCATGTTACTTGTCCTCTTCGAAAAGTCCTCTCCATCCTCTTTGCAGAGACTGCCTTAGGTACTCCATTCGATAAACCTCTCAATATGACTTCTTTCCCATTGGAATGAAATTTAAACTCCATAGTTTGATGGTTCATGTAATAGCCTCCAATAGAGTGCAACCATTGAACACCCAATACAAGATCTGTCTCCCCAATACCAACCACATAGAAGTCATCACATAACTCATAATCTCCTAAGGTCATCTTGAGTTGTTTCACCACCCGTGTGCAAGGCATAGTGAATCCATCAGCTACCGTAACATTGAATCACTCAAAATCTTCTGCTTTAAGCCCTCTTTTCATGACAAATCCCTCATCAATAAAATTGTGAGTTGCCCCACTATCAAGAAGAACTGTCAACCTTTGCCCTGCTAGTACCCCTAAAATTCGAAAGGGATGGTATCTTGGGACTCCCGATAATGCTGCTAAAGTGCCATCCTTGCTGATTTCTTTTTCTTTCTCTTCTTCTACCTCCTCCTTAGTATCATGAAATTCCTCATGCTCATTTGAATCAGATTCTGAAGCAACTTCAATATAGTGCACTTGACCTTTCCCCAAACATCTATGTCCTGGAGCCCATGGTTCTCTACAAGTAAAACAAAGCTTTTTCCTTCGTAATTCACTCCTAGTCTCTTCATCTACCTTCTTTTTTGCCACATTTATCACATCTTTTGGTGGTAGTGTTGAGAAAGTCTTTTTCTAAAAATTTTTCTTATGTTGCCAAAGATTTGGGGGTTTTTGATTAGTGATTGATTTCATAGGCACGCAAGTTTCAAGTTGCAAGCTTCTTTTGATAGCTTCCTGTAAGGTTGAGGGTGAGAAAGCCTTAACCAAACCCTTAACAGAATCTTCTAAACCATCAAGAAAAAGACAAACAATCCTCTTTTCACTTATATCAGGTACCATAACAGCCACTTTTTGAAACTCTTCTATATACTCATTAACTGATTTGGTTTGCTTCAACTTTGACAATTCTTTAAAGTACTCTTCATCATCCTTGAGGTCAAATCTATCTATCACTCTTTGACTGAAATCATCAAATGTAGGTACCTGATCATGACCTTGAGTAGTCATTCCATGATACCACCAATCATAGGCTGCATCTTCCAAGTGTAGACTTGCAAATTGAATAGCATCACTCTCCTTCATGGGGTTAAGTGTGAAGAAAGTCTGTAATTTTTGTAGCCATGCTCTAGCTGAAATTTTATTTGTTCCATCAAAAGTAGGTGATGTAAACTTGCTTATTTTATTTTTGAGCTCTCTTCCACTTATGTCATGCTCCCTCCTATTCTCTTTCTTGGGCATCAAAGTGTTCATCATATCCACATATTCTCTAAAAGGAACCGAACTATGAAAGTCATCATCTAAGCCATTATAAGTAGCTCTTAATGCAATCAAGTTACCTGTAACCTCTTCCACGGGATTAATGGTTGGATTTGGTACTGGTGGCTCATCTACAGGCAAGAAAATAGTTTTGGTTGATTTAGATGGTGTGGATTTCAGATTTCTTGGCTCCTCTGAAGTGTTCCCTTTCTCATTAATAGATGCAACTCCTTGTAGTTTTTCTGTCAATATTCGCAAAGCCTCTCTAGTTTCTACCAAACTATTTGTTGTTTGCTTTTGAGTATTTTGGATCTCTTGGAAGAATTTCTTTGCCATCTCATCTGGATCAGCCATACTTTTCCCTTCCTTGGATTTTGTACTTTTACTTTCAACTGGGGGTTTGATCAAAATTTCTTTATTCTTTTCTCGCTGCAAATATATTTTTTCTCTTTCACTTAGTTGCATGCGACCATAAATTTTGACATGCAACTGATTAGAAGCAACATGCAACCATAAAATATGACATGCAAGATCTGGGTAGTTGTCAAAAACTGACATGCAAGATCTGGGTAGTTGTCAAAACTGACATGCAAGATCTGGGTAGTTGTTAAAACTGACATGCAACTTCTACAAACCCTCAGGCTGGAAAGATCATGGCTCTGATACCACTGAAATGTCTCTTTACTTATTTTGTATTATATTTCAATCCTCAAATCAGATCTTTAAAATCAAACAACCAATATTACAAAGATCCACCAATTTCTCAATAAAACCCAAATCGGGTATGTCCAAAATAGTGCCAAAAAACTTCACAACTTCTCAAATTATTAATAAATCTGATAATGGACATTTTTACAGAAATTTCAGCAGCATAATAGCCTACAAAATGACATTTCCAGATCTGTATATCCTTTACACAACATGTTACAAATGTAGGACAAAAACTATGCTCATCGGGCTCCCGAAATTAACACAAAAATGCCCGAAAACACCACAAAAACACTAATAATCTATCTCAGAAGTTTAATCACATCCCAATACATATATTTAGCTCTATTTTAACATCTTAAAGTCTGAAATACAGAAGCAACCCAAACTGATATGAAATATTCAACTGAAAACACCAAACTCATACAAAAAACACACCCCAAAACCCACAAATTTGCATTGTTCAGCACAAAGGCAAACTCTGTATGAGCATGCACATGGAATGGCTTCAAAATCCCATCCTTAGCCTTCCTAGAAACCTGAAAACTCTCGTTCTTGGGTCTCCTTCTCCACTGGTTTGGCAGCCTTCTGAAGAACAACAAAGAAATGAGCAAAAATCAAGTTCTGGAATGAGCCCAAAATGCCTCCAAACCCCTTAAAAGAGGGCATAACCCTAACTCACGTCCAAGAGGGGTTAATAAAATATAATTTAATAATAATTTTTATTTATTAGTCCATTGGTTTCCAAAGATTAGCCCCTTTTTCTGAAACTTCGCCTTTTTGGAGCCCGCCTGCCTTAGCAAAGTTTATTATTTTTTTAATTATTTGAAAAGGGGACATGACACATTTAGCTAGTCCCATATCATCTTCACATGCTTATCATATTTTCTTCCAAATAGACAGACCACTTCACAGCACATGGAAGTGATGGAAGTCTCAAAATAAACTCTTATAGACCTCTTTATTCAGTCTAGATTAAGCACACATGCATTAAATGTAAAGGTATGGAAGCCCATCAGCATTGATGGAATAGAAAACAAAACTTGCATATCATGTTGGAGAGACAAATGTTGTTAACTTATTGCAGTGAGGAATAGAGAGACAAAGAATGTTCCATGCTTAAGGAAAAAAAGGTTATGTTTGGAAATCTCAACACATAGAAGATGAATAAATAAAACACGCTGATTGTATTTCTTTTGAACAAAAGTATCACAAACTAACATTGGGACAATAGCTCACAATGGCATTGTAACAATACCTAAAATTTGACCCTTGTTTGAAGTAACTTACAAGACCATAAAATATGGGTCCTTATCTATAATAACACATATGACTCTCTTATACACATTGTCTCAATTTGTTTTTATAGTAGGGCAATTATAAAAACCAACTGCCTTCCTAAAAATATTAATGGTTCCCTCTATTAACTCCTAACCTACTATAACTAGTAATTCCCTAAATATTTGATAAAATCAGTAGTGCCAAGGGTCGTCACTACGTTGAGATTGGTCCAGGTGCCTTGCCAAATGTAGAAATGTTGGATACATAACTTACTATAAATTGTAAGTGTAGCTAACTGAAACAAATGAGGAGCAATCCTAAACACTTCTATACTATAGAAGGGAAAGATCATCTTGTTTTGCCAGATGGAGCCCTTTAGCCATCAGCCTTAACCTACGAGGGCCAATAATAGGTCAATCCAAACATAAACCATGGCGAGCTAAAATGAGGACATTACACTTTATAACCAATCCTACTTGTGAAAAAACACATAGGACACTTCAACAAACACTTTCACTTAAATACCTTTAGGAATTTTTGGCAACTTGACCACATTATGGAACTACGAGAAAGGTATGATGACACATCTAAGCAACTCTTGGCAAGGGAATGTCCATTTGGTGTTTCTCAAATCAAATATCATGGTTAATCTAATTTGACATTCAAACACTTTCCTATACTATACATGAATTCGATGTTCAATAGTTGTGCATTTTAGGCATGTAACATGTATCCTTGTGATTTGACCACATGTTTTCATTATGAAAGTTTCTATGATTTAGCATTCAAGGTCATCCCATTTGACTTGACAGTCGTAATATTTTATTAATATTATGAGATTCCAATTATAAGACAAATGTATTAAATACAGTTTGCTACCTACATTGCTTCTGATGTTTTGAAGAGTATAATTTGGAGATTAGTTATCATACAATTCTCAAAGTGGATATGTAAGACCAAAATACCTTACAATTTGAGAAAATACTTGCATAAAAGCTCCTGAATTCCTAGCTCAAACTTTGTTACTTTAGAGAAGCAATTATTTGGATTTTGTGCCTATACAATTGCTACAAGAGTTCATGTGGCTAGTGTAACTAGAGAGTGTACAAGAGGTCTATTGAAGAGGGATTACTTGTGATCTTTACAAATGCACTAGAATGCATTTCAGGTTAGTTATGCTCAACATATAGAGAAAAATGTTCAAGCATTCCTGTTAGTGGATGAGAATCTCTCTCACTTTTCTTTTCATGTTTACTTTTGAAATGATGATTTTTGCTAGTTACTTTAGACACTTCAAAGAATGTAATCCATGGTTGATCTGATATGATTACCAATTTATGTAGTATTATGGAGCTGGCAAGGGAACAATTGTATTGATTTATATGACTGATTCTAACATGAATTTGATTGAAATTTTTATTTTAAATGTGTCCCAGTTGGGCACAACTTACAATAGTTTGTATGGTCTCTTTCACTTTAAACTTGATGATAGATTATATGTTCTAGGAATTGATATCTCATATTTTGTGGAGCATAGAACTATTTTCAAGTTGATAGCTGTATTAAAATTTAAAAAATTTGTTCAATTTTGCCAGAGACTACTCTCTGTAGCAAAATAGCAGTTAGGGTAGATCATCTCAGCATTTGAATTTCTAGATCATTCTTCTCTAGACATGGTAAACACAAACTTTAATTTAAAATTATCTGCATGGTGGCAATTTCTCAATAATGATATTTGTTTATTTAATATTCAGACAATGAGACTTTTGAAATATGTTTTAGTATTATTTTTCTCCATACTAACCTATTTGACATTTTGTCTATTAGTAGTGTTATTTAGTAGATGTAGTTTACAGGATATTCTTAGATGAGACTTACATTTGGGATGTTGTATGGTGAGCAGAAACACTTTGATCGAGCAGGCCTGCACACCTCTCTCTGATTTGGAGAGATCTGTTAAAGACATTGAAGGGTTATTTGCTAAAATAGGTATGTTGACCCAGGCCTTTTCAAAGATTCAAAATATTTTATGACATTACAATGCATAGATTGTTAGCTGGACATTTTTATTCTAATTGTGTCAATTTATAGAAATGGAAATCAATATAGGGAATGGATTCGAAATTCTGTACCCTGTAAAGTAGCAGTTCAGTGTTATGGAGGGTAATCATGTAGGGACACTGTGTGAATCAAGTTTTCTAGTGTTCCATGTACAAATATACCATTTTTATAAGATGTTCCACACACTCATGTGTATTATATTGCTGCCAAATATTAGTCATCCTTATATTTTTGAACATAGATATTAATACTCATTCTATTAAGCATTTGAGATCTATTTTCTATAAGCTACATTGCAAAATTCTCCAAACCTAAATAATATGATAACATTTCACCTACTCACTGCCATGAAACTATCATATGTAGTTTTGATAATTTTGATTCTGTTATTCAGAACTCTTAAACTATACATTATTACACCAATCACAATGGTGGGATTGTGGATATCTAGCCTTCCTAAAACATATCCAAAAATTAGAATCATCCAATAGTTAGATAGAAATTTATGGCCTCTGCACTGAGACCAATTATTATTGTCATAGAATTTATGAGTTCTGCCCTCTAGAACGTCAAATAACTTCCAAGATACAAAACCAAACAATATCAAAACAAATTTATTTGAAAGATGCATGAATCTTATTTTCCAAAAGGTAAAACAATGTAGCACCACCTTATCATTGTATAAAACAATGCATGTCATGACCTTCTCATCGGCCTTAAATGGAGTACAGAAGTAAAACTTTGGGTTCGACCTCTAAGCTAATGCATATATTGGTTAGAGGAGTTTGTGTCTAGCTTGTTCAATGACGTGCCAAATGATCTATCCACCAAAATTAAAGCAACCTCTTGGGCCCATCCATGGCTTTTTAGAGGTAACCCATCGACATGCCATCTTTATCCATGAAATGAAGCATATTGGGAAATATTTGACACCTAAAACTTGAATTTTTTTTTGAAAATAGGACAATTGTTAACCCCTTCGCCTAACTATTTGTTTGAAAACTATAAAATATTTGCTAGTTATCTGGAGTAACTTTGTTTACGTTACAATTAAGCCATCAAAAACTATTCTTGTAGTCTTTTCCCTATAGAATTTTTTGGCATATGGATATTCCAGCTAAGCATTGAACAAAAACATTTTCTTGAGAGAATGAACAATACTTTGCAAAGTGAGGATGTGGGTGGCAAATAGTATGTCTCTTGGTTGCATAAGATTCTTGCCATTCTTGTGTTCTCTTATCAAGGAGAGGACATATAAATAGTGTATTATTATAGGCTAATTTGGTTACCTATTTAGCATCTTCAATGACATTGCTGATACATCTAAGCTTCCAAATGTCCTTTATCATCAATTCCAAGCAATGTGTAGCATAGGGAGTTCACAAGAAATAGTAGGATGCCTCTCCATAATAAGTATCTCTATGGATACATAAGTTGCTTCTTTTTTGGTGATAATTTAGATGAAATTTGATGCAGAGCCTTCCAACATCCCCTTAAGGAACCCTGTTCAACTTGAGGATTCAACAACATCTTGGAATCCACTCAAGGAACTAGAGTTCAACTCAAGGATCAATAGGAAGTCCCTGACTTTAGGAAATCAACAAAACACTCCTCTATAACAGGTTTACTGCCTTGATTCATTTTAAACCACTTATCAATTCACCTTGTCCATGTTTCAACTTCCCTCTCCTTGGGAACACTCCTAATTCACCCTTCATGCAATCAACTCTTGATTTCTGTCTTCAAGGATTCCTCTGATCCTTCTAAGGCTTCAAAAATCTTCAAATATCATAACAAAGGAGTTCCAACCCCTACCAGGCATCAACTCTATATCAATTTTCAAAATTGCCTTTTCTAGGACTGTCTAATTAGCCCTGTCCAGACAGTAAATTGCACTTTTCTCTAAAACTCCCCAAACAAGCTAATGACTTAATCACTTTTTCAAGTACCCTTTATGGAGTTCTTCAAACTTTGAAAATGTCAATTACCCAACCTGTGACTGATGAACACTTCCATGATTGTGTCTTCAAGTAATTAGGCCTAATTAACCCTCCATTTCCAAAGCAACTACTATTTGCATTCATATACAACAATCCAAACCTTTACACATTCTTAAGGAATCTAACAATAGAAAGATTCCTCAATTTTTTTGCACCTCCAAGAATTTCTAGATACTTTTTCATCAAACCCTCCCTTTAAGGGTTTCTAACCTAGGGCTTCCTAGAAAAGTCCCTTAACAGACATTCAAAACCATTTTGATGGTTTAGACACTTAAAGATACACACCTCCAATCATTTCCATCACTTACCTATCCATTCCAACTCTCAGATTCTTCTATCCACCATATGGTGCCTTTCAAATGCACCCTCACTGTACTGTCCACCAATCACACTACTCTTTTCAATTTATTCTCTGTCTTTTTATAAACCTGCACTCATTCCACATTAAAAATACATATCAAATACATTGGACTCCTCTCCCACAAGTTACAATGACAGAAAAAAAGTGGGGGAGGCTTTATTCCATTTGTTTACAAAATAGCAAGGTGACTGTCACGTGCTTATGTCAGATAGTAATTTATTCAGCACTATTCTAATAAAGTTTTACAATATATTTGACTCCAATGTTAAAGAGACTTTTAAAAAATCATTAATATTCTTCAATAAACCTTAAATCTTACAAAACACCAACTTTACATGCCAAGAAACTTGTAAATACTTTGAAATCAAACAATAATGGATAGCACTGTTATGACAGTCAAAAAAAAATATTGATATGACAGAGATTTTATTTATTCTTTCTTTCAAACTGCTTCCTCCTCGACCATGACTATCTCTTACATTCAAAATGCATTCTTTTTAAAGACCTCTTGCCCACTAACTACCCTCAAACTGACTCCTATCGACCAAACTCCCATATAACTATCACATGACAATAAACAAGCATTTTTGATAACTTTTAAATTACAGTAATTACTTATTTGGTTTCCCTTTGTCACTTTCTTGTCTTAAGATCTTGGGAACATTTATTATTGTACCTAAATGACTTTATGACACCTAAGTGACCTAAAGATTCCACCTTTATCCTTAATTTCCTCTAAGGTGTCGCATTTGGCTTACATTGTCAATGTTAACAATTTTACCACATCTTGCACTTTGAGTGCATTTTACATCATTTAGAGGCTTTAATAGCCTATTACATTATTCATGACCTTGGACACATTTAATAACACCTAAATGACCATTTATGACTCTTGACTCCTTATTCATGCTATTTTGCCCATTCTTGGCAAGGCATTACATTTTGACAACTTTATTATATTTCTTACATTAAATGGCTTCAATAGCCATGATTCCTCATCAATTGACATGATATGTCTTCATTAGGCATGGGTTTCCCTTGGTACCTTCATGGTCTCCTTCATAGCTCCTTGTGTACCCTGTAGTTCCCTATGTCCATTGGGTGCCCCTGCACCAAAATTCTAAACCCAAACCTCTTAGATGAACCCAACTAGTCTCATACATCTGTGGACTTCAAAACGTCAATGTGTTGTTAGTTAAGAAGAGCCCTATTATGCCCTAAACATAACATAAACATAACAGTCAAAACTACAATCAGATTATGATAACTAAGCTTAGGAAGATCAAAGCCATAGTCTAAGTTGTCGATTTATCTATCTTGATGAAACAAAACTTCAAAATGACAAGACATCACTCTAAGGCTCTAAACGCATTAGAGCCCAAGCACTGACTTGGGTGGGTCATTACATATTTGTAATTAGGCCAATAATGGATTAAATTATTTATACCACCATGAATTCAATGTGATGCAGAGCCACACCTTGGAAAACTCAGGAGGAATTAGACACTCCATTGAGTTGCTTCAAGAGGCATCTACAACCTTCAGGATCACACACTAAAATCAGATTCAATAAACAAAACTTTGAAAATAAAATCCCCCAAAATATCTTCTTGCTGCCTTCGGATAGACATGCACTCAGACATGAATAACTTTCGAACCAAAAAAGATTTACTCAATCCAACCGTTGATATTTGGCATAACTAGGTTTCAAACAACATTTAAATATTTGACAGAAATCCAACGGTTCAAACCCGAGATATTGACCCCGCATCAGAGTACATTTTTCTGCAATTGATATTCCCTAAACTGATTGCCATGAGAAATATATGAAGCATAATAGTAGAACCATAATCTTAAAAAAAAACACAGGAGACCAAAGGAGACATAAAAATTCCCATTCCTCCCCAAGTTTGAATCCTTTTTTACATAAAATATTAGCTTTTTAATAACCAAATTCTGACTGGCCTTGCTGTCCAGTAGTAATAAAAACATTTTCTTTTGCATCTAAGAATAGGAATCTGAAAGATGCTTTACCATCAATACCATGCAGCAATCATGGATATTCTTGTAATTTCTAAGAATAGGATTGGCTTTTTAAAGAAAACTAACTTTCCTCCAAATAGAAGGAATATGAAATGGTTTCTTTTATTCCATAGCCATTTTTTCGTCATTATGAACACTCTTAAAATTGCCACCAACTTTCTGATGAGATTCTTTTAATTATTGACCACATGGCATTTCTATTACTAATTTTATCCTTTCTAAAACCGACACTAACATCATTAACCCTTTCCTCTAACTCTCTAACATATCCGACTAAAAACTATAACATTTATAAAACACCTAATTCTATCCACTAAGACATAATCCTAAATTATTAAAATTGACCATTTAAAATATATGGAGAATCTTGGACCTTTGAAATGATTTAGTAATGAGATGTGCCTGCATCACAATGCACAACCAATGTGTATGATAATGAGATAGAGGCGAGGAAATAGTATCCTAGCTTAAACTTTTAGGATGAAATCTGAGGCAACATGGATGCAAAGAAAGATGACATGTATGCCAAAAGATTTATAGGGCAACAACTAAGACTAAGATGTAGGTTCTAGTTTTTCATTGAATTATTCACAATAAATTTCATTTTCTCTGAATAGCTAAAGATTATTTAAATAATTTGAATAGCTAAACTCCATACTATAAATTTTTAAAATACAATTAAAATAGTTGCTCAAAAATGTTGTCAAAGAAGTTGAATGAAATTAGTACTATCAAGTTGTCAAAATTGGAGACTTCCCACATGCTAGCTTCTATGCACAGTTCTAAAAACTCAAGCCTATTAATGACCAAACACATTCCAAATTTTCCTTGTATTATCATTAGATGGGTTTATCATAACCACAATCCTATCTTTACCTTACTGTCAAATCTGGACAATGACTCTATGTATAAATCTTTGTTGCAGAACTTTACTTTGCACATTCTGATATATTAAAATTCAATAACAACTTTATAAACTTACCTTGGATATTCCTATACTTCTTCAATTTTATTCCCTATTCATTCTTGGAGGACCTTCACAAAAACTTCTATATTGAGGAGAAACTCAACACATAGAAAATTTAAGGCAATTAAAAATAACTCATTCCTCTTGTACTTTGGCAAATAGTTTGTCACTGAGCTCCTGCATCCCATTCAAAGATACATCAATCTGCATGCTCAAAAACAAATATTTTTCATCAAACCCTCAAACAATGTCTTCCAGTTCCATGTAGAAAAATCTAACCATTATCCATTTGGTAAATCTGTACAAACTTGATGGTAATGATATCTAGCCCCAAAACTTGGATTATCTTTTCCAATATAGAAATCTAAGGCAATTAGTTATCTTGACCCTTGATTGAACTTTGGAGTGCAATCTCCTTCAACATGCATTTTTGTTTGTAATGACACCATGATTCAACTGCATTTAACCATGTATTTTTTGATCTTCAAATGAGATGAACATGATTGTGTGGATGACTTGATTATTTATAAATTTGCTAGATTTGATACACACTCTTTGTTGGATTACAGGAGGAGGAAAAATAGTTTTGAGAAATCTGAGATTGGTCCAATGGAAAGTCAATTGAAGGAAGAAAAATAAACTAGAATTCCTTGTGCCATTGTGGGATCTACAGCTCAGACTCTCAGTTAATCAGTTTTTATTGATTTTCCTGTCAAAAAATTCAGATTTCAGGTAGAGAATATGTAATCTCAAACACAAATTTGAGTGTTATAAAAAATAGTTGAACTATGTACAATGATAATTATATTTTCTTATCAAGAATGTATTCATGACACTCAATTGTTTCAGCTTAGTGGGGCTGGCTGTATACTAGTTGAAACATTGAGTTGTACTCCAATGTAGTCCACTTTGAAA
Organism: Cupressus sempervirens; assembly: GCA_028749045.1. Lineage (NCBI taxonomy): Eukaryota > Viridiplantae > Streptophyta > Pinopsida > Cupressales > Cupressaceae > Cupressus > Cupressus sempervirens. The sequence goes on from CM053791.1 coordinate 637,798,408, forward strand.
TTTAGTCAAATATTCATTGTTCAAAAGCTAATATTATTCTATGTAATATCATATTTTTTTGAATTCAAGTGCATTTAATATTGACTCAGTCTTCATGCTTATTAGCCAGAAATAATATTAGAAAGAAATTGTGTAAAATCTGGTAGCATGCAGTTCCTGACATTTGCTACAATGAATGTTTAAAAGAGAGCAATTCTTATGCACTAGCTAATTGATTTGATTTTTATCAATTAGGTATGCTTCATGTGTCCAAACTTTGTCTACTTAGAATTTAGCTCTTTTTTATGGCCTATTATTATTATGAGCTTTATAAGTTTATATGGTTCATTTCTCTATTAAAAATTGCTATTACATTTTGGTTTTCTCTATGTTGTACATAATCCAAATTAAACCCATTTATTTCTTATTGCAGGGCTGCATCAGCCTTATGCTTGAAAAAAGAAGAGAAAGGCTCATGTTATAAGAGTAGAACCACAAGAGCCATAGGAGAATGTCAAAGATAGTCACGATGTGCCTATTAGCATCATGACTATCTTCGGCATTCTCCTATCACTCGCAAGGGAGATCAACTAGCGAAGATGCTCTGTTAGCTTTTAATATGCTTCATAGATTTTGAGATTTCATTATATGAGATTCATTACTACACTCGGGAATGGGCTCATCTTCAATCTTCAGAAGATTGAAGATGAGCCCATTCCGAGTGTAGTAATGAATCTCGAAGCTCCTTCAGCCTGAGCATATGATGTCATTCGGACGATCTTTCTGAAGTTGCATCAACATTGTCTCCTTTAGATGTTTGATTATTCATCTTTCTTCTTTATTATTCTATAGAACAATTCTTATGGTTTAAGTTTTTTAGCATCAATTTGTAATTTCAATCGAAAATCTCTATATAGCTTTTCTTGCCAGACAGAGTTGCTTAGTTTTTATGTAAATGCCTTTGATTTTGCAGCTTGGACTTGAATTCACCACCAATGTTCTTTATACTCAGCCAACAATATATTTGTACCAAGTATAGTGCATTGTAATGGTATTGTTCATACAATGTTGATGTTTACTCAAGAAGACTATTTTTATTTAGTTTTATTCGCCAAGTTTCCTTTTCAATTTGATTTTGAGCCGGTGACACTTGAGACTCAAATACCTACAAATGCTTCATGTAGTGTCCAGTCTCAAGCCTTGGTCACTAGGCAAGCTCCTAGATCTTATTACAGTTTGCTTACTACAGTGTCACATCCAGTTTGCCTGTGATTCTATTGATATAATTTTGAATGTTCCAATGGGAAGATTGTCTACTAGCATTATCTGTGGCAACCAATGCCTTTGTTTTGAATTTTATCCTTGCAATATGAGATGGGAATGTCTCACTGCTTTAGCTTAGTAAAATTCTCTTCAAAATTTCAAATAAGAACTTAATCTAGATGTTTTTATTTCTAAAATCTTATCTTTATGTATCTGTCCCTTTGGGGTTGTTTTATGAAGGGTAGATTCAGTTCACATTATCAATAATTTCTAAATGCCATAAAGAATGGGTCATTTTCTTCTGTCTGTTGTCACTGTGCCTCCTTTGGTACACATAAATTTGAGAGAAAAATATTTTTGTGAGAAAATGCTATGTATATCATCTGATCATTATGTATTATGATTGCAGGTATGCTGTAGGAAAGATCACTCCCATACACAAACGAGAGATTGTCCCTGCTGATTTTGATCCCAAAGGATGTGTATGGATGTGATTTCCACCTGAGGGTTCAGTATGCACCCCCCCTCATCATTCTGTTGACTTCAAATGGAAGGACTACTGCCCAATGGTTTTCAATTTTTTCTCACATCTAGCACGTTGCATTGAATTCTATGTTCTTTTTGTAGTGCTTTAACCATCATTCAATTACATTTGTGTCAGTAATCTATGTGCAATAGATGTATCACAACAACCTACTTTCTAGCTAGCTAGAATGATCTATTTCCTTTAGGAATTTTTTAAATATGTTAACTTTCCACTTATAAGATCCATTGATAATATTTGCAATAAATACTCTAAAGAAAAGGCTAAATTTTTGTTATGATTGTTATGGAAAAATCACTTAGTAACATGTACATTTAGTTCCATTCAAAATTTAGGAGGCATAAGTTATGACACAAATTTGGTATCTTTGCAACCAAAAATATTGACCTAATGACTTGCAGGTCTAACTACAAAGGTTGTATCAACTAGTAATATCAGTTGTCTTCCTCCATTGTCATTTTTTAGTCACCTGAAGTTATTTCAGCTCCAAAACTTTCTGAAATGCAGATAATTTTGATTGGTAGAGATGTCGATTAACTGGAAATAGATTATATTCGGAATAATAATATCATCAATGTTATTTTCTTGACAAGTGCATGGTATTTCTATTATATACTTCAACAATACAGTAATGTTACTTTCAAGCCTAATGCATTTAAGGCTGAGAACTCACTTGGATTTTCTGTGCCACCCCACATAGGGACTTTGACCTTTATGGTTTTGTGCAAACTATATCTGCATGTTGATAGATCTGCTTCTGTGTCTCAGAAATATTCTCTTTCTAGATTTGCAATTCCTTTCAATTTCATTGGATTTGATTAAAAACATGGCTTTGATGCTACTACATGATCCCGTAATGGTCTAAAAAGATTGTGTTACCTGTTTATTTTCTTATAGTGTCGAGTCTGCACATGGATGCTACACAGCACCTTCCGAGTGAATATGCTACATCTTTTGTATTTCCATGCACTTGTAAACAATATGGTTGTTTAACTTAAATTCTAGGATTAGATTTCTTAATGAATATGATGGTTTAAAATATTCCATCAACAATGAAACAAAGCCAAATTATTGCTACCAGTATATTGATTTTTATTCAAACCAAGAAAATGTACAGATGTTCTTTATCACTACAAAGTGGATGAATGCTTTTGTTTTTTCATATTCAGTTTGCTAACAATGTTCTGTAGATTTTTACAGCACAATTCCTGATAATGTCAAAGCAATTTCAAATATCCAAAGAGCATCTTTCCAAAATTACTTGATTTAATTTCCTGAACCTAGATTATTTCCTTTACCATTTTGTGCATAAAGATATCCTAAATTCCTAATCCAAAATGATTCAGTTCTTCAAGCATATTTGAGAAAATTGATTGTTACAATTTTAGTAGGAATGTTACGAGCTTTGGAATTCTTATATTTTGGTTGTTATCTCAAGATATTATGATATTACCAAAATTTTGTGACTTAGCTTTTTTGCACAATGTTCAGGCATCTTCGAGAACTTTTTAAAATTGATGCAACTAATTATATGCTTTCTATTTATGGAAATGATGCTCTGCAGGAACTCTCCTCCCCAGGAAAGAGTGGCAGTGTATTTTATCTTTCTCACAATGATCGGTTCATGATAAAGACAATGTGGAAATCTGAAGTAAAGGTACAATTCAAAAACATAAACTTGTTTCCATTGCTAGTCTACTGATTTTTCTTGTGGTATCTTTTCCATTGTATTTTACTATTTCATTTTTTTTAATGAATCAAGACCAACTTAAAGCTCATCGCAAGTCTGATGGAATATCATAATATAACAAGGTATAGGAGGTTTTTTTAGTGCTAGTGATGAATAGATAAAATGTTTGAGCACTTGGGTTCACATTCCCAAGGATTTTGATATTGCATATATTCCAAATTCAAGTCAGTTGTCTAGTTTTCCCTTCATTTTATAAGGTATTCCAAAGGAACTCTGCTCTGAACCTAAATTTAACTTTTAGGTAATGAAAAATAGATACTTGCATTACTTATTTGCTTTTCATTTTTGTGGGCTAGTTCTAGTTTATTTTTACGTTAGATCTGCTTTCTACTTTCCCATAATGAATGGGTTTATACCTGTGTGAATTTGTAAAAATTGGTCTTTTATTTTTTCAGTAGATTGTCCTTTATCCATAAGAAAATGATATACCTAGATAAGTAGGAATATTGATATATCTTCATGATATTCAGGCATCCAAGTGTTATGTGTTTGCAGAATATTTTGTTGACATATTGAATGGTAAGTGCAGAAGATATTTGTTAGAGAAAGCTGGATAAAAATTGAAATCCTCAAGGTAGTTGCATCATTAAAAGAACTTACTACAGGAGTGTTATAAACTACAGTACAAATTGCCTAAACCTATTTAGTTATCATGTTCTGAATATGAGTTGTTTGATTGCATTCTAATCCAAAGTTGTGTAAAAGTAAACATGTTCTACTGATAAAATGTTCAACTGAGCATCTAATACCATCTTCATCTATAGATATGGGATATCTTGAGTTGGATGTGAAACTATTTATGGGAGCAGTGGGGTAATGTAAAAAATGCATTTCAGTATATTTGAGTTTGTGTGTTTGTCCCTAGACATATTAGATTCACAAAATTTTGAATTTGCCACACTTGGTTTTGGGTGTACAAGAGATTTACATTTTAAACACCATGCATACTAATTTAGTCTCATCTATGCAATTTTTGCAATTAGTCGAAGAAAGTGGGAGTTTTTGTTCTTAGTTTATTTGGAAATTTTTGTCAGCATCCATGGAAATTGATGCATCTTTGTATCTTAAGATGATAGTTTTAACTAAATGAGTCTTTTAAGCTATACATTTAGGTGTAGCCAACTAATGCTAGTTGTAAGGTACACAAATTTTCTATACCTTCTTACTTTGTTTTCCATTTAATCATTGACATAATATGTCAATTTTTGGTAACTAGACGTTATTTTCAAAATTAAATATGAGCAGCCACACTTGTATATTTAATATTAATACCATTAATGTATAAGCAGAGGTGATATGATTTATCATGTTGAGATGTTTCTATTTCTAGACTCTATGTGTTATTTATGGGACTCCTTTGCCATTATGAATCCAAAGTGATTGTGAAGCAAAACTTATTGTAGATTCTTAAAAATTGGATTTGGAAATTTGTAATAGGTTCAACTTATACTTATGCTAAATATGTTCTATTCAGAGCTTCGCATACATATGCAGTTTGATCTAAAAGGCTCATCTCAAGGTCGATCAAAAGACAAAGTTGAAATTGATGAGACTTGCTGACTGAAGAACCAATGCCCTCTTGAGAAAATGGGAGCTGTTATATAACAGAAAAAACTAATTCTCAGTAATGCAATAAAACAAAGTGGAAAATCAACAAGTATTTTATAAAGATGTCAAAGGACCCAAGAAAGCAATCTCATTTCAACTAAATGACCACATAGAGAAAGCATCCGTAGAGATAATAAATGAAAAGTGGACACAAAAAATAATCCTATACAAGAACAATTAGTTTAATTGACACACAAAGAAACACCAAATAACACTTGTACAATATTAAACCATATCTAGACTCTGCACTCCACTTGGCCACATGCCCTATTATATATTTAGGTGACACTGCGAACCATTTTAAGTACTTGGGCCAACACTTGATGTGAAGCTTAAGTAACACTAAGATCATAGATAGATAAATAGAAGGGCTATATTATTTTTTGCATTGGCAAAGCACATACTTATGTTGATGTGTCTAAGCCATGTGTAGTAGGTAGTATTCAGGATAGCAGTAGCAAAGTTTTGTATGTAACTTATGATATACATGTATCCTAAAAACCATTGAACCATGAACTACTATAATATAAGTAATTACCAAACAGATTAAACATTGGCACCAAACAGATATGCAAAATGTAACAATTATCATCCAAGATCATTGTAGATCAAAGCATGTAAGAAAATCATTCTTTATCCACATTCACAATGGACAGATAGAACTGAGCCCTCATAGGCTAAAACTAGCAAGACATCAATCAATCATTTGATTCTAGAGAATCCACTCTTTTATTTGCGTCATATGAGCAGTAGTGCATGTTGATCTTTGTTACTATTAGAGTTATTTCTTTATCTAGGGGCAAAGATAAAATGATTGTTTTTTATTTCAAGTTTCAAAATTATTTTTATCAATCATTTGTTTCCTAGCTAGATTTTTCTTTGTTGGTTCTTGGTCATTGTTGTCTCAGAACCATTCCATTAATTCTCAAAATACATCTAATCAAATGGCTAATGTAGATAGTGAACGAAGAGGAAGGTCTCTATATTGTTGCAAATATTATGAATTTGAGGTATATTTTGATTGTTATTTAGGCATTTGATGCTAAAGTTGGCTCATTCATAATATTTCTCCATCAGAACTATTCCACTTTTTGCTATGTCATATTTTAGATTCATAAAGTTGGATACAGTTTCTAGCTCAAGTGATTTATCTTTAATACACATGCTATTCTTATTCATTACTGGCAGAGTGACATTGGATCAAGCATCTAATAGGATGGGGCTAGGCCAAGTTAAAAATATTGGTATTGTTGAAAATAAAAGATATAGTCAAAATAAGCTTGCCAGAGATCAAGTCCACCTACAGCAGGGGATACAAATGACATGGAGAGTTGAACTAGGGGGTAGACTTGGTGAGCAAACTTAAAGAGTCAGCTTGGTGAGCGTACTTGAATTGTCAGCTTGGCGAGTTCACTTGGGGAGCTGGCTTGGCGATCTGACATGGTGAGTGGGCTTAAAGTGGCGACTTGGTGGGGCAAGTTAGCGAGCCAACTTAGCGAGGCCACTTGGAGAGGTGACTTGGGGAGCTAACTTGGTGAGCGGACTCAAAGACTGACCTTGATGAGGTTCTTTGGTGGGGTGACTTGATGAGCGAACTCAAATTCAACTTGGTGAGCCGACCAAGTGAGCTAACATGGTGAGTGGGCTTAGAGAAGCAACTTAATGGGGCAACTTGGCAAGCACACATAACGAGCCAACTTGCTGAGGCAAGGTGGTAAAACCACTGGGTGAGCCGACTTGGTGAGCTAACTTAAAGAGTTGACTCATTGAGGTGACTAGGTGGGGGTGACTTGGTGAGCTAACCTAAGGGGCAGACATGGTGAGCGAACATAAAGAGTCAACTTAGTGAGTGTACTTGAATTGTCAGCTTGGCGAGCTAACTAGGGGAGTCAGCTTGGTGAGCTAACATGGCGAGTTGACTTAAAGTGGTGAGTTGGTGGGGCAAGTGGGGGTGACTTGGTGAGATGACCTGGAGAGCTGGCATAGGGGGCAGACTTGGTGAGCGAACTTAAAGAGTCAACTTGGTGAGCGTACTTCAATTGTCAGCTTTGTAAGTTGACTAGGGGAGCCAGCATGACGATCTAACATGGTGAGTGGGCTTAAAGTGGCAACTTGGTGGGGCAAGTTGGTGAGTCGACTGAGCAAGGCCACTTAGAGATGTGACATGGCAAGCTAACTTGGTGAGCAAGCTCAATGAATAGACCTCAAGACTGACCTTGATAAGGCACTTTGGTGGGGTGACTTGATGACCGAACTCAAAGAGTCAACTTGGCAAGCATACTTGAATAGTCAACTTGGTGGGGCAAGTTGGTGAGTTGACTTAGCGAGTCCACTAGGTGAGGCAAGATGGTGAGTCAACTTGGTGCGACGACTTGGTGAGCTGACTTGGTGAGCAAACTTAAATACTGACCTTGATGAGACACTTAATTGGTGAGGTGACTTGATGAGTAAACTTAAAGAGTAAACTTTGTGAGCATACTTGAACAGTCGACTTGGTGACATGACTTGGTGGGCTGGCTTGGTGATTCGACCTAGCGTGCATACTTGAACAATAGACTTGGTGAGCTGATTGAAAGAGTCAACTCATTGCGGTGACTAGGTGGGAGTGACTTGGCGATCTGACCTGGAGAGTTGACCTAGGGGATGGGCTTGGTGAGAAAACTTAAAGAGTTGACTTGGTGAGCGCACTTGAATTGTCGGCTTGGTGAGTGGACTTGGGGACTTGGTGGGACATGTGGGTGAGGCGACTTGGTGAGCTAACTTGGTGACCAGATTTAAGTATTGACCTTGATGAGGCACTTTGGTGGGGCGACTTGATGAATGAACTCTAAGTCAACTTGGAAAGCACACTTGAACAGTGGACTTGGTGAGCGTACTTCAATTGTTAGCTTGGCGAGTTGACTTGGGGATTCAACCTAGTGAGCTAACATGGTGAGTGGGCTTAAAGTGGCAACTTGGTGGGGCAAGTTGGCAAGCCGACTTAGCGAGGCCACTTAGAGATGCGACATGGCGAGCTGACTTGGTGAGCAAGCTCGATGAGCGGACCTAAAGACTAACCTTGATGAGGCACTTTGGTGGGGTGACTTGATGATCGAACTCAAAGAGTCAACTTGGCAAGCATACTTGCACTAGTACATTTAGGTTCAATTTTTTACCTTTATTGGTCAAATTTTCAACCGAATTTTGACCAAATTTGACCAACCCATTGGTCAAAAAAAATTTGCTCAAAATTTTGACAAATGATTAAAGGAAATGACTATGTAATGAATCAAAACATGTACAACTAAATGATATGGAAAAATATGAGTTTATTATTTACTGCTAAGACTGAAAAGAGAGATTACAAACCTACTATCAATCACAACTCAAACTATAACAATTCAATCCATAGGTTTTAATGCCATATAATCAACATGTATCACATCCAGATGTTAGCTAGCTATTGTAGGCTTCTGTAGACCACTTTGGGACTAGTAAATGACCACTTTAAGGTATGATATGAAAAATGATCTACAATAGAAAGACTGATAATATCCTACACCAGTTTGATATGCAATTTCCAACCATCATATTCAGTGCCATGAATCTAATATGCACTTTCAACCACTATATCCCTTCAAATATGGTAAGTTTGAATGACACCAAATTTTTCTTTGCTTCAAATGACTTGGAGGGGTGACTTGGTGAGCTGACTCGACAAGCTGACATGGCAAGCCAACTTGGTGAGCAAACTTAAAGAGTCAACTTGGTGAGGTGACTTGGTGAGCATACTTGAATAGTTGACTCGGTGAGTCAACTTTTTGAATAGACCTAGCAAGCCAACATTATCAGCTCCCTTAAAGAGGTGACTTGGTGGGGCAGATTGGTGAGCCTATGTAGAGAGCTCCACTTGGTGAGACGAGATGGTGAGTCAACTTGGTGAGATGACTTGGAGAGCTAACTTGGTGAGCAGACTTAAGGAGTCAACTCGTTAAGGTGACTCAGCGAGGTGACTTGATGAGAAAAATTAGAGTCAACTTGGCGAGCATATACTTGAACAATTGACTTGTTGACATGACTTGGTGGGGTGACTTGGTGAGCCCACCTGGCGATTGTACTTGAATAGTTGACTTGGTGAGCCGAATAGGTGAGCTGACATGGTGGGTGGGCTTAGAGAAGCAACTCAGTGGGGCAACTTGGCAAACACACATAACGAGCCAACTTGCCAAGGCAAGGTGGTAAAACCACTAGGTGAGCCGACTTGGTGAGCTGACTTAAAGAGTCGACTCGTTGAGGTGACTGGGTGGGGGTGACTTGGTGAGCTAACTTAGGGGGTGAACTTGGTGATCGAACATAAAGAGTCAACTTCATGAGCATACTTGAATTGTCAGCTTGGTGAGCTGACATGGCGAGTCGACTTAAAGTGGCAAGTTGGTGGGGCAAGTGGGGGTTACTTGGTGAGTTGACCTGGAGAGTTGGCTTAGGAGGTGGACTTGGTGAGCAAACTTAGAGAGTTGACTCGATGAGCGTACTTCAATTTTCAGTTTGGCAAGCTAACTTGGGGAGCTAGCCTGATGATCTAACATGGTGAGTGGGCTTAAAGTGGCAACTTGGTGGGGCAAGTTGGTGAGCTGACTTAGCAAGGCCACTTAGAGATGTGACCTGGTGAACTGACTTGGTGAGCAAGCTCGATGAGCAGACCTAAAGATTGACCTTGATGAGGTAATTTGGTGGGTGACTTGATGATCAAACTCAAAGAGTCAACTTGGTGAGCATACTTGAATAGTTGACTTAGTGGGGCAAGTTGGCAAGCCAACTTAGCGAGTCTAATCAATCAAGAGGAAACAGTTGAGAGCTTAGAGTGACACAATTTTTAGATGATCATATGAAATGAAATGGGTGTGCGAGTAGAAAGAAACTAGAAAGACATTATGTATAGATGAAGGCATGAAATGGATGGTTTTGGAGCACTCAGCATAGACACTCAACATTCAGTACATATCATCATTTGAGATCAAATGGGTGTATGGGATTATATGCATAGTGAATAATAAAGGAGGGAATTGAACCCTCCCTGAGGCTCATAGTTGTTGAAGTCCACTTCAGCAATGGCCCTTCCTATGAAATTGTTGTCTAAAACTTTTCTAATGAGATAATGTGTTATGAGCTCTTCATCAGTGGGATGGAACGTGAATCTAGGAGGCAGTTGTGCATCACCCATGGGTGATGCACAACTGCCTCCTAGATTCACATTCCATCCCACTGATGAAGAGCTCATAACACATTATCTCATTAGAAATTTTTTAGACGGCAATTTCACAAGAAGGGCCATTGCTAAAGTGGACCTCAATAACTATGACCCACAAAAAATTTTGACTAAGCATCGGTCAAAATTTTGACCAATGCCATATAGTTTTCTACCAAGCATTGGTCAAAATTTTGACCAATGCCCTATAGTTTTCTACCAAGTGACCAATGAACTACTGATTTCCACCAAGAATTGGTCAAAAATTCAACCAATGAATGGCAGAAAATGTGCTAACAATCCCAACATTTTTGACCACCGTATTGGTTGAAATTTTGACCAACCTTCTGGTTGGTCCAATTTTCGACCAAAAAGTTTTCGACCAATGTCATGTAGTTTTCTACCATGCATTGGTCAAAATTTTGACCAATGCCCTATAGTTTTCTACCATGCATTGGTCAAAATTTTGACCAATGTCCTGAATATTTCTACCGAGCATTGGTCAAAATTTTGACCAATGAATGGCAAAAAACTTCCTAACAATTTCAACATTTTTTGACCAATGTATTGGTCAAAATTTTGACCAACCAGTAGGTTGGTCGAATTTTCGACTGGAAAATTTTTGACCAATGTGTTGGTCGAACTTGGTCTAAGGTTGGTCAAAAAATGGGTTAAATTTTTGACCAATAAAGGTCGAAAAATGAGCCCAAATGTACTAATGTGGCCTTTGATCTTTGCATCAAAATCAGATAAGTAAGTATAGGACATTGCACACTATCCATACAACTTCTTACCTTCAACAATACCCTATCTCAATTCCTTGGTGTTTCCATCAAGTGCCTCTAAATCATTGTGCACATTAGTGCACATTGTGTTGAATAGTGCCACATCATGATTACTCTATGCTTGCACTACTGCTAATTCAACTAAGGTTGTGAATTCCCCATCAAAGGTCTTCACCAATTCTTTTGCCTTGGCTTGCTAGTCTGGATTAGCTACAGTTGTAGAAACTATCTTCTACATGTGCTTCAAGAATTTAGCAAGGGTCCCTTCCAATGACATTACAGATTTGTTTTTCTCAAACAATTTTGTCAAAGTGCCCAATAGCTCTTTCTAGTCTTTATCATCAGATACAATAAGTACTATTGTTAATGTTCTAGTTGCTAATACTATTGAAGATACAGTAGTCTTTTTCATCTGTTCCTCTGCACTCTTCTTTTCCTCAGCCTCTTTCTTCTTCTTCTCTTCTTCTTTTATCTTTTCTACTTCTTCTTTTTGCTTCTTCTCCTTTTGTTCTTTCCTCTTCTTTTCCTATTCTTCTTTCATCTTCTTTCCTTTTCTTCTTCTTCCTTTTTCTTTTTCTCTTCCTCTTCATCATCAGAGTTGGTATAGGCAGTCATATTGCCAACAACATTTGCCCCATACACTACAAATGGATTCTCCTTTGTGTCCATAGTTATGTGCATACTATCCACTTGCATGGATAGTACCCATAACAATGTGAGGTGGAGATAGTGCTTGTTGTGTCCCTTCCACCTCTTCCACTTCATTGGAACATGTATCTTCATGTATATATGCTAGACTATCAGTCTTTGCTTGTGCACTCTCCTTAGGTACTAAGAAAATATATTTCATTATACCCTCCTCTGTTTCTTGCCTTACCTCCTCATATTTGCCTCCCATCAGAAGAATTTCCTCTCTTTTGTTCCTCAACAAGGGCTCAATATCCTTCAAAATTTTCTCAGATCCTCTTTTGGTCCAATTGTTGGAAGCATGAATGTTGATGATATTCCTATGTGGGAGTATTGTAGAAACATGATTAGATCATTATCATGATGATATGTTACATTCATGACTCTGTTTGTCATTTATGCCAACGTAGCAATTTTATGTGGTATCTGATAGATGAACAACAAAAAAATCAAGTTGGTATAGATAGACAGTTGAGCATTTTCACTAAGTGAGGTTAAAGGGAGATAATACTAAGTGTCTAGTATATGTAGCTAACCTTGGAAGCACAAGATATTAAGTTTGGAAGAAGTTATGCAAATTTTGGTGAGGATTATTCTAAGATAAAGTTTACAGATGCATGTTCTAGTAAACTTATTATATCTCTTAGCAGATTTGTTATTATGTGAAGTTGAAGTTAAAGATGCAAAGAAGACATTCTAGAGATGAAATAGCTAAGCTTACTCATCATAATATTGCATGTATGGAAAGTTATTCAAGTTACAAGGAAGAAGATTAATGTTATCACTAAGTGTAATGTGTTTTTAATGAGGTCCTATAATAATTAATTAAGAAGGTGTAATAGCCAACTTAGGGAATTATTTTATGGATTCATTATAAAGGAAGGACATTTTCCTTTATCATGTATCAAAGAAAGTGAATGACTATAAGAAGCATGAAGAGCTTGGATATAAAAAAGGTATGGTTGATAGTAATCTATATTAGAAATAAATTGATGATAGATTGATGATCTTGGTAATATTTTTTTATGATATCACATTTGGAGGAAATGATGATGAAATTGACAAGTTTGTAGAAGAAATGAATAAAGAATTTGAAATGAGAATGATAGGAGAAATGAAATATTTTCTATTATAGATTGTGTAGGACAAAGAAGGAATCTTTATTTCTCAGACTAAGTTTTCGAAATATCTACTGAAAAGGTTTGGTTTGGAAACATGTAAACCCATTGGAACACCTATGGTAACTGGACATAAGTTATCTACAAAGGATGAGACACCCATTATTGAGCAAAAGAAGTATACATCTATGATTGTAGGATTGCAATATCTAACTCACACATGGCCAGATATAGAAAATGTTGTTGAAATTGTTGCAAAATTTCAATCTAACCCTAGAGAAGTAGAGAAGCACATTATGTAGTAGTCAAAAGGATATTTAGATATTTGAAAGGAACATTAGAGTTCAGATTATGGTATGATAGATCTAATGATTTCACTTTATATGTTTATATCGATGCTCATTGGGAAGGCAATATGGATGATAGAAAGAGCACTAGTGGTGGAGCCTTCTTTCTTGGAGGAAGATTGGTTTCTTGGCTAAGCAAGAAGTAGGATGTACCTCACAAAGTACAATAGAAGAAGAATATGTTGCAGTAGCAAACAATTGTAATCAAGTTTTTTAGATGAAGTAGATGTTGAAGGATATAAGGATAGGATTCAATGAACCTATTATCATACATTGTGACAACACAAGCATAGTAAATATGCAAAAAAATCCAATGTTGCATTCTAAGACTAAGCACATTTCTCTCAAGTATCACATCTTGAGAGAAAATGTTGGAGAAAAAGAAATTAGATTGGAGTATGTAAGCACTAAAGAGAAGATTGTAGATATTTTCACTAAGGCTCTTCCTAAAGAGACTTTTGAGTATATGTGAGGTATGCTAGGGGTTATGCCCCTTCCTATATTAGAGTAGATGATGCAAGAGTGCATCAGTCTAGTGTAAAAAAGCACTATTATTTGTCTAGAATAAATGTTGATGCTTCCTATATGGGAGAGTTTCTATGATGGATAGAGTCATCTAGGATTCTTGTTGGATGGTGTTTTTAGCAATGTCTTTGGACACTTGAGCAGGCCAAAGATAGTTGTTACAGAGAATAATGGTTGCTAAAACCTTTGACATTGATGTCAATGGGGAAGAAGTACAACATAAAAAATAGTTGGGTAGAATAAAAATAGGGAGAAGTGTTGGAAGAATGAATGCTGATGATATTCCTATGGGGAAGTATTATAGATATGTTACATTCATGAATGATTTTGTCATTGATGTCAACATAGTAATTTTCTGTGGTATCTGACAGAAGAATAGCGGAAAGATCAAGTTGGTACAGATGACTAGTTGAGTATTCTCATTATCTGAGGTTATGTGAGATACTTCTAAGTATCTAGTATATGTAGTTAATGTTTGATGAAGAAATGAGAAGTTTGGAAGAAGTTATGTAAGTTTTGGTGATGTCTATTCTGAGATAGAGTTTAAAGAGGTATGTTCTAGTAAAATTGTTACATCTCTTAGCAAAGTTATTATCTTGAGAATAAAGGTTGAGGATGTGATGAACACATGTTGGTGATGATGTGGCTAAGTTTTCTCATCATAATATTATGTGTATGAAAAGATATTCAAGTTGCAAGGCAAAAGATTAATGTTATCGCTAAGTTTAACATGTTCTTAATGTGGTCCTATAATGATTAATTGAGAAGGTCTAACAGCCAACTCAAGGAATTATTTTATGGACTTGGGATAAAGGAAGGAAATTTTCCTTCATCATATTGTAGAGATACATGACATGATGAAGTGATTATAAGTAGCAGAGAGAGCGAAAGTGAAGGAAACTTCATTGCTGAGTGATTCAAGGTTTGATATTTGGATCTGAGGTTTGTGACCTTGTCTACAAGTTTTGATAGTGTTTGATTTGGTTGATAGAACAAAGTAAAGAAGAACATAATAGTAAATTTCATGTTTGAGTAGTGATCTCTTCTTTTAGTTGAAATTGCACGTTTAGGCAGTGGGCTCTTCTTGCATACATTGTACTACAACTCCTAATAGGATTGGCACAACTCCTAACAGGGTTGGAATCTCCTAACAAGGATTCAAAGTCTCCTAATAGGGACTTATATGGACTGAATGTTGTAATAGACTCCTAACAGGGTCCATCCTCTAACAAGGAACTTATATATCAGTATATCATCTTGTGGGCATCGTTCCCACTGAGTTTTTCCCTTTGATCAAGGGTTTCCCTAGTTAACATATCTAGTGTAATTGTCTATGTGCATCTTATTATGGTTGTTTATTTTGGTTGAATAGTTAATTTTTTAAAAATAAGTTAAATTTTTTAGTTTTTCGATAACTAATTCACCCCCTCCCCCTAGTTATCTTGGTGGACTATTGTTTCTAACAATTGGTATTAGAGCATCATGTCCTTGAAGATAAAGCTTAACAACTTTGGGAGGTCAATGACAAGTTATTTTAGAAAGGATAGTCTAGAGTCTAATGGAGGAAATTTTGACTCCCAAAAGATGGAGCTTCTTGGTGAGCGATCATTATTGTGTACAGAATTAAGCATTAAGCTTTTGGATAGAGGCACAAGTAAAGATAGATCTAGATCTGAAGAAGACATGAAGATCAAGGAAAGTGTTGATTTGCTTATGAAAGGAGAACAAGAAGGTATGAAATTTTTTTCTTGTTGGAAATGTAATGAGTTTGGTCATTTTTCATCTACATGCCCTAAGAAAATAAAGAAAAATATAAAGAGTTCACTTTCTGATGAAGATGAAGAATGTAAAGCAAGTATGGAAAGATTCTTGAATGATTGTGATGATTTTGACAATGAACCTAAATTAATTAAAGAGGAAATATTAGAAGAGATACCCTTGGTAACTACTGTTGATCCAGAGGCTAACCATGAAAATATGGAAGTTATCATTAACAATGATTTGCAGAATGGGAATCAAATTGAAGAGCATAGATCTGATCCTAGAGTAGAAAAAAGAGTTGAGTTGAAAACCCCTAAATAGAATGGAATTAAAGAGAGAATAATTGATTCAAATTTAGATGATGATGTTGTTACTAAGCCAAGTAATGATGAAGTATTTCTTGAGACTAACAATGATTTTCAAAATGAAAGAGAGTCGAGGTAGGAACAAAGCTCGAAACCTTTAGTAGAGCCAAGAGTTTAGATAGCAACTCCTACTTCAGGAAAGAATCTGATAAAGAATCACCAATCCAAGTAGATCATCAGAAGCAAAGATAAAGGTGTTATGAGAAGAAGCAAAGTCAATGGAGAACTATGTTTGATATCTCAAGTTGAATCTAAGAATGTAGATGAAGCATGCAAAGGTGATTATTGAAAACTAGCTCTGAAAGAGGAATTGGATTAGATAGTAAAGAATGAGACATGGGAATTGGTCCCTAGACCAGAAAACAAGAATGTGATAGGACCTAAATGGGTATTCAGGAACAAGATGAATGAGCAATATTAATTGGTAAGGAACAAGGCAAGATTGGTATGTAAAGGTTACTCATAGCAAGAAGGAATAGACTATGATGAGACCTATGCTCTAGTTGCTAGAATAGAAGAAGAAAGATTATTCTTAGCCTATGCAACACAAAAGAAATTCAAAGTGTATTAGATGGATGTCAAGTCAGCATTTCTGAATGGAGAACTTCAAGATGTGTGCATAGAGCAGCCTGAAGGTTGTCCTTTGATAGATGATAAGGACATAGTATGCAAACTAAAAAAAGCATTGTATGGCTTGATGCAAGCACCTAAAACCTGGTATGCAAGGTTGGACAAGCATTTGACAAAGCTTGGATATAGCAAAGATATGGCAAATAGTAATCTCTATCGAAAATAAATTGATGATGGTTTGATGATTTTGGTAATATTTGTTGATGATACCATATTTGGAGGAAATGATGATGAAAGTGACAAATTTGCTAAAGAGATGAAGAAAGAATTTGAAATGAGTATGATAGGAGAAATGAAATATTTTCTAAGGTTATAGATTATATAGAATAAAGAAGGAATATTTATTTCTCAAACTAAGTATTTGAAGGATTTAATAAAAAAAGTTTGGTTTGGAAACATGTAAATTCATTTGAACATCTATGGTAACTAGACACAAGTTATCTACAAAGGATGAGACACCTACTACTGAGCAGATGAACTACAGATCTATGATTGAAGGATTGCAATATCTGACTCACACTAGGCTAGATATAGCAAATTTAGTTGGAATTGTTGCAAGATTTCAAGCTGATCCTAGAGAAGCATATTATGCAATAGTCAAAAGGATATTTAGATATATAAAAAAAAAAACATCAGAGTTTGGATTATGGTATGACAGATCTAATGATTTAACTTTATGTGCCTATATTAATGCTGATTGGGCAAGTAATATGGATGAAAAAAAGAGCACCAGTGGTGGAGCCTTCTTTCTTGGAGGAAGATTAGTTTCTAGGCTAAGCAAGAAGTAGGATATTAAATCACAAAGTACAAAGGAAGCAAGATATGTTGTAGCAACAAACAATTGCAATCAAGTTATTTGGATGAAGTATATGTTGAAGGATATAAGGATAGAAATCAGTGAACCTATTGTCATATATTGTGACAACACAAGCATCGTAAATATGAATAAGAGTCCAATTTTGCATTCAAAGACCAAGCACATTTCTATTAAGTATCATCTGTTGAGAGAGAAAGTTATAGAAAAGGAAATTAGATTGGAGTATGTGAGCACTAAAGAGTAGATTGCAGATATATTCACTAATCCTCTTCCCAAAGAGACTTTTGAGTATTAGCGAAGTATGCTAGGGGTCAGGCCCCTTCCTACATTAGAGTAGAAGATGCAAGAGCGCATTAGTCTAGTATAACAGAGCACCATTATTGTCTAGACTGAATACTGATGCTTCCTTTATGGGGGAGTATCTATGATATACAAAGTCATCTAGGACTCTTGTTGAATGTTGTTTTGAACATCATCTTTGGACACTTGAGCTAGTAAGAATCAATTGTTGTTGAATGTTAATGGTTGTTGAAACCTTTGACATTGATGTCAATGGGGGAGAAGTTTGGCATGAAAAACATCATGAGAAGATCATGAAGAAGAACATCATGAGGAGAAGACAAGCAAGAACAAGTATAGCATGTCCAAAGAAGTACAACATGAAATGATAGTTTGATAGAAAGAAAATTGAGAGAATGATTGATGAAGAGGATTTGAAAAGAAAGATGAATAGTCTTTTGTTGGTATTCTTGGAACTAGATTTTTTCATCTATGTTTCCATCAATGCCAAAGGGGGAGATTATTGGAATCATGAATACTAATGATATTCCTATGGGGGAGTATTATAGATATGTTACTATGATGATATGTTACGTTCATGACTAAGTTTGTCATTGATGTCAACATAGCATTTTTCTGTGGTATCTGACAGAAGAACAATGGAAAGATCAAGTTGGTACTCGACAGCTAGTTGAGTATTCTCACTATATGAGATTATGGGAGATACCTCTAAGTATATAGTATATGTAGTTAATGTCAGATGAAGAAATGATAAGTCTGGAAGAAGTTATGTAAGTTTTGGTGATGTCTATTTTGAGATAGAGTTTATAGAGACATATTTTGGTAAACTTGTTATATCTCTTAGTAGATTTGTTATCTTGAGAATCAATGTTGAGGATGTGAAGAAGACATGTTAGTGATGACATGGCTAAGTTTGTTCATCATAATATTAAATGTACAAAAAGATATTCAAGTTGCAAGGTAGAAGATTAATGTTATCACTAAGTGTAACATGTTCTTAATGTGGTCCTATAATGATTAATTGAGAATGGATAACAACTGACTCAGGGAATTTTTTTATGTACTTGGTATAAAGGAAGGACAGTTTTCTTTATCATACTGTAGAGATACATGACATGATGAAGTGATTGTAAGCAACAAAGAGAGCAAAATGCAAAGTTGAGCAGAGCAGAGAAAAAGTGAAGGAAACTTCATTGCCATGGTTTTGTTGAGTGATCTAAGGTTTGATATCTGGATCTGAGCTTCATGACCTGGTCTACAAGGTTTGATAGTGTTTGGTTTGTTTGATAGAACAAAGGAAAGAAGAAAATAATAGTAATTTGCATGTTTGAGCAATGAGCTCTTCTTATAGTTGAAATTGCATGTTTAAGCAGTGGGTTCTTCTTGCATACATTGTACTACAACTCCTAACAGGGACTCATATGTATTGAATGTTGTAATAGATTCCTAACAGGGTCCATCCTCTAACAAGGAACTTATATATCAGTATATCATCTTGTGGGCATCATTCCCATCGGGGTTTTTCCTATGATCGAGGGTTTCCCTAGTTAACATATTTGGTGTAATTGTTTATGTGCATCTTATTATGGTTACTGTTTACTTTGGTTAAATGGTTAAGTTTTTTTTAAGAAGTTAAATGTTTTACTTGTTGGATAACTAATTCACACCCCCTCCCCCCCCCCCCCCTCCCAGTTATCTTGGTGGACTATTGTTTCTAACAAGAAGTACATTAGAGAGAAGAGTAGCAAAAGAAGTACAATATAATAGTTTGGGAGAAGTAGAACATGGAAGAATGATTGATGAAGAGGATTTGAAAAGAAAGGTTAATAGTCTTTTGCAGTTGGTATTCTTGGAACTAGATGTTTTTCATCTATGTTGCCATCAATGCCATAGGGGGAGATTGTTGGAAGCATGAATTTTGATGATATTCCTATGGGGGATTATTTTAGAAACATGATTATATGTTACATTCATGACTGTGTTTGTTATTGATGCCAACATAGTAGTTTTTTGTGGTATCCAACAAAAGAACAACGGAAAGATCAAGTTGGTATGAATAGAAAGTTGAGCATTTTCACTAAGCCAGGTTAAAAGGAGATACTAAAAAGTGTCTATTATATGCAATTAACCTTAGAAGCACAAGATATTAATTTTGGAAGAAGTTATGCAAGTTTCGGTAAAGATTTTTCTAAGCTAAAGATTGCAGAGGCATGTTCTAGTAAACTTATTATATCTCTTAGCAGATATGTTATTATATGAAGCCAATGTTAAAGATGTAAAGGAGACATTCTGGAGATGACGTAGCTAAGCTCACTCATCATAATATTGCATGTACGAAGAGTTATTCAAGTTACAAGGTAGAAGATTAATGTTATCGCTAAGTGTAATGTGTTCTTAATGAGGTCCTATAATAATTAATTTAGAAGGTGTAATAGCTGACTTAGGGAATTGTTTTATGGATTTAATATAAATGAAGGACATTTTCCTTTATCATGTATGGAAGAAATCAAATGATTGCAAGAAGCATGAAGAGTGGAATGCAAAGATAAGAAAACTAGAGTGAATGTGAAGGAAACTTCATTGTCAGAGTTTTATTGTGTGATCCAAAGTTTGATAATTGGATCCGAGGTTCATGACCTCATCTACAAGACCAGATAGTGATTGGTTTGGTTGACAAGATAGAGAAAAGAAGTTAACATACAGTACATAAAATTATTCTGCAAGGAATAGTTGAGAGATTAGTAAGACAGTGAGTTCGGTGATCTTTCCCTAGAAGCTATTTGGATAGTGGGTCCTTCTATCTTCTACAACTCCTAACAAAGTTGGTACAACTCCTAACAAAGTTGGTACAACTCCTAATAGGGTTGGAATCTTCTAACAAGGATTCACAGTCTCCTAATAGGGACTCATATGTACTAAATGTTGTAATAGACTCCCAATAGGGTCCATCCTCTAACAAGGAATATTTATATCAGTACATCTTCTTTTGGGCATCATTCCCATCAGGTTTTTCCTCTAATCAAGGTTTCCCTAGTTAGCATATCTAGTGTAATTGTGTATGTGCATCTTTGTATAGTTGTTGTTTACTTTGGTTGAATGGTTAAGATTATTTAAGGTGGATAAATGTTTAATTATTGGATAACTCATTCACTCCCCCTACTTATTAGTTATCTTGGTGGACTATTCTTTCTAACACCAACATCACATAACTTATTTATGGATGTGACTCTCACATTCAGATCTTCTTCTACTACCCTTTTTTTCCTATTGATCAACCTATTGTATAGGTCTTCAAGAATCTTATTCAGAATGTTATCAAATATTTTATTCCTCATAATCATATTTATTATTATGACATCCTCTAATTTCCTCCTATCCATACTGCTATGCATGCTATAAAATTTATTCGACTGAACAAAATTGTCATTATTTATAATCTGCATGTTTAGATTCTCTACCTTTGGTTTCCATGTTTTTTTTCTTGTGGCTATCTTGGCTTCTTGTGCATCTTTCTCAATAGGTTTATATTCATCATCATCATCTGAGCTTTTAGAACTGCTCACTTGCATGGGTTTCCTTTTTTTACTAGGCTCGCTGTTAATTTTCTTCACTCTCTTCTTTGCTTGAGGCATAGGTTCTTGCTTAATCTTCACCAGTCTCCCTAACTTCCTTTGCATAGTAGGTGCTTCCAGCTCTAACTGCCTCCTTGATTGCTGAGAAGAACCTCCTTATAGCAATATCGTGAGAATGCTCGAAATAACAGAATACAAAGTGATAGCAGAACTCAGAATAAATCTACTGATCGCAGGCCACTTCGAGGGGGTAACCTCCTTTGAGCAAGCTCAATACAATAAATTCGTCCGTGCCCATCAAGGGCCTCAACCTATTCTTATATACTGGGTACGATCTAGAAAAGTAATACTACCTATGCATGTGGGATAATAAAATAAACTCACGGGACGACTTACAAAGCATATGCGTCCAACAACTCTACTCTAACAAAATAAACAGAAGGAACACACAGGTTCCTAACATCCCCTCTCCCTTAGAAAAAAGCTTTGTCCTCAAAGCTTAAGGTGTGGAAATTGTTGTTGAATCTGAAGAAGGGGTTCCCAGGTAGCATCCTCTGGTTGCATGCCATGCCACTGAATCAAGACCTCAGAGATGGAGCGAGAGCGAAGCTGGCGAGTGCGCTGGTCAATGATTGCCACCGGCTCCAGGATAATGGATCCTTCCGTATCCATTTCAGGGAGAGTAGTTTGTGCTCTGACAGTGGTACCCAGAACTTTCTTTAGACAAGAAACATGAAAAACTGGATGAATGCGGGAAGAAGGAGGAAGTTCCAGTTTATAAGCAACTGAACCAATCTTCTGCAGAACCTGATAAGGCCCATAAAATTTTGGGGCCAGCTTATGACGCCCTTTCAGCTTTAGGGAGGATTGTTTGTATGGCTGTAGACGAAGAAAAACCATATCCCCAACTTGAAATGAGCGCTCAGAACGGTGTTGATCTGCTTGCTGTTTCATCCGATTACGGGCCATGTGAAGATTATCCTGTAAGGTACGAAGAATCTGATCCCTGCTGCGGAGAACTATGTCAACTGCCTGAACTGGTGAGCTGTTGGGAGTGTAGGGAAGGAGCATTGGAGGTGCCTGACCATAGACTGCTTCATATGGAGTCATTTTAGAGGCAGTGTGGTAAGAGGTATTGTACCACCATTCAGCTAAAGGGAGCCACTTGGCCCACTGATGTTGCTGTTCGGAAGTGAAGCAACGAAGATAAGTTTCCAAGCATTTATTGACAATTTCCGTTTGACCATCAGTTTGTGGGTGATAGCCCGAACTCATCTTCAGTTTGGTGCCAGTTTTCTGAAACAGTTCAGTCCAAAAATGACTGGTAAAAGTTGCATCACGATCAGAGACAATGGAAGAAGGGAGTCCATGAAGACGAAATATCTGGTCCATGAAGATTTGTGCAACAGAGGAGGCAGTATAGGGGTGGCTGAGGGCACAAAAATGACTATATTTCGAGAGACAATCAACCACAACCAAGATCACTGTCTTGCCACCGGATTTAGGAAGCCCTTCAATGAAATCCATAGAAATATCAGTCCAAATCCGTGTAGGGATGGGCAATGGTTCGAGCAAGCCAGGAAGGAGGGTCGTTTCACCCTTGTGGCGTTGGCAAGTATCACATTCAGCCACCATCTGTTGAATCGTCTGTTTCATTCCTTTCCAAAAGAAGTTTCTCCTTGCTCGCTCATAAGTTTTGAGGAAGCCTGAGTGCCCTGCTGAAGGAGAAGCATGGAGTTCATAAAAAATAGCCTGATGTAGAGCTGGGTTCTGAGGAAGCACTAGCCGACCCTTGTATCGCAGAGAAGCACCATCCCAAGAGTAATGTGGGATAGCAGAAGGATTATTGGCTAGCTGGTGAATGATTTGAGATAAAGAAGAGTCACTGTCATAGCCCTGCTGAACAGACGCTAACCAATTGGGAATGGGCTTAGAAATAGCGGAAAGGGAAGCTTGATTATCAAATGTGCGAGAAAGAGCATCTGCCACAATATTCTCCTTACCCTTCTTGTAGGTGATCTCATAATCATACCCCATGAGTTTGCTGACCCATTTCTGTTGTGTAGGAGAGGATACCCGTTGTTCCAGGAAGTATTTCAGACTTTGGTGATCGGTTCTGATGCAAAAATGACTCCCTAAGAGGTATGGCCGCCACTTCTGTACAGCATGCAAAATAGCCATCATTTCTTTTTCATAAGTAGAGAGGGCTAGATTCTTACCAGAGAGGGCTTTGCTAGTGAACGCAATAGGATGGTCATCTTGCAGGAGAACAGCACCCAATCCATTGCCGCAAGCATCACTCTCAATAGTGAAGGGTTTGGAAAAATCTGGCATCGCGAGAACAGGTGTACTGCACATAGCCTGTTTCAGTTGTTCAAATGCAGTCTCAGCAACAGGGGTCCAGGAGAAGGCATCCTTTTTTAACAGAGCTGTCAATGGTGCTGCAATTTTCCCGTAATCTTTGACAAACTTGCGGTAGTAGCCAGTCAACCCCAAAAAACCCCGAAGGCTCTTGAGAGTTTTAGGATGCGGCCAAGTTTTCATGGCATCTATTTTTGTAGGATCCACCCGCACTCCATGGTGTGCAACAATATGCCCGAGATACTCCACTTCCTCCTGGCCAAACACACATTTAGATAGTTTTGCACAGAGTTGATGATCAGAGAGAAGTTGCAAGACAAGCTCCAGATGATGGAGATGCTCAGCCCAAGTTTTGCTATATATGAGGATATCATCAAAGAAGACCAGAATGAATTTCCGGAGGTATGGTCGAAATATGTTATTCATCACTGCCTGAAATGTTGAAGGAGCATTCGTGAGGCCAAAGGGCATGACTAAAAATTCATAGTGACCATCATGTGTGCGGAAGGCAGTTTTAGGTATATCCTCCTCATTAACCCGAATTTGATGATACCCAGAACGAAGATCTAACTTGGAGAAAAAATGAGCCCCATGAAGTTCATCAAGAAGTTCATCAACAACTGGAATGGGAAACTTGTCCTTTATAGTGAGATGATTAAGTGCTCGGAAATCAATGCAGAGTCGCCATGACCCATCTTTTTTGCGAACAAGCAGAACTGGAGAAGAAAAGGAACTGGTACTAGGGCGAATAATACCTTGCTTCAGTAAGTCACGGACAAGTATCTCGATTTCGGTCTTCTGATGAAATGGGTAGCGGTAGGGCCTGATGTTGGGCGGAACACTGCCAGGAAGGAGCTGAATACGGTGGTCCTCTGGACGAGAAGGAGGTAATCCCACAGGTTCAGCAAATATACCAGAATACTTGTCCAAAATGTGTTGGAGATCGGCAGGAGTGCTAGAGACTGCTGATGGCTGCATCTGAATGGAATGGAGCTGAGCGATGACACCATGTGAATTCTTCTTAAGAAGTTTTTCCATACGGTGTGAACTGATGATGCTGAGAGACCCTGGTTGTAAGCCTTTCAAAGTGTGTTGGTGCCCCTCGGCTGAAAACTGCATCCAAAGTTCAGCAAAATCCCAGAGAATGGGGCCAAGAGTGCGTAACCATTGGGCACCCAAAACCACATCACAGCCACCTAAGGGTAAGGCAAACATGTCAGAGCGCATGTTATAATCTCCAATAGAGAGACGCACATTGCGACATTTCCCTTTACAAGGTAAAGTGCCCCCATTGGCAATCATGACTTCAAAGCTAGAGCAGGGATGGATAAAGCAATCAGCCTGTTTGGCTATTCGTGGATCAATGAAGTTATGAGTGCTACCAGAATCAATGAGTATAGTAAGAGGGATCTTCTTGAAGAAACCCTGGACCCGCATGGTTTGTGGAGTAGTGACTCCTGCCAAAGCATGGACAGATATCTCTGGTGGAGCTTCTGGGGAAGGAGGTTCAGGCTGGTGAGGCTCAACCTCAGCATCCACTGTTTCCTGAGCATCTACATATTCTTCCAGTTCCGGTGGAGAATCCACATCCAAGAGATAGAGCTTTTGCTGAACACATCTATGGCCCCGAGACCATTTCTCATCACAATTATAACAAAGCCCTTTGTCTCGCCTAACTCGCATCTCTGTTTCAGACAAGTGCTTGATCGGAGTAGTTCTGGGAGCTGGTATGACTGGAGGGTTGTGAGAACCTGTATTTCTGAATGGAACAAAATTAGATCTGGAGCGTTGTAGAGCACTAATCTTGTCTTCCGCTAACTTAGCCAACCCAAGGGCTTCCATCATTGTAGTAGGTCGAAACATTTTGACTTCTGAGCGAAGTGCATCCTTCAGACCACTGACAAAACAACTACGGAAGAATTCATCAGACAAGCCCTCTGTGTGATTAGCTAATTTTTCAAACTCTGTCTGGTATTCTCTTACAGTGCCTGTTTGACGCAGTTTAGTGAGTGCTCCTGTGAAATCATCAAAGGAACTAGGGCCAAAGCGCTCCAAAATGAGGGCGCACAATTCGCTCCACGTTGGGCCTACATTAGCCTTGATGTACCAACGGAACCATTGAAGAGCTTCATGTTCCAA
The DNA here is from genome assembly GCA_028749045.1 of Cupressus sempervirens. Taxonomy (NCBI): domain Eukaryota; kingdom Viridiplantae; phylum Streptophyta; class Pinopsida; order Cupressales; family Cupressaceae; genus Cupressus; species Cupressus sempervirens. The sequence goes on from CM053791.1 coordinate 637,824,183, forward strand.
ATGAAAAGATGCAAGGGAGACTTTGTGGTTATCCAAAGTATTATGCAAGCTGAAATACTGCTCTGCCCTATAGATCCATCCAGTCGGATCAGAACCATCGAAGCGTGGAAAATCAAGCTTCGGTCCACGGAAATTGCCAGAAGAGGACCCAGTATCTCCTGAATGGTTTCGGCTCATGGCTGACTGCTGAAAGTTAAGACCCAGAATTTTGTCATCCAGATCTTGAAGTCTGGTTTTGAGGGATGCAATTTCCTCTTCCATGATTTTTGCTCCTGTACGCGTAACAACCATAAAACAAGGTTTTTTTTTTTTTTTTTTTTTTTTTTTGAAATGGGTAGAAGATGAGAAACAAAAACTTTTTTAGTTACGGCAAACTTGGATTTGGGTAAAACTCATATAGGAAATGGGTGTTCGACGGGTGGTGGGAGACTATCTAGGGACAAGGGAAAAAGAAAAATGAGGGTTTCAAGGGTAGGGAGGCGAAATGAGGCGAACAGTCCAAGAGGGATAAGGGAGCAAAATGAGGAATTGAATCTTATGGCTCAGTTTGGTGGCGATTGGATGAGAGGTGAAAAAGATAGGGCAAACCCTAAAATTAGATAAATGAGGGATTTAGGGCTTTGATATGTAAAATTTGGGGTTGGGTCGCCAAGGAAGGAAGTATGCGAAATGATATTGCAGACGTTCTGCGGAAGTATGAGCAGAAACAGAAAGCAAACAAGGAAGCTACGACTAAAAAACAGAAAAATTTTTACTCTTTTTTTTTTTTTTTTTTTTTCTGAACAGTCGACTTAGAAAAATTCACTCATAGACAGAACAACTGAAAAGAGTTATTGCAATAACAAGAGATATTAGAAGTGAGAGGAACCTGAAGGCCACGACAGAAAAAAATTTGATGTAATTTCCACCCAGCGAGCCCAAGAGAGTGCTCTGATACTAGATGAGAAGAACCTCCTTATAGCAATATCGTGAGAATGCTCGAAATAACAGAATACAAAGTGATAGCAGAACTCAGAATAAATCTACTGATCGCAGGCCACTTCGAGGGGGTAACCTCCTTTGAGCAAGCTCAATACAATAAATTCGTCCGTGCCCATCAAGGGCCTCAACCTATTCTTATATACTGGGTACGATCTAGAAAAGTAATACTACCTATGCATGTGGGATAATAAAATAAACTCACGGGACGACTTACAAAGCATATGCGTCCAACAACTCTACTCTAACAAAATAAACAGAAGGAACACACAGGTTCCTAACAATTGCTGGTAGCTTGCTCTTATAGGTTGTACTTGTACAATTGTTGCATATGGTGCAATGGGAGCTTACACACATGGTTGTGCCACCGTTACTCCTTTGAAAGGTCCTACTACTACAATAGGTGTCACTACCAACAATTTTGTCTACCCATTGGCATCCATCTCTAGTGTGATTCCCTTTATCTTATTAAATTCCTCTCTAGGCATGTCAGATTCCTTGATTATGGAATTTATCACCTTCTCTACTTTCTTTTTACTCTCATTGTTGTGGAGTTTAGACTCTACAATCCTTAACCTTACATCACATGTCCCCCATCTAGGACATTATGTGTCCTACTCAAACTCGAGTATGATCTATGCATACCCCTCAATCAATTCAATGCTCATCTCATAGCCCATAGACTCAATGAACTTCACTCTAGGTACCATTGCTTCCATGCAAGTGTTTTCATTTCCACCATGAAGCACAAATCATCCTTATACTTCTCTATCATAGAGGGAGGTATCATATACCTCAATTTCATTTCAAACTAAAATTTCTTCATCATTCTATCAATATCAATGTCCCTGACATTTTTAGGTTTAGATCTGTAGCTTTGAGTTACAATCTTCATTACACACTTGTTGTTATCCCAATTAATTACTCCAGGAAACTTCTTAGTAACATAAAGAATAAATGAGTCAATAGGGACTCAAATCTAACTATTGTGCTCTTCATTTTCTTTATCTTTGCAATATTGTCCAATAGCTACACTCTGACAATGTCACAAAAATTTACTTCTCTCCTCTCAACAGCAATCACATATGTTGTACGAAGGAATACAACTGGTACAGATTTTACCCTTGATCCATGGTTCAACTTACCCTAAGATTTTGGTCAACAACTTGACTCCTTTATCTTGAATAGGATCAACCCTCATATTTCTTCCATCAAACTTGGTTTTTAGGTTTGTCTCCATTAATTTCCTGATGCTTTTCTCATTAATAGGATTATAATCTTCATTGCTAAATCTTGTAACCTTGTGAATTAGGTCATTGTCAATGACAATTTGTGCATCACCTAACTAGAACATATCATCATCTATTCTACTCCATATAATTTGGTTCCACTTGTGCTTGTCAAATTCTTTGTAGAACATATATACTTCATCAAATTCAAATCTTCAAGGTGTGCATATTCAAACTTTAGGGATAATTCATTATTAGACATGAATCCTAAGTCCTTGTGGATCTCCTCATCACCTATACTCTCAATTTTGCAATGTATACAATTCCTTATATCCTTTACATGTAACACATTTTCTGGAACTTGCAAAAATGTGCCTATAGGATCATCAAGTAAAGAAACAAATGGGTGTTTCTTGAACTCATACCTTGGTCTATCACTAACATCATGCACTCTTTGACTAGCTATTCCTTTAGCTGCAAATACTTCAAGAAACTTGATTTAATACACCATAAAATACCTCAAATTTACAATTTTAGGGCTTCTACAACTTTCATCTTCACAAACTTGCTTCACACTTCAATTGCTATCAAATCACTCTTCAATTCACTCAAGACACTTCACATGAACAAATGGTACATCAAATCTTATTCACGATCCTTAAATCATACTGTACAATAAATGTGTATCTACCACAATCTCATAATACTATCTCTGTTTACCAGTGACATTGATCGTACAATTCTTGCTTACTATGATCATATCAATACTTGCACACTAAACCATAGATTTCTCTCTATGTCTTCTACCTTTTGTTCACTACATAATTTCTAACTCTCTCTCTAATATCAATTCTAACCATTGATGCTCTATTGCTTGCTACAATAGCTTAATTTAGATAGGTTGAGCCACAAACAATCTATGACTTCAACTTTCCATCAGGTGCATCAAATAATTTCTCTTCCAATATAGTATGTGAACTCTCTAAATTACAAGCCTTCACAGATGCTTCTTTGAATTGCTCAACATCTTCCTTGACTGCTTCTTTCTAACCATTGTTACCTCCATTTTTATTCCTTCTACCATTCCTACTATTGTTCCTTCTATGATTAGGGTTCCTGTTAAAGTTCCTTCTATCCATTCTACATAATCTTGTTATATGTCCAAAGTTATTGCATAACAAACATATAGGTGTATTTCTCCTCTGATTTTTCCCATTCTAACTTTCAGGTGTTCTGCAATTCCTTGCAATATGTCCAGGATTGTTACATTTGTAACAAACAAATTGCTTTCTCTCATCATTAGGTTTCTCTCCATTAGTAGACCTACTATGTGATCTACTACTTCCATTACCTATAGGGTTAGTATTCCTAAAAATTCTACTATTATTATTAACATCAACAAACTTAGGTTTCTTACATTCTACTACCTTATATCCATAACAATGACAATTATAACAATAGAAATCAGTAATAGGTTTAGAAGACTTACCTATACAATCTCTCTTCATATGTCCAACTTCATTACATATAAAACATCTACCTTTGAATTCATGTCTTACTTCTTTGGATGAATCATCTTGCTTAGGTTCTTCAACTTGCTCAAGTGTTCTAAATTCATCAAATTTCTTTGTCAATTCAATTTTCTCAGCTTCATTAGACCACTTGAACTTTTATTTAGGGATTTCTACTATATAATCTGAATCTATCCTAATCTCATCATTCTTTGTTGACTTCTCTCCAATAAGATATTCAAGGCCTATCTTGTCATAAGAAGGTCTTTAATGAAATATTTGTTCATCAATTTTCTTAGAACTTGTGTAAAGTTTCTCTAACTTTTTTTTTTGCTTGATTCAACTCTCCTTTCATGATGATGTTGTATTTTTTAACTCTACATACTCTATCTTAATAGAATATAATTCAAATGCCACTTGACTTAACTGGGATCTAAGGTCTGCATTCTCAAATTTTAGATCGAGTTCATTCTAATTGCCGCAGTCTTAAGACTCAACTTCAATTCAATAATTTTCAACTCATATTTCAAGATCTCATTCTCTTTCTTGAGATTTTCTATATCATTATTAACACTAGTCTGTGTAAATGATTCCTTGCTAGATTTCAAGATCATCAATATCAACTTTCAGTTTACTAATGTAAACTTTTGCATCTTTGTATCTATATTTCAAGTTGTCTCTCTCTTCAGTAAGAAGGTCAATCTATTCAAGAGCTTCCTCAAGATTCTTCTTCAACTCTTCCATATTCACTAGGATCTTACTTAATTTGTTAAGCCTCTTCAAAGTAATTGTGCTCTAATACCAATTGTTAGAAATAGATAATACTGAGAGGGGGTTGAATCAGTATTCTACAAACTTTTGCCTACAACTAAATGTTGTTAATTTATTTATAACTTCCATATGAAAGTAAACCAACAATTTTTTATAGTAAATATAACCATACACATAAAAAAATCATAACACCATTATTTGTTAACTAGGGAAACCCTAGCCAAGGTAAAACCTCAATGGGGATGATACCCACTAGATGATTCACTAAACAATAGGATCTTGCTAAGGATATTGACCCTGTTAGGTGTCTATGAAGTACATATTGTATCTTGAGTCTTTGTTAGAGGACTAGGTCTTGTTAGAAGCCTCAACCCTATTAGGATTTGGTAGATCAATTACAATGTATGTAAGAAGAGCCCACTACCCTAACGTGCAATTATATAATTCAGTTCCTTCACAGAATAAATATACATACAATACATGCTTGTTGTTGTAACTCACACTTGCTTTGATCATACATCGGATTTCACATCACATAAGCCTCACAAATGGTTCTCACAATAGTTCACATGTCACATCTAATAATGTAACTTCCACAATATATACGCATTATGCACATTCATTGCGCAGCACAATTACTCCCTATTTGCACAACATAAGATCTTTACTTATACCTTGCACATTCACAAATTGTTGCTCAGTTAGCTTACACATCTTCACATGCTTGAAATAACATAAAATAATATCCACATAGTCAACTTAACATGACTTAGTAACTATTTTGAAATCAAAACAATTCCTAAAGTTGTACAACTCAATTTTTTGCTATGCTCTATTCTGCACTATTAAATACCATCACAGTTAAACTTATTGTAACTTGTGTCATACTAACCATACACACATGTCCACTGGTACATGTCATCATGAAAATGTTACAAACATTTCCTCAACTATGCATAATCTAACTCTCTACAGATCGTCCATACTATTGAGATTTTTTCATTGTACTCCTATAAACTGTCTAATATTTAGACAATTTTCTGTCTCTGAATGCATAAATGATATGTTGAGTATATGTTTCCATAAATGACAACCATCAAGACATCTAACTAAGCATATTTCCAAAAAATATATGTCAGAAGGCACCATGTGCCTATTCAGATCATAGGAGATAAGTCATATGGTATAATGACAAGAAACAAATTGAAAGGTACATGTTTTCATACTAAATTTGAACCTAAATCAGTGAAAGATGCTTTAGATAATGAAAGTTGGAAAGAAGAAATGAATGAAGACATAGAATAGATAGAAAGAAATAAGACTTTGATTCTTGTTCCTAGATCCAAGGATAAGAATGTAATTGGAACAAAGTGAATTTTTAGAAATAAGCTGAATGAAGATGGAGAAGTTTCTAGAAACAAAGCAAGGTTAGTATGCAAAGGTTATTTTCAAGAAGAAGGTATTGATTACAGTAAAAAATGTTCTCCTGTTGCAGATTAGAAGGTGTTAGGACTTTACTTTCTTATGCTACACATAAAGGATTTAAAGTCTATCAAATGGATGTGAAATATGCATTCTTGAAGAGGAAGTTTACATAGAACAACTAGAAGGTTTTTCAGATTCTAGCAAAAAGGATATGGTTTGTAAACTGCACAAAGCATTGTATGGTCTCAAGCAAGCTCTTAGAGCTTGGTATGAAAGACTTCATAACTACTTGATAAAGATTGGTTTGCAAAGAACAAATGATAATAATAGCCTATTTATCAAAGAAGGACTAGACAAGAAGATTGTATACTAGAAATGATGACTTGTGTAAAGAATTTTTAGAAGAGATGAGTAAAGAATTTGAGATGTCCATGTTTATAGAGATAAAATTCTTTGTTGGATTAAAGATTCATCAAAAGAAAGATGGTATATACATTACTCAATCCAAGTATATCAAGGAGATACTAAAAAATTTTGGAATGGAAGATTCAAGACCAGTTGGAACACCTATGTCTACTAGACATAAAATTTCCAAGAATGATAATTCCAAGGAAGTACATAAGACCACATACAAATCAATGATTGGAAAAATACAATATGTAGTGCATACAAGACTTGATATTGCATTAGTAGTTGGTACGATGGCAATCCTAAAGAAAATCATATGATGGCAATCAAGAGAATCATGAGGTATATAAAGGGTACTAAAGACTATGGATTATGATACAAGCAAGGAGGCATTTTGGATTTAAAAGTGTCCATGGATGCTAATTTTGCAAGAAGTATTGATGATAGGAAGAGCACTAGTGGTGGAGCATTCTTTCTTGGTGAAAGACTACTATCCTGGACAAGCAAGAACCAGAATTGTATTTCTCAGTCTACAATAGAGGCAGAGTATGTTGTAGTATAGTTAATTGTTCTAATGTTGTTTAGTTCAAGAAACTATTGGTAGGTATGAAGATAGAAATCAAGGATCTAGTGGTTATCTTCTGTGATAACACTAGTGCAATTAATATATCAAGTAATCCTATGATGCATACCAAGACCAAGAACATTGCAATAAAATATCATTTTCTAAGAGAATTGGTTCAAGATTAAGAGGTAAGATTGGAATATGTGAATACAAAAGAACAAATTGTAGACATATTTAATAAGCCATTACCTAAGGATGAAATTGGTATCAATTACGAGGTTTTCCACTAATAATAAGGAAATACACATGATTTTCATTAAAAGGATATTCAAATACCTAAAAGGAATAGAAAACTATGGATTGTGTAGCAAATAGGAAAGTGATTTGAACTCAGAGCTTACACTGATGTTGATCGGGCTAGAAATATTGATGAGAGGAAAAGTACAAGTGGTGGTGATTTATTTTTAGGGGAAAGATTGATTACATTGTTGAGTAAGAAATAGAGTTACATATCACAATTTATAGATGAAGCTGAGTATGTTGCTACTACAATTAACCATTTGAATATTGTTTGGATTGAGCAACTATTGGAAGGAATGCAAGAGGAAGAAACCAAGCCTAATACTATCTAGTGTAATAACACAATTATAATTAACATATCCAAGAGTCCTATGATGCATGAAAAAATCAAGCACATATCTATCAAGTATCACTACTTAAGGAAGCAAGTACAAGAGAAGAAAGTGAGGCTGGAATATGTGAAATATAAGGAACAAATTGCATACATATTCACAAGTTCATTACCTAATGATGATTTTGAGTATCTAGGAGGTAAGTTATGGGTCCTTCCCCTATCCAAGATTTACTATGCAAGGATGCATATTGCATCAATTCATGGATAATGAGATATATCTTTTTGGAGTTGATGCAAGAGTTCACTCTTTAGGGATTCTTTCCTAAAGTTGTAATAGTGACTGTAATGTATTTGATGTAATAAGGGTTGGAAGCATGAATGCTAATGATAATTCTATGGGGATTAGTTTAGAAACATGATTGGATCATTAACATGATGATATGTTACATTCATGACTGTGTTTGTCATTGATGTCAACATAGCAGATTTTTGTAGTATCTGACAGAAGAATAGCAGGAAGATCAAGTTGGTACGGATAGATTGTTGAGAATTTTCACTACATGAGGTTAAAGTGAGATACTAATAAGTTTCTAGTATATTTAGCTAACCTTAGAAGCATAAGATATTAAGTCTGAAGATTATTCTGAGATAGAGTTTACAGAAGCATGTTCTAGTAAACTTGTTATATCTCTTAGTAGAGTTGTTATTTTGAGAAGCAAGGTTAAAGGTATGTAGAAGACATGTTGGAGATTATGTGGCTAAGCTCACTCATCATAATATTACACATATGGAAATTTTTTCTAGTTACAAGGCAACAAATTAATGTTATCGCTAAGTATAATGTGTTCTTAATGAGGTCCTATAATAATTAATTGAGGAGGTGTAATAGCCAACTTAGGGAATTTTTTTATAGATTTAGTATAAAGGAAGGACATTTTCCTTTGTTATGAATGAGTGTATGAACAATTGAAAGAAGCATGAAGAGCTTAATAGAAGAGAAAAAATTTGATATGCAAGGATAAGTAGAGTAGAGTGAAGTTGGAGAAAACTTCATTGCTAAAGTTTTATTGTGAAATCCAAGGTTTGATATTTGGATCTGAGGTTTGTGACCTATTCTACAAGATTTGATAGTGATTGGTCTCATTGACAGGATAGAGGAAAGAGGTTAAAACACAGTACAAACAATTATTCTACAAGGAATAGTTGAGAGATTAGTTGGACAATGAGTTCAATGGTCTTGCCCCATAAGTTGTTTGTACAGTTATTCCTTCTATCTCCTACAACTCCTAATAGGGTTGGTACAACTCCTAATAGGGTTGGAATCTCCTAACAAGAATTTAAAGTCTCCTAATAGGGACTCTTATGTACTGAATGTTTTTATAGACTCCTAACAGGGTCCATCCTCTAACTAGAAATGTATGTATATATATATATATATATATATATATATATATACATACATACATACATACATATATACATACATATATATGTGTGTGTGTGTGTATATATATGTATGTATGTATGTATATATGTATGTATGTATATATGTATGTATGTATATATATACATATATATATACATACATACATATATATACATACATACATATATATATACATATATATACATATATAAATATATACATATATATGTATATATATATGTATATATATCTTTGTGGGCATCATTTCTACTGGGGTTTTCCCTTTGATCAAGGGTTTTCCTAGTTAATAAATCTAGTGTAATTGTGTATGTGCATCTTGTTGTGGTTGTTGTTTACTTTGATTTAATGGTTAAGATTAATTAAAGTTGATAATTATTTTAATTGGATAACTGATTCACCCCCCCCCCCCCCCCAGTTATCTTGGTGGACTATTGTTTCTAACAATTTGTATCAGAGCATCAAGTCCTTAAAGATAAATTTTAACAACATTGGGAGATCCATGGCAAACATATTCAGAAAGGATAGTATGAAGTTTGATGGAACAAATTATGACAGCTAGAAGGAAAAGATGAAGACGCATATGTTGTGTATGGGTCTAAGATATTGGATCTTGACAAAATCAAAAAAGACATTTATTGTTGAAAGTACTTTGGAAACTTGTATCAAGGATGAGAGAGAACTTTTCATGTGTGACATAAGAAGTAGAGAAACGCTATTTTCGACACTTCCTGAAATTGAGTACAACAATTTAAAAACACTTGATACTTCTTATAAGATTTGGAAAGCTTTGGAAAATAGTTTTGAAGGTGACGACCATTCTAAGAAATTGAGGCTACAAAGCTATATTTGTGCATTTCAAGATGCTAAAATGATGGAAGATGAATTTATAAGAACATATGTAGGAAAAATATCAAAAATTACTATAGGTATCAGATCTCAAGGAGGAACCAAGGAAGATGATGAGGTGATCTAGAAGATATTGAAGAGCTTAAGGCCACCATTTAAGTAAGTAGTTCAAATGATATAGTTGTTGATCTCTTGTACCAAATATTTCACAAAGGAAGCATTACTTCGGAGAGTTGAAGTAGTTGAAAATGAGCTTAGACAGTCCAGAGAATTGACCAAAACAAAGATAGCTTTCAGTGCCTTAAACATTTGGCCTAGTTTATCAAGGAGCACAAGTGCTAGAGAATATTTTGCTAGCAGTAGCAGATCTAATGAGGAAAGAAAGATAGAAGGAGTAACCCTTCTGGTAAGAAGAGAAAAAGATGGTAAGAAAATCTTTAAATGTTGGACTTGTAATGAGTTTTGTCAATATGCATCTAAGTGTCCTAAAAGAGAGAGAAAAAATTATAAAGGAAAGTTCAAGCCTAGAAGAGATAGAGATTGTTTATATGCAAATGAAGAAGATGATTTTGATGAACAAGTACTAAGTGGTATTGATGATGAAATAGGATTTGTAGCTATTAAAGAAGAAAGTCCAGAGAAAATGGTTTTGGTATCATAGGTTGAAAAGAAATCTAATTGGATAATTGATAGTGGTTGTTCACATCATATGACTGGTGATATGAACATGTTTGTTGACTTCAAAAGTTATGATGGAGGCATTGTCAAAGTTGGAAACAATGCAACTTTCCATGTGAAAGGTATTGGATCTATAACTCTTGATGGTAAGACTAATATTGAGGATGTATATTTTGTTGATGGTTTGAAACACAATCATTTGAGTGTTGGACAACAAGTGGATAAAGGTTAATAATTATAGTTCACATAGAAGACATGCATGATCAGAGACAAACATGGGAAGATAATTGGAATAGGAACCATATCTAGAGGTAATGTATTTCAACTGAATCCCACTAAAATGACATGTTTTGTTGCAAAGGTAGATGATAGTTGGTTATGGCATAAGAGATATCATCATATAAACTTTGACAACATTGTTAAAACTAGTAATATGTTTACAATTAGAGATTTGCCTAAGATTGTAAAGCCTACTAACACAATTTGCAAGGAGTGTGTGTTGGCAAAGCATAATAGAGCTTTTTTTCCCAGCAAGAAGTTTATTACTACAGAAAAATTTTAGATTGTACACATAGATCTTAGTGGTCCTACAAAGACTAAAGGATTATATGGTGAAAGGTATTTCATGATTATTGTTAATAACTTTTCTAGAATGGTGTGAGTTGCATTTCTTAAAAAAAATTTGAGGCATTTGATAAGTTCAAGATATTCAAGAATAGAGTTGAGAATGAATTAGGTATGAAGATTAAATGTTTAAGATCAGATAGATGAGGAGAGTTTACTTCAAATGAGTTTAATATCTTTTGTGAAGCTAATGGAATCAAAAGACAGTTATCAGCTTCGAGAACCCTTGAACAAAATGGCATTGCAAAGAGAAGAAATAGGTCTTTCATAGAAGCTACTAGAGCTATGCTAGTTGAGAATGATGTGTACAAGATGTTTAGGAGAGAATCTGTGAATACAACAATCTACACTATGAATATAGTACAAGTTAGGAAAGACACAAACAAGACCCCTTATGAATTGTGGTTTGGTCTCTCACCTATAATTAAGTATTTCAGAATTTTTGGTAGCAAATGTTATATCAAAAGAGATGATGGTGTTGGTAAATTTGATGCTAGAAGTGATGAAGATATGTTTCTTGGTTACTCATTGAAAATTAGAGCTTATAGATGTTATAATCTGAGAACTAAGACTATTTTTGAAAGTGAAAATGTAAGAGTTGATGAGAAATTTAGGATACAAGAAAGAACAATTGACTACAACTCTAATGATAAGAATGTTATTGTTACTAAACCAAGGAATGATGAAGCATTCTTTGAGACTAACAATGATTTGCAGAATGAAGCAGAGCTAAGGCAAGAACAAAGTTCAAAACCTAGAACAGAGCTAAGAGTTGAGATAACAACTCCTACTTTTGGTAAGAATATGACAAAGAATCATCCACCAGAGCATATCATCAGTAGCAGAGATAAAGGTGTGATGACAAGAAGTAGAATCAATGAAGAATTATGTCTGATATCTCAAGTAGAAACAAATAATGCAGATGAGGCATGTAAAGATGACTATTGGAAGCAAGCTATGAAAGAAGAATTGGATTAGATAGTGAAGAATGAGACATGGGAATTGGTTCCTAAACCAGCAAACAAGAATGTGATAGGAACAAAATGGGTATTCAGGAACAAGATGAATGAACAAGGTGAAGTTGTAAGGAACAAAGCAAGATTGGTATGTAAAGTTTACTTACGGTAAGAAGGAATAGACAATGATGAAACCTACACTCCTGTGGCAATAATAGAAGTAGTAAGGTTATTCTTAGCCTATGCAACACATAAGAAATTCAAAGTGTATCAGATGGATGTCAAGTCGGCATTTCTAAATGTAGAACTTGAAGTAGAGGTATACATAGAACAACTTGAAGGTTTTCCTTTAACAAATGATAAGGACATGGTATGCAGATTGAAGAAAGTATTGTATAGCTTAAGACAAGCACTCAAAACTTGGTATGCAAGGTTGGACAAGCATTTGACAAAGCTTGGATTTAGAAAAGGTATGGTAGATAGTAATCTATACTAGAAAGAAATAGATGATGGATTAATGATTTTGGTAATATTTGTTGATGATATCACATTTGGGGGAAATGATGATCAAAGTGACAAGCTTATAGAAGAAATGAAGAAGGAATTTGAAATCAGTATGATAGGAGAGATGAAATACTTCCTAGGATTACAAATTGTGTAGGATAAATAAGGAATCTTTATTTCTCAGACTAAGTGTTTGAAAGATCTATTGAAAAGGTTTGGTTTGGAAACATGTAAACTATTGGAATTACTTTAGAATAACTTGGGGGGGTGGGGAGGTGAATCAATTATTCAAGGTCTAGATGTATAAATAAAACTTTTCACAATTCATTGAACCCATAAAATAGTCATACCCATGCATACATCCATTGTGTACTTACTAAAACTTGTATGTTACTATCAAATCAACTTGCCGAAATGTAAAGCATGAAACACAACACATTCATTAGCACACTTGACACAATGGTTTACATGAAAACCCAATTTGGGAAAACCCACCAGTAACATACTACTCCTTTTCACTCTTCTAAAGTGATGCCCTGTTAAAGGTTACAATACACACTATTAAATGTGACCCGATCAAGGGATTTTAGTCACCTTGTTAAAAGTGAGCCTTGTTAGAGGACTTTAGGCCATTCACTTGGAATGCCACCTTCTTAAAGGATTTTCCAATGACTATTAGGTCAAGCTTACTCCAAAGGATTTATCCTAGATTGATACAATTGTTAAAGAGTAACAATAGAGCTTTGATCTGATACAACTTACAACTTCACCTATAGATTACAGATCTTTGTTCAATCCATGATTCTGCTTGGCTTTAATACTTTGCAACTTTGACAGCTTATTCACCTTCAAGCATTCATCTCCTTAAGCCTTCTTGCTTAACATGCCATTACATATTCTTGGGTCACTTGATGAAGAAAAATCCTTAATTCCTTCTCCTCCTTAGGTTCTCACACATGACACCAATAACTCAAACCTCTTTGCTTCATGACTAGAAATTCCTATAAATAAGAAACTTAGAATATTTTTCTATTCATTATCCATTGTCCAAATTAGGGTTTTGGATGGATTAGGTAGGATACAATGTATCTACCCCATATCTTGTCTTTTCTAGAAACTTCTCCTAGAATCCATTTGAATTTGCCTAAAAATGGCTTACATCAAATTTTGTGCCACCAGCTCATCAATCTTATCTTCCTCCTTGTTTACAAGTTCTAAGAAAATAAGCTTGTTGGCTTAGATTTGGAAAATCTTGGATCTTTAACATAATGCAGTAGCTCAACATTATCAACCTTCTGATGCTCGGCACATACTACATTGCTTGACATCAACTGTAAAATCACTCGGCATCAACTAAACTTTATTGGTGCTTGGCATCAACTAAACTTTACTCGGGATCAACTATCTTGCTCGACATCCACTAGAATTTACTTTTACTTGGCTCCAACTAACTTTTTGCTTGGCTTCCACTAATCTTGCTCAGCACCTACTATCCACTCAGTCAAGCTTGGTAGACAAACTTTGTTTAACTTATTCTTCTAAACTTTCTAAGTGTAGCTAGCCATTTTGTAACCTTAAGTAGATCATCAATACATCATGTCATCACTGTCTTAACTGATTCTTGTACTTTATTACATAATCATAACTCAACCTTTCCTCTGGGTGCTTTTGTTATATCTTGTTGATCAAATCCTCCTCGTCAATCAACTAAGTGATAGTACTTGAATCTTATAAGCAATTATCTTACTAGAAAATAGCAATATTGACATCAATGACAGAACAATGATTGAAACACGTAATCTTCTTCAACAATCTCCTTCTTAAGAATCTCTTTTCCAATGATCTTTTCAATCAAATTTCAACATAAACTAGTTGGAACACCTATGGTAACTGGACACAAGTTATCTACAAAGGATTAGACACCTACTATTGAGAAGAAGTATAGATTTATGATTGGAGGATTGCAATATCTGACTCACACAAGGCTAGATATAACAAATGTAGTTGGAATTGTTGCAAGATTTCAAGCTAATCCCAAATAAGCACATTATGTAGTAGTTAAAAGGATATTTAGATATCTAAAGGGAACACCAAAGTTTAGATTGTGGTATGATAGATCTAATGATTTCACTTGATATGCTTATATTGATGTTGATTGGGCAGGTAGTATGGATGACAAAAAGAGCACCAGTGGTGGAGCCTTCTTTCTTGGAGGAAGATTAGTTTCTTGGTTAAGCAAGAAATAGGACTATACCTAACAAGGTACAACAAAGGCAGAATATGTTGCTGCAACAAATAATTGTAATCAAGTTGTTTGGATGAAATAGATGCTAAAGGATATAAGGATAGAATTCAGTGAACTTGTTGCCATACATTGTGATAACACAAGTGCAATGAATATGTCAAAGAATCTAGTATTGCATTCTAAGACTAAGTACATTTCTATCAAATATTACATGTTGAGAGAGAAAGTTGCAAAAAAGGGAATCAGATTGGAGTATGTAAGCACCAAAGAGTAGATTTCAGATATTTCCACTAAGCCTCTTCCCAAAGAGACTTTTGAGTATATGTGAGGTATGCTAGGGCTTATGCCTCTACCTACATCAAAGTAGATGATGTAAGAGTGCATCATTCTAGTGTTACATAGCATTATTGTTTGTCTAGACTAAATGTTGATGCTTCCTATATGGGGGAGAATTTGTGATGGATAGTCATCTAGGACTCTTGATAGATTTTGTTTTGAATAGTGTCATTGGACACTTAAGCAAGTTAGAGATAGTTTTTGCAGAGATAGATGGTTGTTGAAACCTTTGACATTGATGTCAATGGGGGAGAGATTATAGCATGAAAAATAGTTTGATATAGAGTACATTGAAGGGAGAGATTATAGCTGATATAGAGTACATTGAGGTATATCAATGGGGAAGAATAATTGATGAAGAGGATTTGAAAAGAAAGGATAGCAATCTTTAATGTTGGTATTCTTGGAACTAGATGTTTTTCATCTATGTTGTCATTGATGTTAAAGAGGGAGATTTTTGGAAGCATGAATTTGGATGATACTTCTATGAGGGATTATTGTATAAATATGATTAGATCATTAACATGATGATATGTTACATTCATGACTATGTTTGTTATTGATGTCAACATAGCAATTTTCTGTAGTATTTGACAGAAGAACAATGGAAAGATCAAATTGGTACGGATAGATCATTGAGCATTTTCACTAAGAAAGGTTCAAGGGAGATACTAATAAGTGTCTAGTATATGTAGCTAACCTTAGAAGCATAAGATATTAAGTTTAGAATAAGTTATGCAAGTTTTGGCGAAGACTATTCTGAGATAGAGTTTACAAAAACATGTTATGATAAACTTGTTATATCTCTTAGAAAAGTTGTTATTTTGAGAAGTAAGGTTAAAAGCATGTAGAAGACATGTTGGAGATGACATGGCTAAGCTCACTCATCCTGATATTAGACATACAGAAAGTTATTTAAGTTACAAAGTGATAGATTAATGTTATCGCTAAGTATAACATGTTCTTAATGAGGTCCTATAATAATTAATTGAGAAGGTGTAATAGCTGACTTAGGGAATTTTTTTGTGGATTTGGTATAAAGGAAGGACATTATCCTTAGTTATGAATGAATGGATGGACAATTGAAAGAAGCACAAAGAGCAGAATAGAAGAGAAAAAAGTTGATATGTGAGGTTAAGTAGAGCATAGCAAAGTTGGAGAAAACTTCATTGCCGAGGTTTTATTGTGAGACCTAAGGTTTGATATTTGGATTCGAGGTTCATGACCTGGTCTACAAGGTCTGACAATGATTGGTCTAGTTGAAAAGATATAGGAAAGAGTTTAAAGCATAGTATGAACAATTATTGTGCAAGGAATAGTTGAGAGATCAATTGGACAGTGAATTAAGTGTTCTTGCCCCAAAATTTGTTTGGATAGTGGGTCCTTCTATCTTCTACAACTCTTAACAGAGTTGGAATCTCCTAACAGGGATTCAAAGTCTCCTAATAGGGACTCTTATGTTCTGAATGTGTTTATAGACTCCTAATAGGGTCTATCCTCTAACAAGGAATATATATATCAGTATATCTTTGTGGGCATCATTTCCACCAAGGTTTTCCCTCTAATCAAGGGTTTCCCTAATTAACAATCTGGTGTAATTATGTACGTGCATCTTGTTATGGTTGTTGTTTACTTTGATTGAATGGTTAATATTAAATAAGGTTGATAATTATTTTAATCAAATAACTGGTTCACACCCCCTCCCCCTCTCAATTATCTTGGTGGACTATTATTTCTAACAATAACTACATGCAAGGTACAAGGTATTACTATAAGGTTTTATAATTTTCTCATTGGAACTTACAGTTACCTTTGGAATTATTTTCAAAGAGAGGGGAGGGAGATATATTAAGGGAGAAGAAGTAATAGAGAGGGAGAATTATGATAAGATAAATAATATCCTGAGGGGGAGTTCTACAAATTGTTGGAGATGTTGCTTAAAAGTGAAGTACACCCAAAGGGGGAGAGTTTTTCAAATTGAAGTTGCTGAAGTTGTAAGTTGAGTGAGCATAATGAGATGAAGAACCTATTGCAAAGAACTTAAATGATGTGAGAGAGCTAAAGATATGATTTGTTGTCAATACATAGATTTGATTGTCTTATGATGTAATTTTATGTTATGTAAAATCTTATGTTATGTATTTCCATCAATTCCAAAGGGGGAGATTGTTATTCCCCAACTAATAATGTTTTTAATGTATGTGAAAGAGTCATATTAGTTGTTATGTTGTCATTGATGTCAAGCCTTAATTAGTTAGATATTAAGCTAATTTAGTAAATTTCCATATCATGTGATTGATGAAGAGGATTTGAAGAAAGTATGATGAGTTAGAGTGTTGATAAGTGTATGCTATTCAATGGGAACTTGAAGGAGTTAGAATCTAATAGTATAATTTTGGTTTGATTGTTTTACAATGTGATTTGATTAAGTGTTGGAATCATGTATGTTTAAGTTATTTTTCACCAAGCTAGTCAAGTTACACTGACCAAACACAGTGAATAAAAGAAATACAATATGAACTGAGCTACTACAGTTGTAACTAATCACTTGATAGAGAAGTGAAGAAGTTTAGTGTTAATTGAGAAATTTTAGTGTTAACTGAGTCAAGTATTGACTAAGCAAGTTTTTGTGTTCACCAAGCTTGAACAAGAAGAATAAGTTTTAAAATATTTAATTTGAGGCCAACATTTGGTTATAATTAAGAATGTTTGAGAAGTTTCAAAGATGAGGGCGAAGCTAGTTATGATATTAATAGCTAGAAAAATTCAAATAAGATATGATGAAGGAGAATTATCAATTTTAAATGAAGCACAAAGTTCAAGGTGGAAGTCTATTTCCTAGCTATATAGATTCAATGAATATGAAGTTGATGGAGATCTACAATCATGATGAAGTGGAAAAATCTGAAAGATTTTGGAATGACAAAAGTTTTCTATTTAAAGGGACAAAAAAGAAATTTATTGTTGTTGATTCTTGATTATTGTTAATGTGAATATTATTGAAGTGGAAGAAGAAAGAAGGTGAATTGAGCTGAATAATATTGTGAAGATCAAGCAAAGGAAGTGCTAAGTTGAAGTATAAAGTGTGGGAATCAAACAGAAACGGGTTAGAAGAAAGAGATTGAGGGAAGTAAAGATATAAACAAGCAAGGTAGTACTAAAACCCAAAAAATCAATTTATTGTTTCTTTCTTACCATTGTAGAAAAATAATTTCTTAACTAAGTGAACCTAAAAAGTCTTTGAAATCCTACATGGTAACACTCAATAGTAATGTTTGTAAGTCCTTTAGAGAAAGCCAATCTTTAGAAATGTCAAGGAGTGATAAGGTCTAGATGATCTTTGGTGAAAACCCTCTAACAAGATCACATTACAATGTGTATGTAACCTTTAACAAGGTTGGCTCCTGATAGAGCTCACTTCATAAGAGTGAAAATCTTTGGGTTGTATTTCTCAGGTATTTTTCCCTTTACAAGGTTCCCACATTAAATACTTGTGTCAAATGTGTGAATGCTTATTGTGTTGGGTAAGTGCACCAAGTTGTGGTGCCAAAAGGGGGGTATAAGTGGACACCTTTTTTTTGTAATCAATAATTTTTGAACTTCAACAATAATTTGAAGATAGTTACGCTCAAAATTTTAAGATATGACAAAAAGAAAAGTAGTAGTCCTTTGAATCTAGTTTCTAAACTACTAATTTTTTTCAAAATGGTTTAGTTTTAGGTCCTCAAAAAAGGAGGCCACAGAAAGTGGTATTATTTATTCCAAAAAAACATAACATAGTACAAAGTGTGGCCCCCCTAAAATTTTAACTTTTTTTTTGAAATTCTTTAATCGCTCTGGTCAAAATTTACCTAACACTATGTAGTTTATCCTAGATTTTTTGGGTAATTTTATAATGTGTATTTTCTTTAGTGAATTTTTTAATTAGACACATCCCAAAAATGTGAAATATCTATGTGTTACCCCTAGAAATAATTGAAAACTAATCTGAAATCAAAAGTTTTTTTTTTCAAAGTGTGTAGAATGGAGTCTAGTTTTTAAAAAACTAAGTTGTTGCAAAATTTGATGAACGAGATAAAATCTACAACCCAATTAGTATATGTTGGTTTTTGACAAAAAAAAATGGAGATACATTGAAAAGAAATTATAGATGAAAGGCTTGAAATAGTTCCAATAAAAAATAAATTATATGGTCATATAGCTAACACAGAGACCTAAAATGTCATGTAACCTAATTTTATCAATGTTCAACCACAAGGAAACTTGAAGGAGTGCACACAAGAAAAATCAATCATTTTTTGTATGTTTGTAGCAAAGCACATCTCAAACCAGTTTACAGACTCCAAACTTTGGATTGTATCCCCAAGGCAAAACCAAATCTTACGCTTGGTAGAATGCAAAGCTTTAAATAGCACATGCACCCTATAGTGTGTGTTCACTATAGCACACATGTGCTATCTAAAGATTTTTAAATTTAAGTCTTAATAGCACATACACGCTTTATTAAAAAAAATTGTTTTGTACACGCTATAGTGTGTATGCACTTTTCAAAACTAGGAAAAAAAAAAAAAAAAAAAAGTTGTCATCATTTTGGCACCACAACTTGGTGGACTTACCCTATTGCAAGTTTATTTCATGTTAACTATTTATTGTTGCAACTCAATATAAACTAGATGATTACTTTGATACTCAGTACAGTAAGGAACAATAAGATGATAGTTTGATGCAATATTTTATAAGTTTGAATTGTGATGATAGATATGATCACCAAGTTATTAATTTGAAATTTTAAGGAGTTTGATTTGGTACAAAAGTGTTTTAAGGCATGTAGGATAATTGTTTATAACTAATTCAGCACCCCCCCCCCCCCCCCCCCCCCCCCCGATTTTTCTAACAATAAGTGGGTTGATTATTTCATTCAGGAAGACATGTTTAGAGGAATCCAATTGTGTGTACCTAGAGGATATATGAGGGAGAATATCATTAAAGATAAACATTATGGAGGACTTTCAAGACATTTTGGGATTGATAAGATAGTGAGGATGATTTCAAAAACTTTTGGCCATAGATATATAAGGATGTTCAGAAAATGGTAAAGAGTTGCAGAATATGTCAAGTTTCTAAAGGAAGTAGTTAGAATGTTGATTTCTATACACCTGTTATCGTTCCTTGAAGACCTTGGGAAGATATCAGTATGGATTTTATTCTAAGATTATCTAGAACTTGAAGGTAATCATTCTATTTGTAGTGGTTAATAGATTTTCTAAAATAACACATTTCACACCTTGTAAGAAGACATCATATGCAATACACATCTAGTAGACTAATTTTGTAGAGATATTGTGAGACTTCATGGATTTCATAAAACTATTGTTTTGATCTCATTTTGGTTTTGATAAGGCAATGACAAAACACTTAAGTAGTTACTTAATAGAACTAAGTGCATGCCAAGCAATATACATAGTTAGTGTCGAGCACAAATATTTGTCAAGAAGATGGTATGTGGTGAGTGAATCAAGTGTCGAGAAAGTCATATATGTCGAGTGATTCAGATGCTGAGTGAAATAGTGAATGTCAAGACATTCAAGAGCCGAGTGACACATTAAGAATATAGTGAATGCTGAGCATCAGAGTTTTCAAGTGTCAAGTTAACAATTTTTGGCACAGTTGTTTGTATTTGGCACAAACTCCTATGTAAACCATTGTTAGGCTAACTTAAGGATTGTTTTACAATTCTAAAAGATATATATGAAGGTATATTGAGAATCCATATGCAGTACATGCAGCCAATCAGAAAAAGGGATGTATTATTCAACAAAATGGATGAATCAAAATCATTGATTCCTATCTAACTCTAGCTCACCTAAGTCTTCGTAAGGAGGGAAAACCCTAATGAGTTTCTGTGTGTGTATGAGAGGAAAAGGATGAATGCTAAGTGCAAAGAGAGAGAATTCATGGTGACTATGGAGTTTATGGCAGTGGTATGAATTGCAGAATTAGTTAGAGAGAATAGGGCAGAACAGTTAAAGGACAGAGGAGACATATTTGATTAGGAGGAACAATGATATACTTGGAAAGAGGAGATCTAATATCTAGTAGAAGAGTGCTAACCAAAGGATCATGGTGATGAACCATTTTAATAGGTGATAAAGAGAAAATCTCTTAATAGAGTAGTCTTAATAGGATTTTTCAAATCCTTTAATAGGGTGCTTACTAAATATTGTAAGTTAAAGTCCTCTAACAAGGCACACTTTTAGCAGGGGTTTGAAATCCTTTAACAAGGTAAGATTTAGCAGGGTAGATCTTTCATAGGGTAGATCATAGTTTATGATCAAACAATTGTAACCATAATTGGATATACTTTACAATTGTAGTAGTAAAGATTTGTGGGCATCATCCCCACCCCAATTTTACCTTCTCATTGGAGGGTTTATGGGTAACAAATTTATTGTATTATGTACTATTTGTTTCATGTTATGGATGAACATGTGTAGTGAGAAAAATGACACTCATTACCAAGAGAAAGACACTACCAAATTTTTTGCAAATGGAAACTCAAGTAAGTTTGGTGCAGCAGTTGTAGATCTAATGGAAAAGAATGGTGCCCTAACTGAAGAGGTCAAAAATCTTAAGATAGAACAAGAAGTCCAATCAGTATTTTTGTGTGAGGTGACCGAGCAGAAAAAGAAAGCCAAAGAAGAAAAGTCATGATTGAATATGACAAAAGAACAATGACCAATAGACTGGAAGAGAAGACATAAGAAGTACAAAGGATTGCTAACATGCAACTGGATACAATGAATCAATTAATGATTGCAAATCATGAATTGAATGGAAAGGACATTGAGAACACAACCCTAAAGTTATAAAATGAACAACTAAGGAATGAACTAAGAAAAGAAAAGGAATTTGCTAAAAGTTTCAAAAAATCTAGTGAAGCCATTAAATAATTTGAGAGACTAATGAGATCTCCTAGATCCAACAATGATATTGTTGGAATAGGATATACTAGTACTGAGGAAGGAGAATCGTCTAAAAATGGTGAACAAAGAAACAAAAAAAG
Organism: Cupressus sempervirens; assembly: GCA_028749045.1. Taxonomy (NCBI): domain Eukaryota; kingdom Viridiplantae; phylum Streptophyta; class Pinopsida; order Cupressales; family Cupressaceae; genus Cupressus; species Cupressus sempervirens. The sequence goes on from CM053791.1 coordinate 637,846,403, forward strand.
TAAGCGCTACAAACCCATTTATCATAATTGTTGAAAGTTAGGTCGTGCAACAAATTTTTGCAAGAGCAATAATGCAAATTAGAACCCTAAGCAGAAATTCAAGGGTTACTGTAATAAGTGCACCAAGCAAGGACATTGAGCATGTGTATGTAGCACCAAGACCTTAAGCACAAAAATATTTGAAGGATATTGCCACAATTGTCAAAAGTATGGACATAAAGCATATGAATGCAGATCTAATGCCAAGTGGACATCAAACAAGCAGACAAAGGTACAACAAAATGGAAAATCCTACAATTTGGATTACAACACAAGGTACAATTGTCACTATTATCAAGAATATGGACATGTTTCTAAGAATTTTATTAGAACACATTTTAGAGGAAACTACAATACATGGTTGAGTGGGAATACATGCTTTAGTTGTTTGAGGACTGGTCATATTAGCATAAACTATCCAACCAGATCACCAATGCTAAGAAATGGTCACAATAAAGGCAAAGAAAAGGTCAATGTTGAAAAAGGTCAAAGTACAGATGAACAAGACATGGAAGAAGAAGGAAGATTGTAGCACATCAAGTTTAGATCAGGTCACTTCATCCAATGGATCAAGTGACCACATCACCCCCAACTAAGCAATCAAAAGGTATGTGTGGGACTGATATCTCAAAGTTATTTCCTACATCATTTCCAAGAATCTGAGTTCTAAAACCATTATATATACATGAATTTAGATGCAATGTATTAGTTAGAATCTGGAAGAAATCTATAGTTTTGTTAGTTTTCACATTGTTATTGAGTGGTAAAATTATGGTAGTAGTGGTCAAGCTCATTGCGGTTCCCAAGCATAGTGAAAATAATGTATAAGCCAAGTGAGTGGGAAATCCTATGATAGTTGACCTTATAGTTGTATAAGCATTAAGCATTTATTGCCAAATGTTAGAATTTTTTAGAATAACTGAGAGGGGGGGTGAATCAGTTATCCAAGGTCCAATGATGTCCAATACAACTTTTTCTACAAATCCTTAATGGCACATAACTAAAATTACCATGCATGCAATTGAACATTAAACAACCATGAAAATTAAACATGCATCACACCATAACACTAAGGATTTTGATGACACAGAAACCCTCCAGGAATAAGAAGGCAAAACTGGAGTGGGGATGATACCCACAAAATAATTGTGTAATTGATTTCAACCACTTCTAATGGTCTGCCCTGTTAAAGGCTACAACACATTATAAGATGTGACCCTGTTAAAGGATTTAAGAACATTCAACTTAGAATGTCACCCTGTTAAAGGATTTACATAGAGCTGTTAAGCTCACCCAAGTCCATGGGATTTTTAGTCACCTTCTCAAAAGAATCTTTCATCCCTCTCTAAGGATCTCCTATCCTCCTCTCCAAGGATCTCTTATCCTTCTCCTAAGGATCTCTTTATCTTTCTCCTGAGGATCTCTTTATCCTTCTCTTGGGGATCTTCTATCCTTTTCCTTAGGCTTATCCACCTAGCTATTAAGTTAACCTAGCAATGTAGGGTTTCAATATCTAATACAATGGTAAGAAAGTATTAGAATGGTTTTGACCTGATACAAATTGCAACCCTAACTATGTATATTTCAGATCACTCTTTAGTTCTTGTCTTTGCTTGGCCTTCCTCTCTTGCAGTGCTAACAACTTGTTCATCCTTCAAGATCTGTCTCCTTGAGTTCTTCCACTCATTATGCCAAAGCACTCTATGGTCACTTGATCAACTCAGAGTCTCGATGCTCTATTCTTACTCCTTTGGTCTTCTTTGCATGACCATACTTTATGACCAACTCCCTCTCATGCATGTGCATTTGATCTCTGACTTGTAACTCCTTAAATAGAAATCTAGAACACTTTTCCCACTCAATTCTCCCTATTCAACTTTAGGCTTTCAATAGATTAGGTAGGATACAATGTATCTGTCCCATATCTTTTTCTTATCTAGAAACTTCATCTAGAATCTAGTTGTATTTGCCAAAAATGTTTTACATAGTGTTCTGTACCACCAGCTCATCATTCTTATCTTATATCTGTTTCACAAAATTTTAGATAACAACTATGTCAACTTAGATCTGGCGAATCTTTGACTTTTCAAAATAATGTAGCAACTCAGCATCATTGGTTTACTGATGCTCGGCTCCTTTTGTGTTACTTGGCTTCTATTATTATTTATTGGCACTTGGCACCTATAGCATTTTCTGCTTTTCTCGGCACTTGAAGACTTACTCGGTATCCATTATCTTTTTTCTACTACTTGGCACCTGATCTTCACTCAGCTCCTATATCTTGCTCGGCACCTGAAGTCACTCAGCACTTAATCTTCACTCGGCACCTAAAGATCACTTGGCACACACTAAATTGAACTTGCTCAGCTTTAATTGAGAATTTGTTCGGCACTAACTAGAACTTAGTTAATCCTTACATCATGTGTCTCAGTGTGTCCATCCTCTGTGTCTTAGAGTATGTCATCAATATACTCATCAATGGCTTGGTTGATTCTTATACTTCACTACAACATCATAACTTCAACCTTTCTCTAGGTACTCTAGTTACATCTTATACTAGTTTCAAGTTTTAGTTTTGAGAAAGATATACATGATAGTTTTAAAGTTTTCATTTTGTTCAACTAGTTCACACTAGTGGCATTCCAATATACCCAGAGCTCCCAATGTAGAAACTCGAGCTCTGATACCATATGTAATGCCCCGCCAAGGGACCCAAAAGAATTAACCTAAAGTTTTACTAAGTTTGCTAAACATTTTTTTTTTTTTAAAGTAAGAATGTATAACATACACATCAAACACATAGTAGTGGAAGCAATAACATGTAATCATCAACAAACATACATAACAGGTTACATTCCTTAAGGATCCTAAGACGTTGAGTCACATTTAAATTTAATTAATTCTAAGTCTAACAACTACCACATCCATATGAAAGAATAATAAGAAAGTCCAATGTCCATAATATACATTTGCTCCGAATACCTCTTGGCAAATTAATTCGGAATGCTCAATCATCCACTGTACATGTCACAAGGTATGAAAGGCTTAAAAGAATATACATATGTAAAAATAGAAATACATCATCCTCAAATCCATGATACAAAGTACAGTAAAATAAATGAAATCCTCCACCATACATGATACATCCATAATGATAAAACATCTATCATAAAATCTAACCATCCATCATAATAATCCAAAAACATAGTGAAGGTAAGTGCCAACCAAGAAAGCTCCAGCCATGGCGACTACGGATGGATCTCAATGGTAAGAGTAAAAGCACTACCACTCGACCGCGTGGAACCTAAATGGTCCACTCCCACCGCGCTAAGGAGATAGTCTCAAGTCCCAAACAAGATATCAAAACAAAAAACACAAGTACTCTCTAAGTCTGGAAAATCCTAAAAGTATACTAACTCAAAGGTTCCAACATAGATAGACATCTAGACCCAAAGGCACACAAAGACACGTAGGAAACCTACTATGCAAGCGGGAAAGTGTCATCGCAAAAGTCACGTAGAAGTTACCCGAGCAATCCCTTAGGAATCCCGGGTCCCTAGTGATCCCTGCGGCCACTAGTATCCTCTCATATTGACGAGGCATACTACGGAATGCAAGGTCGTAACCAAGTGTTCTCTCTACCCCATCCTAGCCTGTACTAGCACTCAAGGTATGGGAGAGAACATACAGTTATCTTATTAGGTTCATTTAAGTTAGTATTTAGGTGAGATGTTTTCACTTATTAAAACAACTTACAATGGTTTACTCTAGGCAGCCTCTTAGGGCGCCGATCCCCATTGCAAGTCACTTCCTAACACTACACATAAATAACCTACCCTAGGCTCATGAAATCACAAATCAAAGAATCATAATAAAATCACCTCAGTCCTATACAAGCAACTAAAAACATCATAAATATAATCCACAATCATCACATCAGTTCTCCATGAGAAACTAAATAGCATCAAATAATAATCATAATGATCACAACAAATCTCTATCAGAACATGAAGGCATCAATGATAAATCACAATATCCAATGGTTCTCCAACGAGTAACCAGAAAGAATCCCAATAATAGAACACAAAACTGATCGAAGACTCCAAAATGGTCAAGTCGGGTAACTTCAAATACATACACCATCATCTTCACACAAGGAAACTAGAAAGCAATAACAAACAGTAAAAACATCCATCATAGAGCACTCCATCTCATTACCATGGTCGGGTTAAGAAAGATCGAGACCAAATCATCATAACATCACATTCACAACCCCGAGCCTCTAGTAACAACCTAAACTGGTCAATACTAGAACAAACCCCAAAACCTCAAAACATAGACAACAAAATAATCTCATAGAAAAACAGAGTCTTCACACAGTTGGGTCTGAATGATAATATATTGTTGAGTTAAGGTAAGGTTTATGTTCCAGTTTAACGTCTATTTCAAGTAACTAAATTTTTGCAACTACCCCTTACGATTAACCCATTTCTATAATAACTTCCATTAAATCAATAATCTAAATCTACAATTTAATCAAATAATATCCATTATTAATTAACTTTAATTAACCTAATTTTAATTAAATTAATCAATAATTATTGTTCTAATTACTTATTTTAATATCTTCCTTAATTATTAATTTATTAATATTTATCAAAAAATTATTAATAAATTAATACTTACAAAAACTATATTAAATGCATTAATATTTAATTATTAAATATTAATAAATATTATTATTAAAACATTATTAAATTTTAAAAAAACATATTAAAATTTATTAATAAAATTTTAAATAATAATAAAACCTTTTTATAAATAGAATTAATTTATATGTTAATTAAAAATCAAATATATATATATATATATATAAAAACAAAACGCGTATTTTTAATAAGCCCGCCGGCTTAATAAAGGATCGCCTGCAGCCTGCCGCAGAGGCCTGCAGCCGTCGGCAGTACTCTGTACTGCCACTGCCGCAGTACTCTGCGGGCAGGGATAGCAGAGCTGCCGATAGGTGGGTACGGGGGGGGGGGGGGGGGGTATTCCCGCCCCCTCCCATTAATATATATAATTTTTTTTTTTAAATTTTTTTTTATTATTTTTTTTTTTTTAAGTTTGTTATTAAATAACAAACAAAACTTTGCTACACTAAATCATACAATTTCTTTTAAAACAAATTTTATTTATTTTACACAATTTATGAATATTTAAATTCATTAACAATCTTTCTTTTATAATATATATATATATATATATTATTATTACTATTATTATTATTATTATTATATATATATATATATATATATATATTTTTTATTTTTTTATTTTTTATTTTTTTTAAATATTGTTTTCATCTTTACTCTGAAGGAGAAAGTATTTTTTTATCACTCGAGTTTTCAATCTTAATTCCAAACCCTTCCCAAGTTAAATTCTAATTTTCTTTATTCTAGAAAACGAGGTTTTCTGATAACTCTACTATTCTTCACGTATACAGAAATTATCAACAAACAATCAATAATTCACTGTATTGAAAAGTTTAAACTTTCATCATAGAGAATTTGGATTTACAATCCACAAACACGAAGAAGACAGGAAAGAGTAATTGTGTATTTAATCAACAATCAAAGCACAAGACCTTACCTGGTCCTGATGCTAATATGAAATCCCTGAAAAATTGTGAGAGAATTTGCTCCTCTTCAATTACTTTCCTCTGAAAATCTTTCCTAGAATTCTTCTTCTGAAATTCGCTTCCAAAAGTTGTCTCCCCAAAATTCTCTGTCCCCAAAATTCATGGTCCCCCAAAATATGAACCCCCAAGTTGTGATAAGGAGTTTTCTCCTCAAATCGGGGCACTAATTGTGCGTTCACCCAAGAGGACTCTTTGCTCAACTGAGTTAACTCTGAAATTAACTTGTATTAATCTTTGCTTTATCTTTTTAATGCATATTAAATGAACCATTAAATAACTTTATTTAATTTTTTTTCCACTTGACTTCTATTTTTAATCTTTATTACTTTTAATCCCATGCGCACTTTATGAATTAACATAACATTATTATTTTCTCTTATTTTATCTTTTTAATTAATTTCTTTTATATTTTCAACTCATGCTCGCATCATGCAATCTTACAACTTTTTAATAATTAATATATTTTCACTTTTTAATTTATTTTAGAAACTTAATTGATAGAATATTTAATTAACTTAAATAACAATAATATTTAGCATTTATTTAAAAATGAACTCTAAATATATTATTATTAAATTGAATAAATATTATCATGTTCTAAATTTATCTTTAAACTTTTATCTCCAAATTCAATTCTTTTATTTAATTAATTTCTCAATTAATTAAATATAATTAAATATGAAAATGTCATAATAATTTTCCATTAAATTAAATCATTAATTAATCCTTTTAATTAAACTTAATTAATAGAAAAATACGCCAAAGACTCATAAAGACAACATATGAAAACCCATCATAGAAGAACACATACTAAATCAAACAAAAGGGTTATAATCATGAAATAACATCATTTGATGCATTCGGAGGGTACTTAACTCAGATACTTGTCCTAATTATCAATTAGGACAATTGGCTAAAGGGTTTAGGATTTGGACTTAAGAGTTTATCTCCCCTCTCTTACCATTGAGATAATGCGATAGGGTACGCTCATCCTGGCAATTCAGGGAAGTCGATACCCGGTACCTACAATCTGCATAAAATCCACGCATGTACAAACACAATATTCTAAGCTAAACAGACAATGGCAAGAAGTGGTGCATCGTGTAGATCCCGACTAGCAGGTGACTACGACTCCCTTCCATAATCACATCAAAAACACCATACATAAAGAAAACAAACACGCACACCATACACATGCAGTATGGGGTAAGTATCCATAAGAAAGCACATGTGATAATAAACCATCTAACTAATCATCATCGATAATTGAAAACATTGAATAATCATCATACATGCATGAAATATAGAGTACCAAGTAATCTCATCATATAATAAATTGAGTGTAAAACAACATCTGATAATCTGAAAGTAATGCTACTAAACATCAAGTATAAAACTGGCCTAAAAGAGTTTGGCAATTAAAACAAAAAATGTGAACTAGGGGCAGGCACTACAAGTATGTCATCAATACACTATTTCATCAATGGCTTAGTTGATTCTTATACTTCATTACAACATCATAACTTCAACCTTTCTCTAGGTACTCTAGTTACATCTTATTGATTGCCACCTCCTTTTCAATCAACCAATTGATAGTATTTGGACTACTAAAGCAATTGTCATTCTTGCAAGTAGAGAGTTTGACATCAATGACAAAACAATGATTGAAACATTCTTTACCAGTTCCATTGCTCTTCATTCATGATCTCTTCAATCATTTCCAACAATATCAAGGGTTATATAGTCAATTTTTGACTCATTTGCATTCAATAGAGATTGAAGAGAGTGCAAGGAAAACTAAGGAGAAAGAAAAGTGTTTGCAAACTAGATTCAACTAGTACTTGTTATCATTTGTCAGATTTAAAGGTCTTTCACTAGTGTCGATTTATGTTGTTTGAATTATTGTAAACTCTAGTTACATAAAATGGCATCTAGCTCTTATGTGAATGTTAGAAAGGAAGGAAAAGAAGTTTTTAATGTGAAATTAATTAGTAATGAAGTTAGACAACCACCCTTCCGATCTATTCCTAAGATAGCATATAAGGGAGACCCGTCTAGTGCATTATTTATGATACCACCAAAAATTTTAATGATACAAGATGTAAGATGTTGCTACACCAAAAAGATAAAAGAAATAAGAGATGCTTACAACAAACTATGTGATAATGGAGTTTTGAGGAAAGATTAAAAGATTATTGAACAGAAAGGATTAAATCATGCCCTAGATTTTCCTCAAGTTTTTAAGAACAATTGGATAAGCATTGGTCTGAGCTATATTTGTAACAATTTCATTTGGTTGGAAAATGGACCCATTAAGATCACCAAAAGGATCATCCGCTAAGTATCAGGGTATCCAACCCTAGATAGACCTAAAACTATGTGGAGTTATGCAAAGGAAATAATTGAGAGAAATATAGGGGCAATATGGAATAAGAGAGGGATGTCCATAGACACATTTTTAGATCCCCTAATTGACTCTGCAATGAGAGTGATTGCTCATAAGTTCTTTCAATCTAGCAAATTGAATAATGTATCTTGCATGGCTATGGATTTGGGATACAATGTAGTGAACAAAGATCACACTTGTGACCTTGCTGAGTTGCAACTTCAATAGTTATCAGAAAACTCGGAGGCCAGAAGAAAGACAAAGAGTGCACAATGTAAATTTGGTTCACTAGTTGTTTGCATATTCTTTTATGTGTAGAACACTTTTCCAACATTTGGTCAAATAGTGTGGAAGACCAATAGGCCAGTGACATTACAGATTATAGATCTAATTGAGCAGCTTGGAGATAATTTTGAAATAGTAATGACAAGCTACTTTGAGGACTTCAAGAAGTCTATGAAACAAAGGCTAAGGATTCCTATATCACTAGTTGAACAATACTACAATGATGTTTTCTTTCTAGTTGATGCAGATTACACATGTGTGATGGAAGCCATACCTAGGGTCATATGGTTGAAGCCCTTGCCTTATGAAGTCAATGTAGATGAGGCATATGCATCTATTACATCTTTACTAGCAAAGGAAGTTGACAAAAGTGTAGGAAGCCAAATCAATCATTACAATTTATTTGAAGAAAACTATTGTGATACGAAAGAAAAACAAGCTTGTGAAGAAGCTTAAGGAAATATTTGGTGAAGGGGGAGAGGAAGAAGAAGAAGAAGATGAATATGATGATGAAGAACAATTAGTTGAAGCCCCATTGGCACTCACTCTAGGCCAAGAAGAAGATAAAGAAGAGAATATTGAAGGTGTCAAGGAAGAAGAAGATGAGGAAGCACCTAAGCCAACTGAAAAGAAGAAGAGGAAAGAAAAGGATCCTTAAGTGGAGAAACCCAAGAAGAAGCTTGTGAAACTTTCACAACAAAAGCGAACAGTACTTGCTAGTAGGTCGAGCACAAGGGCAGCCACCAAGAAAGTAAATGAGGTAGACAAACCAAAAGGAAAGAGGACTACTGCCTTAATTTGAGTCTTACCTCAATTTGAATAAATTATTGTACATTCCTCATAAGATATATCTCTTCCTCTAGTAAATCTACCACCTCCACCTCTCTACCTCTATTCATGCCTCTTGTTCAACTTTTGTTATGTGGTGTAGAAATACCTTGATAACATTAGGCTATGTTCATGATTTGTATTTGATATTGTCCACTTGGGTATAAGTTCAACTTGATTACTAATATATTAAGCCTAAAATATTATGAATTAGCCATGCAAAAGTACAACTAATGAAAAACTAGGATTTTACAATGTTGTACCCATTATGCTCATAATGAATTTGATGAGTCATAGTCATTGTAATTGAATGAGTGTAACCACACAAATCTCTTATAAAGGATTGTGATTTCTCAAGAACAAAACACAACAAAGGAGAGGGAAATGTAATTAATGAAAAAATCCATTGGTTTCCCCACAAATATAGATCAAAAGATGGGTATTTAATGATAAGATTTAATTTGATGTATATCATATTTGAAATGCATGGTTTTTTAGAGCATATGCTTGGGCCCATTTGTATGGACCTATTTTGTGGTTTTGGTCCAATTTAGTCTCTTTATTTTATTATTGATTTACTATTTAAATTAATATTACAAACCAAATTATAATCAATTTTTTAAGGCAAGTTCCAATTTAAGGAATCCTAAGTCAAAAAATTTAATGATAATGGCTTTATGTTATCATTGCCAAACTCTATTTTTGTTTGGATTATTATACTGGAATGTCAATTATGGGTGCCATTGTTGTTTTTTCATTTCATGGTTTGGAGTAACGGTTTATGGATTCTACATTCTCTTCTTTAATGTTATCTGTTTAGTTATTCAAGTAAACAAAACAATCTCTGAATTAATTGCTTGGTATAGACCTTACTTGTGGTTAAAAAAAACCTTCAAAGAGCCAATTAAAGAATTAATTATTACACAAAATTGATAGTGTTCAATGTCACTAGCTTCTAATAGTTGATTGAAGAAATGATTATAAAATACAAGTTTCAATTCTTGTTGAAATGCAACCAAGTGGTCTTGGTTGCCAATTCATGAAAAATGCATGAATTAAAAGTTAAGTGGCATTAGTTCTTGTTAGTGAAATCCATAATTTTGATATTATATTTTGATGTATATAGATTTATTAATATTGATATTGGATAATTTGTGTGGTTTTGAATTTAAAGACATTGGTTACGAGTTGAAGATAACTTTAATTATTTTAAGGATTTGTATCATTGACTTTATTGCATTTAAGGATAGTGGTGGGTATTAAGTTTTTAAAATAACATGTTTATAATATGAGAGAATTCAATGGTAAAGATTTGATTTAAAGATGGACTTGAAAGGTGAGGTTAAGTTAAAAAGTGTGAAGTTGTTATGGTCATTCATAATGAAATGACAATTAATTGCTCATGTGGATAGAAGCTTTGTAACATGAATCTATTTTGGATAACCAATGCAATACTTGTGTCATGGGAAAGAATATACATGAGTGTATATGTTGCTTCTATCCTATTATTTTAATGACAATAAATAATGTTCTAATATGCATATTTGGAGAATCTATTTGATGCTTTGCATCAGATTGGTATCAAAGCTCAATAAAATATTTAGGTAGAGAAAAGGTTTTCTGTGTTGATTCTTGTTATTCAGCTTTATAGTTGCAAATATATGTTCACTCACTAAAATAGGTGGACATGGAGGTTTTCCAAAGGGCCATAGGAGATATTTCATGACCATAGAAGATGATCCATTGTCTGTTGCCTATAAATTAGGGAGAGAGGTATGGAAGGGACTCCAAGGTGAGGGTGAGTGTTGGTGTGTGAAGCAATATTGGAAGAGTGAACTTCTTATGGGTACAACACCTTGGAGACAACTACTATAAAATCCATTGGAAGGAGTTTCAAGAAGATTGAATGCAAGCTTGAAGAGTAGAAGGGGCATCTGAGATGAAGATGAAGAGGCAAAGATTTGTTTGCAGGTATGACTATAGTACATTTCAAAAGATACTTGGAAATCTTTCAAGGCCAGGAGTAGGGTGTAGAATCACCTTGATGACATTAAGCTATGTCATGATTTGTACTTGATATTGTCCACTTGGGAATAATTTCAACTTGATGACTAATAGATTAAGCCCAAAATTCTATGAATTAATTATATAAAGTGCAATCCTCTTTTTCCCTTTGTTGACCACCTGAGGGAGTTTTATCTCAAGTTCAATTCTTGCTTTGGCTTCCTCATATCTGCCAAAATATGTAGATTTTGGATCAACTAGCTCATTTAGCAATGCTTCAATAATATCCTTGGTTTCATCTATATTAACCTCATTACCTAAAGGTTTGACCCATACAATTCTTGGTCTTACTGCTTGTAAGTACACTTTATCACAATCAACCATGAAACAAATATCATCCTTGTAGTCTTCTAAAAATTTCTTAGGTATCCTAAATTTTTTATTCATCTTGTCCTTAAATGCATCAAAATAGTTATCCATGATACCAACATAGTTTTCTCCCATTTTTGTTATGTATTCATTGATTTGATAAAGAATAGGTGCATCTTTTCTCCATACAACTGTACCTTTGGATGGGAGAACTTTTGCACAAAGACAAATAAACAAGTTAAGAGTGAACTAAAATTACAAGGGTTATTCTTTGAAGTTTTTATGCTTTCCATATTCTTGTTGATATGGTTCAACATCAACTGGGCAAGGTCAAATGACATGTTATTCTTGACCACTTTAAATGCAAGATCCATTGCTTCACAAGATATACTATTTAGATGACTCGAGCTGCAAATCTTATGTGCAATCACATGTATTCCAAACTTCAGCTCCATATCAGTAACACAACTAACCTTCATTCTCATTCCATCCCATTCAGGAAGGATTTTCTTCTCTAGTTCAACCCAACTTAGGGTTTTTGTTGTTTTAGCCCTTCACTAGCATCGAAAGACCCATGATCTAATGGATCATTTTCTTTATTATCAAAATAGGTTGTTCCAACCATAACTACCCATTATGCACATGGCTAAGGATAAATCATATCCATTTACTCTAAAAGTCTCAAGGCATGTGTGGAATGTGAGTCAAACCCTTCGCTTCCAAGTGTTGATGCTTCGGTTTTAACATGCCATTAACACATAATTTCTCCAATGTTTCACCCATTTCCAAAGTTCCTAAATATTGAATAGAACATCAAAAATGTGAGTGAATATCATTTATCATAAGTACCATTGATTGAATATGAGATTTTGGTCCAGTGGGATCAAGGGTTTCTAAAACAGCTGGACTAAGCTTGAAATTAGGTACCTTCCATTCAACACCTCGAACCAACATTTCTGACCCTTTCTTTATCTTTCTACTAGAAGAAGCCATCGCTTGGTAGAGTTTCTAAAAACATGAAAATATTCAACAGTAATTCACACAGATCACTCAGATGCTCTGAAATCGCTCTGCACAAATAGCTCTTGAAAATTCATGATGTCAAATGAATTTAATTTTTCCATTTTATCAATTTTTTCCTTTCAATCACCATAAATTCCTAGTATGATTACTTGGTTCATGAAAATTTGTCTTCCACTTGGCTTGAATTAAATGCTTGGTAGGAACATTCATGACTCGATGTCCACATAACAACTTAGTAGCTCTCGACCCTGCTCGATAATGACTAGTATTTTGTGTGATGCATGGTGATCCCTTTGCATATTGAATGTTGATTTGGATCTTTCCTTTCTGTTGACTGGAACTGATGTAAGATGTCTTCTTCAGAATCTTAGTTCTAGTTCTCCTTGTGAGAGATCAAGTGGAAATGATTGAGTCACTTAATTCTTGAGTGACATGTGCTTCATTTCTTAGACTTGTATTCTTAGAAGATTTTGGAATCCATTGTTGTCTCATCTATGTTCTAATGTTATCAGCCTTGGCTTTCTTTTTATCTTCAATTCTTCCAGTATTCATACAGTTCTTAGCAAGGTGACCAATTTCTATACAAATGAAATATCTTCCAGTGGTGTCTCTTGTCCTCATGTGATATTTTACACAATTCATTCCAATGCATCCAAATTCTCCACAGCAGTGGAATTTGCACCAATTGTTGTAGTCCCAACCAAATATAGCTTTTACAATCTGTTTTGTTGGATTCAATATCTTAGTTTTGCATTAAAAGGATTTGTGCCCATGCTTCTTGAATTTGTGACATTTGCTCTCAAATTTTTGTTTCTCTTTGCATTCATTAGCTTTATGACCATGTTGATTACAATTGTAGCATTTTCCATTAAATTTAGCTTTGTCATTGCTCCAACATTTTTTTGATGTATGATGTATCTTACCATAGTGATTACAAGTAGGTCTTTGATTCTTTTTAGCTCCTTGCTTGGATGATTCACCTTCTTTTGTATATCCAATTCTTGATTTTCCTTTCTATCTATAATGGCTTTTCTCATTTAATTGATTCATGTCTCCTTGAGATTTCATCATCCTCTCATTGGTTTGTTTTTGAGTGTTTAGATCATTCTGCAATCTTTCATTCTTTGATCTTAGATTCATGATTTCTTCATTTGCAATGGTAAGTTTATCAATGAAGTCTACTATTAAAGGGATAGATGTTGAATTTCATCATTCTTACCTTCTAACTCTTCTTTTATCTTTCTCTTCCATGACTTCACACAATCTTACTGACTGAATTTCTTGCTCTCTTTTAAGCTTTCTAACTTCTTGAAGTGTACCAATCTTTTCTAATAGTTCTTTAATTGCCTCATTTGCTTCATATGAATGGATGTCTTCAATTCTTTCTTCAACATAGAGTTTTTCATTCATCTTAATTGCAAGATCTTTTCTTCTTTTCAAGGACTAAGAGAGTTTCTCTTTTGTTTTCTTGAGTTGCCCAATAGCCAATATTAGATCTAGCTTTTCATTGTCAATAGCCTTATTAAGTCTAAATACCTCCATTGCCTTTGATCTTTTCTCAAGTTGTTAAACTTCTTTTTTGAGAACCACAATGCTCCAATACCAATTGTTGGAAATATACATGAAATGCTAAGTTACTAAGAGGGGAGGGGTGAATCAGTAACCAATAAAACTTTAATCTTTATTTACCAATTTATTCTTCATGTGTATTCTGATCTAATTGCACGCATGAAAAATTGAAACCATTAAAATATTCATAACACTCTAACACACAATATGGTGACCCAAAAACCTTCTAAATAGAAAGTAAAATTGGGGTGGGGATGACACCCACAAGCTTTAGTACTACAATATAAAGTTGGCCTGTTAAGGCTTACAATGATCACTTCTGATGATTTGCCCTATTAGGAGCAATAAGGATTGCTAGGTCCACCTTGCAAAAGGATTTATAAACATAAAATGAAGTATGCACTCTATAAAGAGATTTACAAAAGATTGTTAAGTCTACCTTGTGAAAGGATTTAATTGTTCCACCTATTAGGATGAACCAGTGGTTGATCTCTAATCTGCAACTTGATTTGTTGAATGAGATTCCTTTGAGTGTAATGATCACCTTGTTGCCATAGATAAATCTTTATTGCTCCTTATACTATTGTATCTTTTTACTTTGCACTTTTGCTCTTCTTTTCTTGTTACATATCTTATATTCATATATTTTCGATGTGATACAATACATTACATATATACCAAACCAAATTACAATTTAACAAATTCGACTACAATACAAGTTTACTCAAAATACACAAAGTTGGCCCAACTATAGGAACTCGGGTTCTAAATACTAATGCGATGAGGTTTTGATGCATAGCATCCACTGTCAATGCTCAACATTATCATGCACTCAGTAGACATAGAAGCTTGATCCATACTGATCACTTCCAAGTAGTTTGAACTTAGTCTGTATTGGTGACTCAGTGAATACTGTGAAACTTGGCATATAAATTGAATCACTTGATTCACTCAACATAGCTTGGTCAATGCTATCACTACAAACTCAGTATAAAATGAATTACTTGGTTGACACTATGTGGCTCAATCAACACGAGATTCACATCATTGTAACTGCGAACTTGATAACCACTGTAGAACTTGGTTTACACTTGAGATACTTGGTAAACACTAAGAATCTTGACTTACATTGATAATCACCATCCTAGTAGAAACTACTCGGTGCAAACTAAATATTGTTTCTTGAATTCAGTAGCAATTGTAGAACTCAATAGAGTATTAATTACTTGGTTAACATTGTTAATTGTATAATAAGCTCAGTAAATACTTATTGTCTGAATAAGTGTGTGTCACTAATAACAACCTTGACTAAAATGTCAACAACATACATACTATATTGCTCATACACCATAGTTCTCATTATAGAAGTGTACATATGAACATCATAACATTACATTAAAATTCTACATAATCACTTCACAAAAATATTCTTTAAAATTCTTTCCTTTATACCAATCAACATGTCTAGTTGGCCTTTATTCCTTTACATGCTTCACAAAATGCAAAACTATACCTTGCCTTATTAGGGTAAACATCTAGGATGTCGTCCCTAGTTATTCAAGTAATTGTTTTTTTCCAAAAAAAACAATTCCTTAACATAAAATACTCAATTCCTTAACTCTAGCCTATTCTATCTATTTAACACTACAACTAGAAAATTGTTATATCTCTTTATGTGATGTCTATACAACCTCTCACAATAACAGTGATATCTTGACATATTGTACTTGTTGTAACTATGACCATGCATGCTAATATTGCTTATATGAATTGTGCCAATCAAATCTCTAATTGTATTGCTAGTTAACCTTTATGATACTTAGACAATTTTCTAAGTCTAACTACAAAAATTGTATCTCCATAATTTGCTCACTTTCCATAAATGAGAACCTCATACTTACTAACCTATCCAAATTGCCAATAATCTCCCCCTTTGGTATTGATGGAAACATATCAAGAAAATTGGCTATGTACCAAAAACTCCAGAATTACAAAATTTCAAAACTTGTAATATTTGTTTCATGGCCATATAGAATTTACAAAATGTGGATCACTTTCTTATTTATACCATCTTACATAGGGATACTCCCCCTTTGACTATGCTCTTACTTATAACTCCCTTATACAATTTCCTCACTACAATCCCTTATATATATACAACTTTCCTTACTATACTCCCCCTTTGACATCAATGAAAAAGGTGTTAAAACTTATATTTCCTTTAAGACTATTGGGTCGATATCTATGTAATGCATTCCACAAAGTTCTCCTTCAATATGGAGAATTCCTTGTCAAACTTTTCCTTTACTGCATCTAATATGCTTATCAATGCACATAATCCATTTGATGCAATCTTTACTAGATACAAATCTGTATATGCAAATTTCTCATATGATGCCTTGGCTAAAAGGCATTCATCCAATTGTCTTTGCACATGGTCTATCTATAAGATGAGGTGCTCTCTCAATAGTGAGAACCTTTCCAATATTCTTTCCTTCTTTAGCTCTAATAGCCCAATATCATCATGAATTTTGATTATTCTTCTCTCCAAGTCCATGATTTGTACATTATTAATTTGTAGCTAACTAACAAGAGTATTCAACTCTTCCATTTTGTCTCTTAGCTCATCTAAGATGTCCTTGATAAAAGTATCTGACAGGATACATTTACCATATACTTTTATTTCTTCTATCAAACATCTCCTCAATTCCTTGATGCATGTGTCAATAATCTTTATGTATTCTCTTAAGTTCTCACAAACCTTCCTAAACATTTCAGCACTATGATGAGTTTGTGCCTTAGTAGTTGTAACTTCTTATAATTGAGTAAACTTATTATCAAAAGTCTTGATCATTGTTTTTTCTCTATCCTTTGGATCTGATTTGATCTGATTCAATAACTTTTATTGATATAATGCTTTAGAATTTCTTTATTACTTCCATTAATGAGCTTTAAAGATTCTTCATGAATTTTCTCAGGGATGATATCAAGCCAACTTGATCATCATCATCTAATCCATTTCCTACTAAAGTGGTCAATGTTGATTCAAGTGGTGACCTTAAAGAACTAGGTTTACTTGCCTTCATTACCTTCTGAGGAGTTTGCATTTCCTATCTTTATTTTCCCCCTTTTTTAGTTTGTATTGTCACTAATCTCTTAAATTATTTTCTCTTTGTCTCTAACTATAAGGGTGCCTCCTCTTTCTCTAGTACAATGTGTTTCAGTTGTGGTTTGAAGTGAGAAGTCTCATGAACTATGACTCTCTAGTTATCCTTCATCTTCTCAACAACTCTCTTAAGTTTTTCTTCTTCTTTCATCTTTCTTTCTTCCTCGTCATCCTTTTTCTCTTTATCTCCTTCCCTTTTACCTTCATCTTTAGAACTTGTGTAACCTACCAAGTTGTCAACATTAGGCCCAAAATCCTTGAAAGGATCTTCTTCTAGTGTTGTATACATGCATTGTATCTGTACCAATTATAACTTGTGGCATTTCTAAAGGAGGTATCTCTAAAAAAATTCTAGCTTATGCATCTTCCATCTCTGTGTCTTTTGTAATTATTGTTTTTTCTGGTATATAAATTTATATAAATTTCTTTATCTTTCTCTTCTGCTTGTACTTCTATTATGGAATGACTAGGGATTTCTTCTCCTATCATTGTGCTTTATGTTCTTGTGCTAGGTTCAGTCTTATGTACTTCAGTCATAACCTTTACAATAGCTTGTTCAGTTTCTTTATTAACTTCTTCATAATTTCCTCCCATTATCAATATGGCTCTTGTCTTGCTTCTTAATAAAGGCTCAATGCTCTTCATTATTGCTCATCATTTTCTATCTCACATAGTTTCCTAATCAATATTTCCCTTATTTCCTTGTCTTCTTCAACAACTCTCTTTTTCATGTTTACTAATTTCTCATACAGATCTTTGGGAATCTAACCTTGAATGTCTTGAAACTTCTTATTAGAAAATATCATGTGTCTACTAATTGTGTTCTCCAACTAAAACTAATCAATATTATCATATAGGTGGTGGTACTTGTTCAATTGTGCAAAGTCTCCATCATTAATTATCATATTGTTTTATCTTTCAACTTTTGGTGTTCATTTCTTCATTTCTCTAGTGGAAACTTCAAGTTTAGCTTTCTCTATTTCTTTCTTAGATTCTTCTTCCTTGGACTTTGATTTCTCTGCCTCTTGTTATGAGCTCTTCTTATTTTTCTTTCCCACATATGTAACTAATGTTTTTCTTTTCTTGCTTGGACCAGTGGCAATTTCTTTGACTCTTTTCTATCTTGGTGGCTCAATTGGTTCATGTTTTACTTATGCAAACCCGGTAGACCTTCTAGTGCTTGGTGGTGTGATTGTCCAAAATTTTATAATACTAACATATTCTTCCTTTTTGAATTGAAATGGTACAAAAAATTGTGGTTTCGCTGTTGCAACCACTACATATGGTGCAGATGGAACTACCACTGTTACTTTCGCTACAGATCCACTATCAATAACTAATGGTTTGGCAATAAGAATGTCAGATTGCTCACTTTCTTTCATTTCCATTATTATTCCCATGGCTTCTTTGAATTCTTCCTTGATCATACATGTTTCCTTCAATATAATATCTATTTTCTTGTCAACTATTTTCTTAATGTCCTTACCATGTAGTTGATTGTCTACTTCTTTGACTTTTTCTTTATAGGTGCCCCATCTAGGGCACTCATTATTTTCTGATTCCAAATTATCTTTGCATAAATCTCAATCAATTCCTCTATCATTTCATATCCCATAGGGTCAATGAACTTCACTCTTGATGCTATTGTATCCATGCATGTACCATTAGTTTCTACCATGAAAAAATCTCATCTTTGTATTTCTAAACTAAGGATGGTGGAATCCTAAATCTTTGCTTCATTTATACTTGGAAACTTTTCATCATCCTTGTGATATCTTCTGTCATTATTTCCTTAGATTATTTTCTACAATAGTGTGTGAATGGGTCTATTGTGCACTTGTTAGAGTTTCATTCATGACTAGGCATACCAGGAAATTTTCTTACAACTTGGAAGAATGGATGTGTCAATAAAGATTCAAATATGAATGTTGCATTCTTGATTTTCTTGATTCTATCTATGTTTTCAAGTAGTTTTTGCCTAAGAATCTCACACATATTAATGCTTTCTCTTTCAAGAAACATCATATATGATGCATGGATGAGTCTAATAGGTACAAAGTTCAATCTAGAACTGCAATTTGTCTTATATCTGATTATTTTGCTAATAAGTCTAGCATCGACTTCCTTAATCATTTCTAGCTTCATATTCCTTCCATCTAATACTATTTTCAAGTTGGTCTCAACTAATTTCTTTACATTTTTCACATTTACAAGGTTACTACCCTCATTTCTCAATCCAATTAATTTATAAATCATGTCATTGTCAATCGTAACTAGTATGTCTCCTACCCAAAACATATCTTCATGAATATGACTTAGAATTATCCTTGTCCACTCATGGTTATCAAATTATGAAAAGAACATATGTCTTGTGATGTTGAGGTCTCCCAAATGTTCAAACCCTTGTTTAAGTGTTAGGTCATTATTGTACACTAGGCTCATAACTTTGTGAATGTCATTATCTCTAATTGACTCAAACTCGCAGTGTATGTAAGTACGTATATCTTCTACATGCAAAACCTACTAGATGATTGTGAAAATGTTTTTGATGGTTCATATCCTAGTGAAATGTATGGATGATTCTTGAATTTATATACGGGTCTCTCACTCACATTACAAACAGTTAGCATTGTCATACCTCCCAAATTCTAACTATACAAGCAATAAATACCTCAAAATTGTAAAACTAGGGCTTGCTAAATTCTCTTCTAATTCTACTCCAAAACACTTTGATTTTGCTCTTAAATTTTCTCCAAGAACTCCTTAACTTCTTGCATTATCAAATGGTACTCAAAGATCTGATTTTGATCCTTAAATCACTTCTATTTACCTACTACATTAATTGTCAAGTACATAGGCAACAAAAAATTATTTATGTTTGCCAATGAACTTCTTTTACTTCGTGCACTTACATACAAACTCCAAATCTCATGCACACTTAGTAATAGCTTCCTTACATATTTATCTACTCCATACTGATTATGAATGTCTCAATTATGTCCCTAAGAGTTTCTACAATAATCTGATGCTAATTTTGTTATAATAATTGAGAAAATGATTTTCTCAATCAAATTATGATTGGTTGGTGACTATCATAGGCTTCAATCTATTTTCAAGTGCTTCACTTGATTGAATTTCCAACATTACATGTGAACTTTTTGGATCTTTAGCTTTAACAAATTATTCATCAAGGTTTTCTACAAGATCTTTCACATTTTCTCTCTGACTATTGATTTTATTCTCAGTCCTTCTATTATTCTTCATATTCCTTCTAGGATTAGGATTTTTCATATTTTACTCACATTGTTAGGTATTCTCATATTTTTTATCCTAAAAAAATTTTTTTGTATGACCCAAGTTGTTACAAATATGACAAACTATAACATTGTTTCCATATCTAGGTCCTAATTGATCAATATGTGCTCTACAATCTCTAGCTATATGCCCAAAGTTGTTGCACTTATAACACATTATACCATTCCTTATAAAATTGATTCCTCCAATAGGTTTACTAGGTGTAGGGTTAGTACCTCTAAAAATTCTATTATTATCATTATTGAATTTAGGTTTCTTACATTCAATAGGTCTATGATCAAAACGATGACAATTATAGAAATAATCAAAAAAGAGGTTTACAAGACTTACCTATACAATCCTTCTTCACGTGACCAAATTGATTACATGCATAATATCTTCCTCTAAATTTTATCCTTATTTCTTTAGGCCATCTAACTTATTTAGGTTGCTTAGGTACATCTTTAGATTGATTTTACTCAACCTTGTTTGGATCTTCTTTTTCTTGCTAAGATTGTTCAATCACAATATTCGATTCCTTTGAAACCTCATTTTTCTTAGATGATTCTCCTTCAAAATTTCCAAGACCAACCTTATCATAAGAATCTCTTTGCATATGTATTTTCTCATCAAGTTTTTCATTGCTGCAATACAACTTCTCAAGATGTTTCTTAGACTATGTTAGCTCTCCTTTCACAATTACATTATATTTCTCAAGTTCTACATGTTGCAACTTTGAAGACTCAAGTTCGGATGTCATCTTTGCAAGTTTAATTCTTAGATATTCACTCTCAAATCTCAAATCTTATTCAATCTTCTTATCATCATCTTTCAAGCTCAACTTTAGATTTGTAAGCTCTAGCTCACACTTCAGGATCTCATTTTCCTTTTTAAGTCTTCAAACTTCATTGTAGGCCTTGGTCTGAACCTTAGACTCTTTAATAGATTTGATATGTTCTATCTTTTCCTTCAATTTCTCAATGTAGTCCTTAGCATCTTCATACATGTCTTTCAAAGTATCTCTCTCTTATGTAAGCACATCAAGTTGTTCAAGAGCTTGTTCTAGGTTTTTCTATAACTTATCCATATTGTACAGATCTTACTTGAGTTGTTAAGCCTCTTCTGAGTAACTGTGCTCTAATACTAATTTTTAGAAATAATAAATACTGGGGGGGAGGGTTAATCGGTATTTCACAAACTTTTACCCAATTATGGATATCATTAACAATCTTATAACTTGTATATGAAAGTAAATTGATTAAGTTGAATACTAAACACAACCATAAAGTAACGCAACACATAACACCATATTTTGTTAACTAGGGAAAGATTGGGCAAGGGAAATCCTTGATGGGGGTGGTACCCACATAATGATCCACTAATTAAAAGTATCTTGTGAAAGATATTGATCCTATTAGGAGTCTATTACATCGATATAGTGTCTCGATCCTTGTTAGAGGACTAGGCCTTGTTAGAAGCCTCAACCCTATTAGGAGTATTCTTACAATTAAAAATATGTATGCAAGATGAGCCCACTACCCAAACATGCAATATATAATGATAATCTTAAATACAAGAGATAAGTACAAAACCTTTTACTATTGTTGATATCTTTAATATCTAATTTACCTTTGTAGCTATTCAAAAAAATTGATCATACATCTGTAATGCACTTCTCATACATCATAGTTTGCATTACACAAGTGTACATATGAACATCATACATTACATTACGATGCCACATACTCACTTCACAAAAAATTTCTCAAAAAGTATTTCCTTTATACCAATCAGCATGTCCAATAGACCTTGCCTTCTTAGGGTGAACATCTAGGATGTCATCCCTAATTATTCAAGTATTTTTTTTTCAAACAAAATAATTCTTTAACATAAAATACTAGATTCCTTGACTCTGTCATGTTCTATCTATTCAACATTGCTACTGGAAAAACTATAATATCTCTTCATGTATTGTCTATACAACCTTGTGCACATAACTATGGTATCCTTAGATATTGTACTTGTCACGGCTAAGACCACACATGCCAATATTGCCACTGTGAATTTTGCCAAGAAAATCTCTAACTATACAGCCAATTAATCTTTGTGATACTTAGGCAATTTTCGAAGTCTAACTACCAAAATTGTATCTCCATACTTTCCTTACTCTATACATAGCACACATTTCCATTAATGAAAACCTCATACTTATTAACCTAGTCAAATTTCCAACACCCCTTTCTACTAAAAACTTTAACTCACACAATTTTTCAGTGCTTAATATTAAACAATTAATAGTGAGAAAACAAAATTTCCACCCCATAGAGCATAAAAAGAAAAACAAACCTTTATGACCAAGAAATTGTGGAAACAATAACAAAAAAAAAAACCTCACAACAATATTAGAGACATAATTAAACAAACCCTTTCAAATAGAAACAAGCTCGCTTGGAAACTTTGACACCCTCTTTGCAATATGTGAAAACAAAAGCATAAAAACACACAAGAAGAATACAACACTTATTGCATTAATGTGATTTGTTGCATTAATTTGAAGTCAATGCAAACATGCTTTCAATACCACAAAATGCATGTCAAAGGCTCTCAAAAATAATTTAAGTATTTTATTTTCTTGCAATTTTTATTTTAAAAATTCATATAAATGATCAAATCTTCACTAAATCAAATTTATTAAACTAAAAAATTCCATTAAAAATAAACTATTTAAAATACTTTGCTCCATTGATTAGGCAATATATGATAATACTTTTTAGTTAACTCGGGTAAGGGCTTGTAGGAAGAACTAATAAGGGCGGGGTTTGGTAGGGACTTAAGCTTCTATTTTCAAGGAAGAAGAGGTCTCGTAAAAAGAAAAAGAAACTCTTATAGGAGTATTTGGAATCTTCTTTATCAAAATATGAGCCCTTACATTTTAAGACTACCTATTTAAGAAGGAAAAAATGGTGTAACTAAAATTTGCCGTGCTACTATGTTAATCATTTCTATTAGTTTCCAAATAAAATTAGAACATTAAAGTAAAAATATTATTAAAAATATTTTATTACTTATTCTTGATTACTACTAAATTTAACTTACTTAAATTTAAGAGATTAAATTTTTATGCTAAAATACATTACAAAATATATCAAATTTTCAAGCTTTAATTATACCTTCCATAAAACCCAAAAACATGAATATGGATACAAAACTAACAAGAGACGCAATGTCTCAAAGTTCCTAGCTGAAGTAGGCATATTTTAAAGTGGGATGAAGTCGAGTTGAGGATACAATAGGGAGGGAAGGAGTCAAATAAATAGTGGTTGAGAGTAGGAGAAAGTGACAATGAAGAGGTATGAGAATGGACATAAATATTAAGAAGTTGTAGATACCTATTTAACTCAATTATGGAATATGTGGCAAGAAATTTTCTCACAGTATTATCAAGCTAGTGAGCTCTCTTTTTTTATGCCTTAGAGCACATAGAAAATCGAACATTACTTGCTTGGAATTTGTGATCTTTTAATTAAACTAATAAAGTATTTATTCGATGTCAAGATTTTGTCTCATTAATTTTTTAAGCTACAACCTCTTTCAAATGTGCTTCAATCCTAAAGTCTATTGCAAAACTTAGATAAGGGAGGGAAGAAGATGAAAATTAGATAGAGACAAAACATAGACATAGATGTAGAAAGAAAGAGAGAGGGGATGATATAAGAAGAAATATGGCAATGAGAAAGAGATGAAGAATAAGGTGAATGGGAGGAAAAATTTTGATTAAATCTTAGAGGTATGGTGAGAGATCGAGATAGAAAGATAAGGGAAGAAGTAGAGATAAGGAGAAGGAGAGATAAAAAGAGAGTAGTAGTGAGAGATTTAGAAATAGAAGGAGAAATAAGAAAAAGTTGTTTAATTAAAGTAATAGAAATAATTATGTACTTTAAAATAATTTTTATTTAAGGCTAGAATAATAAGAGTTTATTATAATATTTATAACTTTTTAATTATTATTTTTAATTTAAAAATTAACATTATTTGGAGCTGCAAGAATCTGAAAGGAAGGATAAAGATAATTGCACTCTGATTCTAGAACAAATAGGAGAAGTAAACCAAAACAAGGAACTATCAATTCAAATAGGAGAGATCAATTTCAAAGATAAAGAACTTAGTGAAACACAAGCCAAAGTCTCAAAAATAATTGAGAATTATGATATAGGTGACGCAAAAATTGATCTTCTCTTTTCATCTCCGAAAGACAGATTGAAAGAAGGTACTATGCGGATTGATAATCAGGTTGCTCTACAGCAGACATCAAACAGGAATCTTGAGGTAGATCTATCCACTCCTTGCCATAAGAGATCCAAAGGAGCCTCCAAATTTTGGCAAACACCCAATTATCAGTCCACTTCACCCTTTACTCCAAAGGAAAGCGAGACAGAGATGCGGGGTAAGGATATAAACTCAGATAGTTTACTTTTGAAAGAGGTTCAGAACTTCTTAAACAAGGAATCAAAATCCACTCCAGAGGTAGGAGTGCCAGAGACTGATGATAAGCAGCGTGAGTAGTTAGCTGAAGAACTGGTTTAGGTCTTCAATGATGATAATATAAATAATAGAACTGCCTATTAGAAAGAGGAACTGATCCAAAAAAAATCATCAAACTGGGGGGAAAGAGATTATATAGCTGATGATCTTCAAAGGGCTTTATAATAAATGTATATGGAGGATAGTCTTATGGAACTAGATAAGCAAAGCAGGAATAAATTAGAAATCACTAAAGGAAAGAATAGGACATCAGTAGGAAATCTAGCGGAACATAAGCCTGAGGCATTGGATGAAGAAGATATTGTAATTAAAATATGTAGAGAAATAGAGAATGAGGAGTTCGAAAAAATAAGAGATACTGTAACTTCACCAGTACATGACTTGGATGAAAATTAGCAAGAATTGAGATTATATATGAATTATGAGGGACTGAGCTCTCCAATTTTTGGCAAGATGAAAGGAAAAAGAGGGAGGAAAACATTGAAGGAGTTATGAGAAACTGAAGGACTAAGTAGGGAACAAAGGAAAATTGATGAGCTTCTAAGTATGGGGAAGGAGAAGTGCCTTCCCAAGGCATCATGAGGATCACAACATGGAATGCTAGGGGCATTAAGCCCCTAGCAAAAAAAGACTAATCAAACAATAGGGTATGTGCAGGATCATGGTGTACCAAACTATGGCCTTAAGTGGCAGTGAAAAATCAGCAAATCAGGGTTATGTCAACTTAACACATAATTTTGAAGTGGTTATGGACTTTATATCAAAAATTTTTAAGAAAATTATCTATAGGAAATTGAATGTAGCTTCTAAACTACTAGGTATTATCAGGAGAAAAAAATAATTGATTGGTCAAAAGTTTGAATTTTAATGCAGTACTACAAAAATTTTAGGGCAAAAATAAAAAGTAGGTGCGTGCCTAACCACCTTAATCAAAACTAAATGATAATATTTTTTTAATATAATTATAGATATGAAAAGTAGACTCATGTCTAGATGTTACGCATATTTTTTGGTATTTTTATTCCAAATAAATAATTAAATATCAATTTTCTACCAAAACTTTTTTGGAAAAAAAAAAAGTCCCATGTCTAACCACCTTAACTAATAGAAAATTTTACCAAATTCAAATTTTATTTTATTTTCTTTATACTAGGTGAAGCATAGAATGTGATGCAACTTTTACATTTAAAAAATGTTATATTGTTTGAAAGTTATAGCTATTTTTCAATCAGTATGTCAATCAGCACTTTACAATAATTTTCATTGATAATTAACTAATAAATACTTATCGAACTCAGAATTTGACAAAAATTATATTGATGGAATCTCGAGAGCGATATTAAAAAACCATTTTCGTTTCGTTCAATTTTGATCAAAAAAATATTGTCAGACGGCTATCCGAAGTCTGACTATCACTAAAACCCTTTTTCAAACACGTCTTTTGGATTGACCGGGAAGGGTTGGTAAATACCAAGCCTAATCGAATATCTGATTTCAAATCGGATATCCGATATGGCTCGGTGAATTTTGCTAAAATTTGAAATCTCAACCCATTTTGGAGGGAAAACTGATTTTAAGACTTATAGCTTATGATTTATAAATTATTTTAGTTATATTACTATGTAAAGATGTATTTTAATATTATATATATATAATAATGTAATGTAAAGATATAAGATATAATCTATTAATGTATAATAATATATTATGTTATTCTTATTATAATCTATAAATATAATTTATATTATTATTTTTACTAAATATAATAATGTAATATATATATATATATATATATATAATATGTATTATATATTATTATATTAATATTTAAAATAATATAATATATGTATAATAATGTAACATATTATATATATATATATAATATGTATTATATATTATATATTATATATTATTATATTAATATGTATGTTATTAATATATATAATAACGTAATATTTTTATTAAATATAATAACGTAATATATATAATTATATTAATATGTATGTTATTAATATATATGTATATTATTAATATATATGAGTCAAAGGGGGTCATAGGTTGACCTATGACCCCCTTTGACCCATTAAATGATGACATATGTCCCTAGGAGTCCTAGGACCCCTAGCGACATATTAAAATCGTTATTATGGGTCGAAGGGGGTCATAGGTTGACCTATGACACCCTTCGACCCATTACATGACCACATATGTCCTTAGGGGTCCTAAGACCCGTAGGGACATATTAGAATTGTTCATATTAGGGTGACCTATGATGCCCTTTAACCCATTAAATGATGACATATGTCCCTAAGGATCCTAGGACCCCTAGGAACATATTAGAATTGTTCATATGGGTCAAAGGGGGTCATAGGTCACCCTATGACCCCATTTGACCCATTAAATGATGACATATATCCCTAGGGTTCCCTAGGACATATTAGAATTGTTCATATGGGTCAAAGGGGGTCATAGGGTGACCTATGACCCCTTTGACCCATTAAATGACGACATATGTCTCTAGGGGTCCTAGGACCCCTAGGGACATATTAGAATTGTTCATATTGGTCAAAGTGGGTCATAGGCTCACCCTATGACCACCTTTGACCCATTAAATGATGACATATGTCTCTAGGGGTCCTAGTACCCTTACGGACATATTAGAATTGTTCATATGGGTCAAAAGGGGTCATAGAGTGACCTATGACCCCCTTTGACCCATTAAATGAAGACATATGTATTTAGAGATCCTAAGACCCCTATGGACATATTAGAATTGTTCATATGGATCAAAGGGGGTCATAGGGTGACCTATGGCCCCTTTTAACCCATTGAACGATGACATATGTCCCTAAGGGTCCTAGGACCCCTAGGGATGTATTAGAATTGTTCAGATGGGTCAAAGGGGGTCATAAGGTGACCTATGACACCTTTTGACCCAATAAATGATGACATATGTCCCTAGGGGTCCTAGGACCCCTAGGGACGTATTAAAATTGTTCATATGGGTCAAAAAGGGTCATAGGTCACCCTATGACCCCTTTTGACCCATTAAATAACGGCATATGTCCCTAAGGGTCCTAGGACCCCTAGGGATGCATTAGAATTGTTCATATGGGTCAAAGGGGGTCATAGGGTGACCTATGACACCTTTTGACCCAATAAATGATGATATATGTCCCTAAGGCTTCTAGGATCCCTAGGGACGTATTAAAATTGTTCATATGGGTCAAAAGGGGTCATAGGTCACCCTATGACCCCCTTTGACCCATTAAATGATAGCATATGTCCCTAAGAGTCCTAGGACCCCTGGAGACGTATTAAAATTGTTCATAAGGGTCAAAGGGGGTCATAGGGTGACCTATGGCCCCCTTTGACCCATTAAATGACAACATATGTCTCTAGGGGTCATAGGACCCCTAGGGACATATTATAATTGTTCATATGGGTCAAACGGGGTCATAGGGTAGGGGTCCTAGGACCCCTAGGGACATATTATAATTGTTCATATGGGTCAAAGGGGGTCATAGGTCTCTTTAACCCATTAAATGATGACAAATGTCTCTAGGGGTCCTAGGACCCCTAAAGACATATTAGAATTGTTCATATGGGTCAAAGGGGGTCATAGGGTGACCTATGACCCTGTTTGACCCATTAAACGATGACATATGGCCCTAGGGGTCTTAGGACCCTTAGGGACATATTAGAATGGTTCATATGGGTCAAAGGGGGTCATAGGTCTCTTTGACCCATTAAATGATGACATATGTCACTAGGGGTCTTAGGACCCCTAGGGACGTATTAGAATGGTTCATATGGGTCAAAGGGGGTCATAGAGTGACCTATGACCCCCTTTGACCCATTAAATGATGACATATATCCCTAGAAGTCTTAGGAGCCCTAAGGACGTATTAGAATTGTTAATATGGGTCAAAGGGCGTCATAGGGTGACCTATGACATCTTTTGACCCATTAAATGATGACATATATCTCTAGGGGTCCTAAGACTCCTAGGGACGTATTAGAATTGTTCATATGGATCAAAAGGGGTCATAGGGTGACCTATGACCCCTTTTGACCCATTAAATGATGACATAAGACTCCTAGAGATGTGTTAGAATTGTTCATATGAGTCAAAGGGGGCCCTAAGACCCCTAAAGACATATTAGAATCATTCTTATAGATAACCTATGACCCCCTTCGATCCATTACATGACCACATATGTCCTTAAGGGTCCTAGGACCCTTAAGAACGTATTAGAATTGTTCATATTGGTCAAAGGGGGTCATAGGTCACCCTATGACCCCCTTTAACCTATTAAATGATGACATATGTCCCTGGGGGTCCTAGGACCCCCAGGGACGTAGTAGAATTGTTCATATGGGTCAAAGGGGGTCATAGGGTGACCTATGACCCCCTTTTACCCATTAAATGATGACATATGTCCATAAGGGTCTTAGGACCTTAGAGACGTATTAGAATTGTTCATATTGGTCAAAAGGGGTCATAGGGTGACCTATGACCCCCTTTGACCTATTAAACGACGACATATAGGACCCTTAGGGATGTATTAAAATTGTTCATATGAAAGACCCATTAAACGACGACATATGTCCTTAGGGATATTAGAATGGTTCATATGAATCAAAGGGGGTCATAGGGTGACCTATGACTCCTTTTAACCTATTAAATGATTACATATGTCCCTAGGGGTCCTAGGACCCCTAGGGACATATTAGAATGGTTCATATGGGTCAAAGGGGGTCATAAGGTGACCTATGAGCTCCTTTGACCCATTAAACAATGACATATGTCCTTAGAGGTTCTAAGACCCATAAAGACGTATTAGAATGGTTCATTTGAGTTAAAGGGGGTCATAGGGTGACCTATGACCCCCTTTGACCCATTAAATGATGACATATGTCTCATATGGGTCAAAGGGGGGTATAAGGTGACCTATGACCTACTTTGACCCATTAAATGATGCAATATGTCCTAAGGACGTATTAGAATAGTTAATATGGGTCAAAAGGGGTCATAGGGTTACCTATGACTCCCTTTGACTCATTAAACGATGACATATGTCCCTAGGGGTCTAAGGACCCCTAGGGACGTATTAGAATGGTGAATATGGGTCAAAAAGTGTCATAAGGTGACCTATGACCCCGTTTGACCCATTAAACAATGACATATGTCCCTAGGGGTCCTAGAACACCTAGAGAGGTATTAGAATTGTTCATATGGGCCAAAGGGGGACATAGGGTGACCTATGACTCCTTTTGACTCACTAAATGACAACATATGTCCTTAGGGGTCCTAGGGATATATTAGAATTGTTCATATGGTTCAAAAGAGGTCATAGGGTCACCTATGATCTCCTTTGACCCATTAAATGATGACATATGTTTCTAGGGGTCTTAGAACCCCTAGGGACATATTGAAATGATTCATATGGGTCAAAGGGGATCATAGGGTGACCTATGACCCTGTTTGACCCATTAAATGATGACATATGTCCGACCCCTAAGGACATATTAGAATAGTTAATATGAGTCAAAGGAGGTCATAGGTCACCCTATGACCCCCTTTGACCCATTAAATAATGACATATGTTTCCCTAGGAAAGTATTAAAATTGTTCATATGGATCAAATGGGGTCATAGGGTGACCTATGACCTCCTTTGACCCATTAAATGAGGACATATGTCCCTAGGCATCCTAGAACCCCTAAGGATATATTAGAATTGTTCATTTGGGTCAAAGGGGGTCATAGGGTGACCTATGACCCCCTTTGACCCATTAAATGATGACATATGTCCCCCCTAGGACCCTTAGGGACATATTAGAATGGTTAATATGGGTCAAAATGGGTCATAGGTTGACTCATTAAATGATAAAATACGTCCCTAGAGGTCCTAGGACCCCTAAGGACATATTAGAATGGTTCATATGGGTCAAAGGGGGTCATAGGTCACCTTATGACCCCCTTTGACCCATTAAATGATGACATATGCCCCTAAGGACATATTAGAATGGTTTATATGGGACCCCTAGAGACATATTAGAATGGTTTATATAGGTCAAAGTGGGTCATAGG
This sequence comes from Cupressus sempervirens, assembly GCA_028749045.1. NCBI lineage: Eukaryota > Viridiplantae > Streptophyta > Pinopsida > Cupressales > Cupressaceae > Cupressus > Cupressus sempervirens. The sequence goes on from CM053791.1 coordinate 637,877,698, forward strand.
GTGATTTATGACCTCTTTTGACCCATTAAATGATGAGGACCCCTAGGGACATATTAGAATGGTTAATATGGGTCAAAGGAGGTCATAGGTTGACCTATGACCCCCTTTGACCCATTAAATGACAACATATGTCCATAGGGGTCCTAGGACCCCTAGGGACATATTAGAATGGTTCATATTGGTCAAAGGGGGTCATAGGCTCACCCTATAACACCTTTTGACCCATTAAATGACGACATATGTCCTTAGGGGTCCTAGGGACATATTAGAATGGTTAATATAGGTCAAAAGGAGTCATAGGGTGACCTATGACCCCCTTTGACCTATAAAATGATAATATATGTCCCTAAGGGTCCTAGGGAAGTATTAGAATCGTTCATATGGGTCAAAGGGGGTCATAGGGTGAATCGTTCATATGGGTCAAAGGGGGTCATAGGGTGACCTATGACCCCCTTTGACCCATTAAATGACGACATATGTCCTTAGGGGTCCTAGGACCCTTACAGACATATTAGAATGGTTAATATGTCACCCCTAAGGACATATGTCGTCATTTAATGGGTCAAAAGGGATCATAGGTTGACCTATGACCCCCTTTGATCCATTAAATGACGACATATATCCCTAGCGGTAGGACCCTTAGGGACATATTAGAATTATTCATATTTGTCAAAGGGGGTCATAAGGTGGCGTATGACCCGCTTTGACCCATTAATTGACAACATATGTAGCATACTATATATATACTATTAATATGATATTTATATACTATTAATACTATTGTAGCATAATAATAATAATATAAATAAACACTAAATATTAATACTATTATATCTATAGTAATAATAATAATACTATTATAGCTATAATAATATATATATTAATACTATTATTGTAGACACCTAAATTTGATTACACCACTTTGGTAATCTAATTTAGCCATCTCTAAAGGCATCATTAATTAAATTCTTATTTAATTAATCCTTTGCCATCTCCTAGCTGATTAATTTAATTAATCATCTATAGTCCTAATTGATAAATCAAATAACCTATTATTTATCAATTAAATCTTATTCTCCTATCTAATTTCAAAATCCCCATTTATCAAATAAATCTATTTGACAAATAAAATCCTCAGATCTAATAACCCCTAACCTATCCCTAACTCTTCATTTAGCCTAATCCACCCCATCCACCCATACTAACCAAGCTTAGCCACTAACTCACCCAACTTCATTAATGTCATCCATTTGCACATCTCTAATATCTTTAATCTAATCTTAAACCCAAGCTTAATCCACCCCCTAATATTGTCACATTCCCTAAACAAGTTTAAGACTTTCCTAAACCAAATCAAAGTCCCCTCTCCAAAATATCCCAACCACCAAGCCATGAGTGCTCTTACAAACCATAAAAATGCTCTTACAAGCCCACTCATGACTCTTACATCCCTCTTCCATACTCAATCTCCTCCATCATGCCCTTAACCAACCCCTTATCCTACCCTCTCACACTCATCCTCCTTGTGACAAGTGTCACCTTCCCATTGGTGCTAAACAAGCACAATCCATGTGCTCCCCTTTGAGTGCATCTTAGCCCTCCTTAACCATCTCTCCATCCTTGCCTCTTAGCCCTCCATCCCTCTACCCCTTGGCCTATAAATTGAATCCCCTTCCAAGCCATATCATCACAATCTTTGAGCTAAAGTTACCATGTTATTTTGAGAACCAAAGTCATCAATCTTAACTTTATAATGCCAAATTGAGAGCTCACAAGGCTACCAATTTGTCATTACCCATCTCCACCGTTGAGGCAATTGGGCAAGCAATTGAGCATACATCCACATCAAAGGACACATCTACAAAATCAAAGAAGCATGGAGTGTTTTCTCTTTTGAAGTTTGCACTTCTTGTTTGATTTCTTTGTCTAAGCTTATATGTGAATTTGATTTTAGTTTTGTGAATGTTTCTCTTATTGTTAATATTCTTTGCACACTAAATCTTGTTTTACATTTTGGCATGCCTGGTGAGACCCCACTATGAGTCATTTATTTATCTATTTCAATCTACATTTTGCTTTTATAAACTAACCCTCTAATGCGTGTTATTGTTTAAGTAGGTTGTAGGGTGTTTTTCTTGTTTTTGCAGGTTAAAAGGCGCACTTAGGAAGAAGACACACCCTCTAAAAACTCGAAAAAAAATTTTAAAAATTTTGGAAAAATCTGCGCATTTCAATTTTTTTCACGTAGTGTCATCTCCGCAGATTGATGTCTGCACCTATAAACTATCGTCTCCGCCAGCTATTCTGTCGTCTCTGCAACCTCAACTGTCATCTCCGTAGATTGGCATCTGCACCTGCAAACTGTCGTCTTCGTCAACTATTCTGTCATCTCCGCAAATTGGCGTCTACACCTACAAACCATCATCTCCACCACCGCCAACCTGAACTTTCGTCTCTGCCATCGCCAACCTAAACTGTCGTCTCTGCCTCTTTCTCTGTCGTCTCTGCAGATTAGTGTCTCCATAGTTTGGTGTCTGGGCCTGATGAACTGTCATCTCCGCCTGTCTTTGTTGTATTTATGTTTTAACATTTTTGTTTCTGCACTTTGTAGTTAAAAAATTTTAATTTAAAAAAAAAAAAAAAAAAAAAGTATAAATCGAATTTTAACTTTTGGTGGTTCCATAGAGTAGAGGTTATTTTAAGCATTTTTACACTTAGAAAAAGAACAAAAAAAGTTGATTTTATTTTTTCCATAGTTAAGCTTCAAATTTTGAGATTTTTGGGTTACTAATCAAATTGGCTTTTTGTAGCTATTGTAGGTTGGAGCACATATGAAACCACTAATCATATTTTTTGCAGGTTCTCTTTATATGATTTTAATGCGCTTGAAAAATGAACTTGAATGTTTAAACACTTGTCTTTGAATGCATGTTGCTAAAATGAACTTGAATGTTTAAACATTTTTCTTTTGAATGAATGTTGCTCAAACATAATCTTGAATGTCACGGATTAAAATCAACCTTTCTTGGAATGCATGCTTAAAATAAAAAAACTCAATCTTGAATGCAAGGGATCAATGAATCAATACAATATCTCACACTTCAATTTTTGGGCATAAAAAGAATCTACATTCTAAAAACTTCTTAAATTATAAAAACCAAATAAAGACGCTCTAAGTGAGTTTGTAATTGGACTCACCCTCTTTAATCACCCATCAATTTAACCATTGGTTGCAATCTCAACACCATCTATGGGGATGGGTCCACCTAAGAGGGTGTTAAGTGCTCCACAAAGATCAAACTTCACTTGTGTTTTTATTAGTTTTTTTAACTTAGAAAATTCCTTGAATGCACATTAGGCTCGCTAACACTTCATTTGGGCATTAAAATTTGAACAAATCTTGACATGGAGGGCCTCCAGGTGCGCGCTTGAAATCGAGTTTCACACATTTTTGTTTTGGGCTTAAAATAAACTCACACTCAATCTTGAATGCCTTAAAGAAAATCAATCAGAACTTGACATGGACGGCCTCCAGGCGCGCGAGTTTGCTTTTTGTTGACCCTAACTCTTCTTCTTTCTTGCATTCTTCGATCGATTTTACTTTTGTTGGCGCATTTCAAGTTGAAATTGAACATTTGCATCTTAAACATGAGTGCTTGCAAAGTCTAGATTAGAAAACATAAGTGTCAGTTGGAAAAGAATTATGTCTTTTAGCCCAAGATCATCCAAGTCTTCTCTCCCCTTGTCGTCTTTCGAGGTCATCTTGGGTGCATAAGATTAGGATCCAAAATCTTGTTTAAATTTTTTAGGAGGCCTACTTGGGGATTTCATCACCCCTTGGGACGACCTCAACTCCAGCATTCCAGTGGAGTATAAGAATCGGGAGGTGAATCGAAAGACACCTCTCTTGAGATCAAGATTTTGTCACTCGGGCTAAGCCTCAAGGAACTTTATACCCTTGAGAAGTGAAAGAGGAGAAGTGAGTTACCACTCCTCTTGGCTGTGTGACATCTTTTTGGTTTCATCTACGGATTTGGGTCTCACGTACCTTAGGTATATCGAGGACTCCCTAGCTAAACCAACTGTCAGCCTTGCAGACAACCATCTAGGATGTTAATGTGTTTGAAGTGACTGATCAAAATATTTGTAAAACATACACACTCCTTGGCGCAAGTATCACATTCTGAGAATCACAGACTTCTATCCGGTTGTTCCTATCTATTGCTTGATTTTTTATTTTGTTGAATGAATGTTTTCCAAACTTGGTCGATCCTAGCTTAGGGCACACTTACCATAGTCACTGCCTATTCCAGAAGTTGAACGAGTCGAAGCAAAACAATCGAGATCTCTCACAGCCAACCAAATTCAAAAATTCATGTCAGAACAATCCAAACCCAAACAGAACTTTCACAAAGTCAAACTCAAGCCATCTCAAGCATACCAAGAACTTTCAGCCAAGAGAAAAGAACTAACACCAAGCCCTCGAATTGCCAAACTCCACAAAGCAGAGGACAACCAACAAAGCCCTTCAAGATGCCTGGTTAGATCGCACTATCCAACTTAACCAACATCCATGAGTTAACAATACTTATGCCTTACCAACTAGGCATGATTTCTATGATTAGACCCCCTTGTTTCTCCACATCCTCTTGCCTAAGTTGCACTTCAGAGTCATCTTTGTAGGAAAGCCAGCCATTCTAGGTCATCCCCTTAAGCATTTTAGCTCATCCATCTCATTTAGAACCAAACCATCTAGCCAACAATCCAAAAATCATTTGCATCCAAGCTTTCAAAATTGTTGTCACATTGCCAAAGTTTTCCATTCCTAACATCTTTCCAATCTACCAATCTCACCAAGGTTATCCCTTTGACAGAGCTTTGTCTAGGGTAATCTAGCTTTGTCACTTGTTATCCCTCATCACCTTGAGCTAAAGGTTGGGATCCACAAGTGGTCAATCTCGTGTTCTTCCTAAAAGATCATCAGTCTATCCTTAAGTTGACATAATCACCACCAAGCTTGCACAGAGGAAAGCAGACCTTTCATGCTTTGGCAACATATCTTTGAAGTTAGAATCTCCAACCCAATCCTCCTTAGGTTTTGTCATATAGCTTTGCCTCAACCTAGGAAATCATTTTCATAGAAAAGCCTTCCCCCTTTTGCATCCATCAGCATTGTTGCATCTCATCCCTAGGAGCATTTTCATGCCACTCATCACTCGCTCAGCCAAGAAGAAGAAGGAAACAATGGAGCCCTATCATTTGGATCAAACAGCATTGCTCCCCTTGAGCACTCAACCATCCTCTAGCCCAGAGAATGCTATACCATCACTTACTGAAATTGAAGCTTTCATGAACCAACCAGGAAATGCAGTATTGGTGAATGCCATTATAGACAAGAACAAAGAAACAATCATGGCTAACTTTCGAAGTGACAATATAGGAGCCTTCAACTTTGGAAGACCTCCTCCATTATCAGATCCATCTCACCTATTTTTTGGGCAGTTGCCACCACCCATAGGCTCTTATGATTCAAATTATCCTCAATATGTGCCAAAAGAAGAACCTCAAGCGCCAATCCTTTTGATCCAACAGACCCAAACATACCATCCTCCACCCAAGTTGAAATCTCCATTCCACAAGCCAACCCAGCCACCACCACTCCATCCTTGGGTCATACCACTCCATCCCAAACCCCCTTCACCCAAAACACCTCACCATTCACTCCCTTCACTATTTTTGCTGCTGCTCTCCAACCCAGCCTTCTAAATCCACCCATCTCCCAAATAAATACTAGCATCTTTGGCCAACCTCAGCAATATACAATAGGAGCTATGGGGCCAAGTAATCAACCTTTCATCACCCCCAGCTTGTTCACCACAGCCCAAAGCACAATTCCATTATTTCCATTAGGTCCTTGGAGCTCAATGCCATCAACCACAAATCCACAAGCTACTACCCTCACTCCACAAAGCTATCAAACCCCACAAGCTACCACCAATGTTCTACTAAGCTCTCAAATGACCCAGGCTCCTGCCACCACTCTACTAAGCTTTCAGATCCAACCACCAAGCTATCGAACCCCATCAGTTCCATTCCCAATCTTTCAATTCCCACCACCTCCACCACCAACTAATCCATTACCTCCTATTACCAACTACTTTTCAATGCCACTTCTAGGAGGTAATCCACCACCCTAGCCAACCACCAATTATTTGCAGATACCATCCCAAATGGGGGCGCAACTCACATATATTGGTCAAACTTCTCAAATCCAAAGTCAAGTTCCACAAGCTCCCCGATCCTTTCCCCAAGCTTCACAACCATCTTATATCTTACCTCCACAAAGCAATCCATTTATCCCACAGCCAGCTCATGTTCCTCAATCCCAACCTCAAATCCCATATCAACAGCAAGCCTCGTAGCACATGCAGCAATATGCACCACCTCCACCTCAGCAACCCGTCATCCACCATGCAGCTACCCAAACAATGTACAATCCCTATCAGCAAATCTCTCATAGCCATCCATATTCAGTGGCCCCATCTAGCACATACCTACCTCAAGGCACTCCTACTTTTTGGGCACCCCAGCCATCACCTATCAATTTAGAAAGGGAACAAATGAAGATAGCTCTGAAAGCCATCCAAGAAGGGAATGATCCGAAGACATTCAAGTTTGAGATTGTGTGTCCTTATCCATTTGATAGAGCCATTACTATGACTCCATTCCCCAAGCATTTTGAGGTACTTAAATTTGACAAATTTAGAGGAAAAGGAGACCCAGTCACCCACATCAAAGAATTTTACATGCACTGTGAAGAAGTGGCATACAGTGACGTCTTCCTCTTACACCTCTTTCCCAAAAGCTTGTTCGGGCCAGCTCTTGAATGGCTTTATAGAATCCCATATGGCACAATTAAAAACTTCGCTGAATTGTCTGAGGCATTTGTAGCCCAATATGCCCATCTTGTTGAAATAGAGTTATCAATAGTTGACCTTGTCCACACTAAGAAAAAAGGTGGAGAAAGCCTTGCTGAATACCTGCAAAGATAGAAAACCCTTACCACCCGCATATCCTGCACCTTTCCAAAGCACCATGTGGTGAAAATGTTTATTGATAATGCCCATCCCAACTTGGCTCACCACATGACCATGAACTGTTTGCAGACCTGTAAAGATATCAAAGAGAAAGGAATGATCCTTGAGCAAGGACTCATTAAAGATGGTGTGGTCAAGATTTACAAGGAAACCAACAAAAATCAATCACATTCCAATGACAAGTCTAGGTATTGGAACAAAAACAAGCACGTTGCAATAGATGGCGTCACTGACACCAGACATGTGAATATTGTTGGTCCTTCTCAAAATCAGTCCAACCCACCATATCAACCAAACAATCAATAAGCTATCAACTACCAACAGCAGAGTAACCAAAGCTATCAAAACCATAATCCAAGACCCAACTTCCAAGGATCTAGCAATCAAGCTAATGCCATCAATGTAGCTGCAGGGAAAAATCCCAGATTCCAACCTGCACCTAGAAACTATACACCCCTTGGTGAGCCATTGGATGTCATTTTTGAGAAATTAGTCAAGGAAAACCTCATCCAATTTCCTCCTACCCAGCAAATTGATCCAGGCCAATCCAAAGCTGCATGGTACAAAGACAATGAGTACTGCAAATTTCATAGGGTAAAAGGTCACACCATCCTCAGATGCATGAAACTGAAAGATTATGTGTAGGACCTCATTGATCAGAAAGAAATCACAGTTGGAGCACAAACCTCTCCCAATGCAGGCTTGCAGATCTATCAAAATGTTTTTCCTCCTCACAATAACCAAAATCTCGGAAAGGCACCTATCCAAAAAAACAACACCAACAACCACCAGCCAAACCAACAGCATGGGAAGAACAATGACCACACTTCATCCTATATAGACTATGGTAGCCTTATAGGTTGTATATCCGAGAAAGAGCCTTCTGTCAATGTTATCAATATCCAAGGACCAAACAATGAGTGTGCAGTCACCACTCAAAGAGCGCAATTTAACATCACAGGCCCACCCATTTTGCCAGCACCATCAGCTCCATCAAAAAGCCAGTACAATATCTTGGAACACCTTGGGAACATGCCAGCCCAAATCTCCATTTTAAACCTTCTCCGCACTAGTCCTGTGTATAAAGACATCATTGATAGTGCTCTTATAGAATCTTGTGTCCCTTCAAATATCAACGCTACTGATTTTCATGATCTCGTTGGACACCTATCCTCCTCATGTGCCCTATCATTCAAACCCACTGACATCCCCTTGGTCGAGCCAGATCACAGCCTCCCGCTTCGCATAGCCATCATGGTATCCAATTTTGTCGTAAAAAGAGTAATGATAGATAATGGATCAGCCTTGAATATTTGCACCCTAAAATTCATAAAACAAGCTGGGTATATTGAGGCAGATATGATCAAAGAGGTTATCACCATCAAAGCTTATGACAACTTGGAAAGAACCACAGAAGGAACTATTTTGATGCCAATCAAGGTTGGACCAGTCATCCAAGAAACACTCTGCCATGTTATTGATCTAAACTTACCATTTAACATCCTCCTCGATCGCCCATGGATTCATGCCATGAAAGTCGTTCCATCCACTTACCATCAGTGCGTCAAATTTTAGCATCAAAGCACTGAGGTAACCATCCATGCTGATCCAGAACCCTTTGCTTACTGCAATGTGGTTGAAGCTTCATACATAAACCATTGCCCTAGAATTGATATCGGCACAGCCATTGCCAACTCATCCCATACTTGTAATGACCCAGAAACCATCCTTGCCTCCACCCTATCTACCATGAAGATCAATAACAAAGGTTGTGGAGAGTATAGTCTGTCAGATGCATTTGCTGTCGAGGCACTCCCACTTGATCCACATGCCCATGGACGACCAACATATCACAAGGTTAAGGAGATTCCACCTCCTTGATACAAACAGTTTGGCCCAACAACCTTTGTATCCTCAAAAATCCCTCTTCATGAGGAGCTCACTCCAGATATCAACAATTGGTTACATAAGGATGCACCTCTAACAAATCAAGCATGCCTTGATCACTTCAGCCAGAAGTATCCCCAAGAACATAAGCTCATCACTGACAAATGGAACTATCAAGGTGGTGGTCTAGGACTAGAAGAAAGAGGCATGCAGTTCCCCATCGACGCACACAAGTGGGAATCAAAGTCAGGTATTGGCTTTGGCATACCCACGACTGGGGGCACCAATGAGAATGGTCACGCTTTTTCGAACATTCACCGCGACCTTGTTGAAATCGAAGACATTCCTAAGGAAGTTGAAAAGAGAGCCTACGATGATATCCCGGACCAAATCTTCCTCGGAGACTCTATTCTCCAAGAACTATCCATCCATTTCATTGACCTACCACTCGCCTATCCACAACTCGTAGATTGGGACCAACCAAGCATCATACACATTGATGAGTTCACATCGGAGGAAGTGCTTCTAAGATTCATGGGAGCCGAAACTCCTCGCAAGAAAACAAAACTAGATTCTGCCTATATCTATAAGCTAGATCCCAAGGGGTATTTTGGAGAAAATCCCCAACCTAGTTTCGATACACCCAAAAGTGGAACTAAGGTGAATCCGAGACTAGCTAAGGCAACAAAGAGAACCCCTCAGCAAGAAAATCTAGAGCTACAAGCAAAACATGAGGATTTAGCATTGCCTCCTCAACATAATCGACCAGAGGTGTCTTCTATTCTAATTGAGGATACTCGAGAAGTCAACATCGGTTCTTTAGAGATCCCTAGACTTGTTCACATTGCTACATCCCTATCATAAGAGCAAGCTGACCTCCTCTTTGAGGTCTTAAGAGAGAATATTGGCCGATTTGAATGGTCATATCAGGACATGCCAGGACTTGATCCAAAGCTTGTAGTTCATCATCTTGCAATCGATCCAAAGATCAAGCTCGTCAGACAAAAGCTTAGAAAAATGCACCCTAAGGTGGTATTACTGGTCAAAGCTGAATTAGAAAGAATGTTAGCTACTAAGGTTATCCGACCTATCGACTACTCAGAGTGGATCTCCAACATGGTCCCTGTTACTAAGCCTTTCGGTGACATCAGAATCTGCACTAATTTCAGAGATCTTAACAAAGCTTGTCCAAAGGATGATTTTCCCTTGCCCAACATAGATATGATTGTAGATCTTACAGCTGGACATGACATTTTGTCCCTCATGGATGGGTTATCTGGGTATAATCAAATCAAGATTGTAGAAGAGGATCAGCATAAGATAGCATTCACTACCCCTTGGGGAACCTTTTGCTACAACATGATGCCTTTTGGCCTAAAGAATGTTGGGGCTACCTATCAAAGAGCTATGACAGCCATTTTCCATGATCTTATCCATAGCATTTTGGAGGATTATGTGGATGATATCTTGGTCAAATCTCATACCTTCATGGATCATCTTGCTGACCTGGAGAAAGTCTTTGATAGGGTAGCCAAATATCATCTCATGCTGAATCCCAAGAAGTGTGTCTTTGGGGTCACATCTGGCAAGCTTCTAGGCTTTATAGTTTCTAAACGAGGTATAGAGATCGACCCCAAGAAGGTCAAGGCTATCTTAGACATGCCTCCTCCCTAGACACTGTGATAGCTTCGCTCTCTTCAGGGAAAGCTTCAATCTGTTTAGCACTCCATCTCCCAGCTTGCAGATAAGTGTATGTCATTTTCACATTTACTGAAGAAAGATGAAAACTTCAAGTGGCATCCTTTATGTCAGCATAGCTTCGACTAGCTCAAGCAGTATCTCACCAATCCCCCTATCTTGGTTCCACCAGTTCCTGGTCATCCCTTGATTTTGTACACATCAGCAATGCCTACTACTCTAGGGGCACTTTTAGCACAGCTTGATGACTATGGCAGAGAAAGAGCCATCTACTATATCAGTAGAACCCTAGTTGGTTATGAACTCAATTATACTCCTATGGAAAAATCTTGTTTGGTAGTTGTTTTCTCAACTCAAAAGCTTTGCCACTACATGCTAAGTCATACCATCCAACTAGTCTCCAAGATTGACCCTCTCAAGTATATGCTCTCTAGAACAGCACTTACAAGCTGTTTGGCCAAATGGGTTATGCTCCTTAGCGAATTTGGCATCCAGTATGTGGACAGAAAGGCAATCAAAGGGCAAGCTATAGCAGATCACCTAGCTGATGCACCTCTAATAGATGCATATCCTTTTATCACAGAATTTCCAGATGAGCATATCTATCTAATTGAAGAACAGCCCCCATGGAAACTTTATTTTGATGGCTCATACACATCTCATGGATCAGGGGCAGGAATATTGTTCATTACACCTCAGGGAGATTACATTCCAAAAGCCTTCAAGCTACAATTCCCTAGCACCAACAATATAGCTGAATATGAGGTTCTCATAGCAGGATTAAAGATAGCTACAGAATGGAACATCACTAAGTTACAAATATTTGGCGATTCTCAGCTCATCATCAAGAAAGTCCTAAATGAATATCAAACCAAAGATGAAAAGATATTACTCTACAAAGAGCTAGTTGATCAGCTAACCCAGCATTTTACAAAGCTTCAGTTTACACAAGTACCTTGAATGCAGAACAAAGCAGCAGATGCTATGGCTACTATCGGCTCGCTCTTGGAAATTCCTCAAGCAGCTACACAGTATGAGTTTTTAGTCGAGCAGCTCCTCACACCCACCTATGCAAATAAAGATTCAAACCATGTTTGTATCTTGGTTGGTCCCCAATCCCCTTGGTACCATGAGATTCACGCTTACCTTAACGATGGTATCATATCCCCTCACCTCACATGTACCCAACGCCAAAACCTCATCCGAAAATCATCCCACTATGTTATCATAGCCAATACTCTATATCGTCAGGGTTATCACAATACTCTCTCTCGATGTTTAGATGAAAATGAGGCTGCGATAGCGTTAAAAGAAGTACACTCTGAACTTTGCGGTGCCCACATGACTGGTATTGTCCTAGCATGACAAATCCTTAGAGCAGACTACTATTGGCCTACCATTGAAGAAGACTCATGTGACTTTGTCAGAAAGTGTCTCTCATGTTAGCAGCACGCAAATCTTGTGCATGCTCCAGCACAAGATCTACAGCCTATTGCACCACCTTGGCCTTTCACTTGTTGGGGCCTTGATCTAGTTGGAACTATCACACCTCTCTCATCTAATGGACATAAATGGATAATAACAGCTACATACTATTTCACTAAGTGGGTGGAAGCAGTCCCCCTAGTCTCAGCTACAGGAGTTCAGGTCTCCAAGTTCATCTTGTACCACATTGTTTGCCGCTTTGGCATCCCATCCACCATCTTCACTGACCACGGAGGTAACTTTGAAAATCTCAACATGGAAGAATTATGCACTTCCCTCCACATCCATCACCACTTTTCTAGCCCATATTTTCCATAAGGTAATGGCCAGGTAGAGGCAACTAACAAAACCCTCCTCAAAATCTGAAAGAAAGTTGTCAATGATTTCGGCCGTGATTGGCACCTACAAATAAATCCAGCTCTATGGGCCTATCAAACCTCCTTCCGTACATCCACAAGAATAACTCCATACTCCTTAGTCTATGGTGTCGAAGTGGTACTACCCATAGAGGTTGAACTTCTCTCATTGCGCATATCTTTGCGAGGGCAAATATCAGATGAAGAATACAGAGTAGCTCGGCTCACCCAGCTAGATCTCTTAGACAAGAAGCGACAACAAACTTATGATCATCTCATAGTCTATCAAACTTGTCTCAAAGGGAATTTCAACAAGAAGGTGCTCCCATGACACTTTCAGCCAGGCGACATGGTCCTCAAAGAAAACATAAAAGTCCAAGCAGATCGAGAAAAGAAAGGCAAGTTTGAACCTACATGGCTTGGTCCTTATGTTGTCACTGCATCCTTTGGCTCCGGAGCCTATCAGCTATCTACACCAGAAGGGGAACTCTTGAATGATCCTACTAACATTATTCATCTCAAGAAGTTCTATGCTTGAAGATCCTTGGTATACCCAGCTTTTGAAAAATACAAAAAAATAGTAAAGAGAAATAAGCGTCCAATGGTGAAAACTTGACAATTCAAGCGCCTTGGATAGGTACCTTGGTGAAAACCTGGTAATTTAGGCACCTTGTGTACTAAGACTAATCCATTATCTATAACTATCCTATCCCTCATCCATCCACCCACCATCCCATAAACAACCTGCTTGTTCCCTTGGTGTTCCAACCAAATATCCAAAATCTAATGGAGCTTGTAAATACCTCCTATACAACTTGTAAATATTTTACCAAAGCTTGTATTATATCTTGTAAATCTTGTACCGTACCTTGTATATCCGAATCTTGTCCAAAGCTTGTACCATATTCTAGCTTGTAAATAATCTTGTATCCTAGCTTGTATCTTATCACATGCACACAAAGAATCCCATTTTCCTTAAGCTTTTTGCAAACCATCTACCTATCCGCCTATCACCTATTGCAGACATCCCACCCTTCACAAACATTTCCATCTCATAAAACCAAAACATGAACAAACTTGTACATTACTAACATATCTTGGTCCGTTAGCTTGTACATCCTCTTTAGCTTAGTACCATTGTATCTATCTGGCTTTCATGTCGGTTCATCCTTGATCAGCATCTTGCACACATCGCACATCTTGGTTAGCTATTCCAATGCATCCTTTAGCTAGATTTTCTATCACCAAAGTTTTATCCTTCTTAGTTCAGCTTGCCAGACGCATCACTCATCCAAATCCACCAGCTTAGTTGCTCTCTGATAGACCCTTGCAAGATATAGTTTTTCTCATGTTTAATCTTGGTCCGTTAGTACCTCATCCTACCCATCTCGTTGGCAAATGGTTCTCTTTTGGATTTTCACTTTCTTTTGATTTGGGATCTTCCTCAAGGTTGCCACGATCTTCCATGTCATGGTATGCTGCGAATGGGGCAATCAGAGTGTAAGGTCTTGATCAAGTCTTTTGTTTGTTTGTTTTTTTCTGCCTGTGGGTTACCCAGTGTCATTTCCACACTACTTCCTCTGGGATTCATGTGTGATGCTGGGGCAACCCTTGCGTGTTTGTTTCGAGTCAGTTCGTCAGTCCTCTAGATGGTTGGTGAAAAGGCCTTGATGTTCTTGGTAACCTTGGCAATTAACCAACAATCCTATAGCAAATCTAGTGCTCAACTACATGGTGGTAAAAGTCTCTTTGAAGTATCCCCCCTGCTCAAAAAGTTTCAATGGATTTCCTTCATCTCCATTATCCCCCATCCATATCCTGCATCTGTCACTCCTACCCCAGCTTATGCATCAATATCTTTTTGAATCACTCCTCACGCTTAGCTTTAGGGATCCACAATCCTATTCTTAGGGATCCACCAATCAAATCAATCCACCAAGCCTCATCTTTCGAGATCCACAATCCTAGTCCTAGGGATCTCTGAAAACCATCTTCCATCAATCCGACTCTTTGAAATTCTATTGCATCAGCTTTATCATTCCATCATCCATCTCTCTACCATGGATTCCTTTTATAATGCTCTGCTCCTCCATCCTCCTCCCAATCCTGGAAAGTCTTAAGCTTGCTTTACTCTTATGCCTCTAATTCTCCTTTATCATTCTCCCGTAGTGAGAGTTTGAGCTAATTTAGCCTCTTCTCTTTTCCAACCTGTGTCTCAGCTCATCTCAATTTCTTATACTTTTCAAGAAGTCGTCGAGCCTCATTTCTCTCCCCGCCGCCTTCTTGAGGGGGCATCATCTAAGTCTAGTCTCTCCTCTTCTTATCCGAGATTGGGGCAACCTTGTTGCTAAAACATCTTCCTCATGTCGTCTTCATTCGAACTTCTTTGAAATAGTGTTGTCTCAACACTATGTCAAAGAGGGGCAAAATGTAGACACCTAAATTTGATTACACTGCTTTGGTAATCTAATTTAGCCATCTGTAAAGGCATTATTAATTAAATTCCTATTTAATTAATCATTTGTCATCCCCTAGCTGATTAATTTAATTAATCATCTATAGTCCTAATTGATAAATCAAATAACCTATTATTTATCAATTAAATCCTATTCTCCTATCTAATTCCAAAATCCCCATTTATCAAATAAATCTATTTGATAAATAAAATCCTCAAATCTAATAACCCCTAACCTATCCCTAACCCTTCATTTAGCCTAATCCACCCCATCCACCCATACTAACCAAGCTTAGCCACTAACTCACCCAACCTCATTAATGCCATCCACTTGCACATCTCTAACATCTTTAATCTAATCTTAAACCCAAGTCTAATCCACCCCCTAATGTTGTCACATTCCCTAAACAAGTTTAAGACTTTCCTAAACCAAATCAAAGTCCCCTCTCCAAAATATCCCAACCACCAAGCCATGAGTGCTCTTACAAACCATAAAAATGTTCTTACAAGCCCACTCATGACTCTTACATCCCTCTTCCATACTCAATCTCCCCCATCATGCCTTTAACCAACCCCTTATCCTACCCTCTCACACTCATCCTCCTTTTGACAAGTGTCACCTTCCCATTGGTGCTAAACAAGCACAATCCATGTGCTCCCCTTTGAGTGCATCTTAGCCCTCCTTAACCATCTCTCCATCCTTGCATCTTAGCCCTCCATCCCTCTACCCCTTGGCCTATAAATTGAATCCCCTTCCAAGCCATATCATCACAATCCTTGAGCTAAAGTTACCATGCTATTTTGAGAACCAAAGTCATCAATCTTAATCTTATAATGCCAAATTGAGAGCTCACAAGGCTACCAATTTGCTATTACCCATCTCCACCATTGAAGCAATTGGGCAAGCAATTGAGCATACATCCACATCAAAGGACACATCTACAAAATCAAGGAAGCATGGAGTGTTTTCTCCTTTGAGGTTTGCACTTCTTGTTTGCTTTCTTTGCCTACGCTTATATGTGAATTTAGTTTTAGTTTTGTGAATGTTTCTCTTATTGTTAATGTTCTTTGCACACTAAATCTTGTTCTACAATTATGACATAGTATTAATATATATATTAATACTATTGTAGCATAATAATAATAATATAAATAAACACTAAATATTAATACTATTATATCTATAGTAATAATAATAATACTATTATAGGTATAATAATAATATTGATACTATATATTAATACTATAGCTATAATAATAATATATATATTAATACTCTTATAGCTCTAATACTATATATTAATACTAATAAACCAAAGTCGGTTTCCCTCCAATAATTATTTTAATATTAATACTATTATAGCAAAGACTATTTTCCCTCCAAATGTCATTGGAGAAAATCAGATATCCAATTTCAAATCAGATATTCGATCTGAAATCGGATATCCGATTTTTCCTAGCACCAATTTCCAACATATCCCTATCCCTATAGACCCGACAACATCACTTTTTCAGTTCTTTTTCATGGGTTTTGCAAAAAAGTGCATTTAGGGGCCTAACCAATCGAAAAAAATTTGAAAATATAACCTTAAGTGTTCGAAATTGTCATCTAAATGGGGAGCAACAGTCGTCGAAGGGATAAACGCAAAAGAAAGATATCCAATGAAGACATTGTGGCATATAGGGAAAGAGACAAAATGGAACACCGAAGAAAAAGACAAGGTATGCTAAATATCAATCAAGTTGACGATGAATTAGTTGAAGGTGAAATCATTGAGTCAAATAATGAATATGTAAAATTGGGGAAGGAAAATGTACCTATTGAAAATGATAATGCCGAAATTAAAAATTTAGAGAATGAAAATTTTGAAGATGAAATGCTACCAAGTCATAACCAAATTGCATAATTGACCATGTTGAACATGACAATGCACAGGAACCTAATGCATAAGAACGTTACATATCTCTTAATTATAATCGACATGAAGGTTCTAAAACATCAAAATGGATAATTGAAATTGATGAAATGATTAATACTAGTTTGGAAGGGAAAAAATCAGAAAGAACCATTCGATTATGGGCTTCAAGACTATATCAGATGTTTTTTGGCAACGAGACAATGGTAGAGCAATGTCAGTTTTTCATGCACTTATTAAAGATGCAAAAGATGAGACCTGTGCTTTACAAATTGAAGATTTGTGTCAATAAAAAGTTGGAAAGAAATGCCATTATTGTGAAGAATCTTTTTAGTGCTCTCAATAGCATTGGAAAAAATAGCAGGGAGAAAGATAACAGAGCTGCTCGAAGGGTTATTACAACCTCTTTGGTAAGTCATCATTTGAGAAAGGGTAGATATATGAGACAAACTTGTATTGATTTGAATCTAAATCATACTACTTTGAGAAGAGCACTTAGTCGATGAGAGAAAATTGGTGATCCTCTTCAAAATGAAACATGGGCATTTGGTGGGAGACTTCCATGTTTTGATAAGAATCTATATGATGATATGAAGGAAGAAATTATACAATTTTGGCACTGTAACTCACGAGTATCACCCAATGTTAAAGACGTGTTAAAGTTAAAAATTGGCATCAGAGACCGCATGCCACATCCTAAACACTGTTTGGAGGTAAGTCAAACTATGTTGTCCAAATAATTTAGAGAGAGTCATCCAAGTCTTCATATATCACAAAGGGCTTTTGAATTTTTGAAGCCATTTTATTATGTGCCACTCAAAATTTGAAATACATGTTGTTGCAAATATCATGTTGAGTTTTTTATGCACTATGAACTATTATACTCCATATGTTCCACTTTGCATAGTAAGGAAATGTTGGAGGATTGTGGTGCTAGTGAGCTTCCAAAATCATCAAGAGACTTGCTAGACCAACTTTTATGTTGTAGAGTTGATGGTTGTTTCTTTTATAGAAATGATTGCTTAAATGAGAGAAGTGTTCAGAATGTGGTGGCTTATCCAAGTTTGACACATGTTTCCATTAGGGGTGCAAACAAGATCTTGGAAAGACAATAGTGAAAAAAAAGTATATGAAATGGTGAAATACACATTGAAGAGTGGAGGTAAGAGCTCTAGATGTGAATTGGTTGGAAAAGATATCAGTGTGGCTAGTTTTATTTCATATTTCAAGGCAAATATTTTTTACGAGTATGCAAGACATAGTCACAGGTCTCAGTGGTTGGATGAACAATTTAGAATGTGCAAAGAGACTTTTTCCATTGGCACTATTATATCAGTTGTTGATTTTGCTGAGAACTACACATTGCAACCTCAAAATGAAACACAATCTTAGTATTACAACTCTATTCATATTGCTATTTTTGTTTACATAACATATAGACATGCCCCTGATAGTGCGGAAAATAATTGGAAGTTTATTAGAGAGTATCATTTTTATATGAGTGATGATAGATCTCACTCTCACGAGTTTGTGCAACATTGTTTTGAGAATTATTTTGATTTCTTACATGAGCATGCAATTGCTATGAATAGACATATCATTTGGTCAAATAATTGTACAGGTCAATTCAAGAATGCTCGCATGTTTTATTGGTTGTGTAGGATGCACGTAGAGAGAGGGGTGCCTCATATTTGGAGTTTTTTGAGTCCAGCCATGGAAAAGGGGAACATGATGGAGCGGGGGCATGTGTGAAGAGAGCTCTAGTCAAGGAGCAACTGAATATTTTAGCAATAGAGCTTTTTGATGCTCGTAGCATTGTTGATTGGTGTAGTTTAGCATTATCATAGGGGGGGACTCTTGATTCAGTGGTACACAGGTTCTTTTGGTTGTTGAAGAAGAGTCCATAGCTGATAGATTAGATTGCGCTAGAGTGAGAGACTCATCAAAAATGCATTCATTTTGGAGCTCTGATTCTAGTACATGGACCATTTGGACACGACAGCTAGCTTGCTTTTGTCCTAGTTGTTTTCAGTGTGATTGGGATCACTGTGAGTCAAGTGAGTGGGTGGACACATGGGCTCCACATTATCTTACTCCATTGTCTATCATAACCTCTATCATAAATAATGACATGGAAAGTTGACTTGAGCATAACCATCTATTAGATCTACTTCACCCAGGACATGTTTTTGCATTGGTTGCACCACAAGGGAATGATGAGAAATCTGATTATTGGTTAGCATGTTGTGTAAGAGGTAAACAAAAACTTGCACAACCAATCACAGATGATGATGGATTCACATATCCTACTGGTTTAGTGGTTGTCACTGGAACATGGCTACGGACATACATGCTTAGAAGGAATGGAATTCCTGCATTCGAAGACTATTAGAAGCACAAAATAATTCTCATATATTCGCATCTTATTATAGCAACAAATGTAAAGTTGTTGAAGCATCAAGGAAGACCAAAAGTAAAAGAACTTTTTACTATTGCTAATGTTGATCATGAAGCCCTGTTGGAGACCTTAAAATAGAGAGAGGACCCTATTAGAACACTCGACTAGGTATATTTACTTCTTATGTTATTTTCTTCATAATGATTCAATGAACTAATGATTATCTTGTTTAATACAATAAGTTACTAATTTTTTAATGATATTGGAATGTAGGTACATCATGAAGAGTTGGGGGGGGGGGAGGTGGTATTGAGGAGAATTCCTAAGATTTATGATGTATTATGATGTAAAATGTGAACTTTTTTTGTATATGGTTTTTGTAATAATGAAAAAGACAGGTTAAATTAGTTGCACATTCTAACTTGTATTTTGGTAGGTTCTTTGTAAGGAATTATAAGAGGAAGATATTGAACAAGTTCTTGCAAATCATATTTGCATGTGATACAAGGCTATAAGGACAATTTTAAGAGCATTTATAACTATATGAAAGATAATTGCTTGCGGATATCTTATTACAAATTTGGTTTTTTCCTTATTTGACATAAAGCTGACATTATGATTATTAAAACTATTTTTGTCAAACTAATCAAATAAAAAAAATCTAGAAAGTACTGATGACCAATTAGAATACTTAATTTCTTCCATTTTGCAACCACTCATGGCATTTGAAAGCATAAAGAGTCATAATATTGTATAATGTTTTGAAAGACTTTCATATTGAAAAGTTGTAAAGGACCATGAGATTTGAACTTTAGTAATGTCTAGGTTTTCATAGGGTAAGTGAGTCATTAGATCGGTCCTAATAAGGTCTCATAATAATCTCAAGTCATTTCATGAGTTGAAACATTCAATAAGTCACTTAAAATTTAGCTTATTGCTTTAGAAAATTCAAATCTTGAATGTAACAGCTAAATGAGCATTTTGGAAGGAAACTCCATAGTTTAAATTTTATGAAATACAGGGAACACTAGTGCAAAGCACCTAATCATTTTTCTTTTCTTGATGTAATAAGGTCTAGGGATAGATCTAATGATTTCTTTGTGACAATCCACATTTGTAATGGACACAAGACCCCATGGTGCAACTATAAGCCTTGGCCATCAATTGGTCCAATAAAGTGGATTTTTGGTAAATTCCATATTTTTTAGGTAAGTCTAATGTTTAGAACATTATTAGGGTCTCTAGGAGTTTGTAGAGTCTATTTACAATCAAATTTGCAATAAAACTTGTCTTAACGCAAAAATTGCAAAAAGTTGCTTAGCAACTTTTGCAATTTTCTTGACAACTTTTCAAAATTTAACTCCTAACGGCTAGAACTATTTGAATTGTCAGTGCTATTAGCTTTGGGTGGGTGGGTGAACTCTAGTGACACCCTTGTTCCATCCACAGAGACCCTCTATCGTCTATGGCCACCTCGTACCGAGGAGTCCCCAAGATTCTCTAAGTGCATTTTGAGGTTGATCTTCTGAGGGTCATAACTCGAAGCTCGTGAGGGCTATCAATAAAATATTGAATGCTATAGGACGGTGATGTTGAGGCCTAAAATAACCTATCTCATTTTTGAGAGATCACATTCTGTTTGGATTTGGCACAATGATCTCGCTCGATGCCAAAACTCGCAGTGTGCCTCAGCTCATAGGTGCACCATAGCGTAACTTTGAAACCGCTGATCTTGGCATCAAATTGTTAGCACCATTAGCTTCGGATGGGTAGGTGAACCCTAGTCACACCCTTTTTTCGACCACGAAGACCATCCATCATTTGCGGCCAAGGTTCTCTAAGTGTGTTTTGAGGTTGATCTTCTGAGGGTCATAACTCGAAGCTTGTGAGGGCTATCGATAAAATATCAAATGCTATAGGACAGTGATGTTGAGGCCTAAAATAACCTATCTCATTTTTGAGAGATCACATTCCGTTTGGATTCAGTACAGCAATCTCACTCGATGCCAAAACCCGCAGTGTGCCTCAATTCATAGGTGCACCACATCATAACTTTGAAACCGCTGATCTTGGCATCAAATCGTCAGCACCATTAGCTCCAGATGGGCAGGTGAACCCTATTCACACCCTTGTTTCAGCCATGAAAACCTCCATCATTTGCGGCCACCCCGTACCGAGGAGTCTCCAAGGTGCTTTAAGTGCATTTTGAGGTTGATCTTTCGAGGGTCATAACTCAAAGCTCGTGAGGGCTATCGATGAACTGTCAAATGCTACAAGACAATGATACTAAGGCCTAAAATAACCTATCTCATTTTTGAGAGATCACATTCCATTTAGATTCGGCACAGCAATCTCGCTCGATGCCAAAACTCGTAGTGTGCCTCAATTCATAAGTTCACCACAGCGTAACTTTGAAACTGCTGATCTTGGCATTGAATCATCAGCACCATTAGCTCTGGATGGGTGGGTGAACCCTAGTCACACCCTTGTTCCAACCATAGAGACCATCCATCATTTGCGGCCACCCCGTACCAAGGAGTCTCCAAGGTGCTCTAAGTGCATTTCGAGGTCGATCTTTCGAGGGTCATAACTCAAAGCTCGTGAGGGTTATCGATGAATTGTCAAATGATATAAGATGGTGATACTAAGGCCTAAAATAACCTATCTCATTTTCAAGAGATCATATTCTGTTTGGATTCAGCACAGCGATCTCGCTCGATGCCAGAACTCGTAGTGTGCCTCAGTTCATAGGTGCACCACAGCGTAACTTTGAAACTGTTGATCTTGGCATTGAATCATCAGCGCCATTAGCTTCAGATGGGCAAGTGAACCCTAGTCACACCCTTGTTCTGGCCATGGAGACCATCCATCATTTGCGGGCACCCCGTACCAAGGAGTCTCCAAGGTGCTCTAAGTGCATTTCAAGGTCAATCTTTCAAGGGTCATAACTCGAAGCTCGTGAGGGATATCGATGAACTGCAAAATGCTACAGGAAAGTGATACTAAGGCCTCAAATAACCTATCTCATTTTTGAGAGATCACATTCTATTTGGATTCGGCACAACGATCTCGCTCAATGCCAAAACTCACAGTGTGCCTCAATTCATAGGTGCACCACAACATAACTTTGAAACCGTTAATCTTGGCATTGAATTGTTAGTGTCATTAGCTCCAGGTGGGTGAGTGAACCTTAGTGACACCCTTGTTCTAGCCACGAAGACCATCCATTATCTGCGACCACCCCATACCAAGTAGTCTCCAAGGTGCTCTAAGTGCATTTTGAGGTCGATATTTCAAGGGTCATAACTCAAAGCTCGTGAGGGCTATCAATGAACCGTTGAATGCTACATGATGGTGATGTTGAGGCCTAAAATAACTCAAAGCTCATGAGGGCTATCAATGAACTGTCCAATCAAGTCTCTTAAGTTGAGATATTTTGAAGTTATGTTGAAATTGAAAAGTTGTAGTATGAGGATAGTAACAAAGTGAAGTGCTAGTTATCAAAGATTATAAATCTATGAATGACTTGGTGGTTGGGGATAGAATCCATGGTTGAGGAGTGGAGTCCTTAATTGTGTTGAGATTAGATTTGAAGCCAAGAGTTAGTTTCAAGGTTGAAGGTGGAGTTTCAAATCAGATTTGGGGTTATCTGAACCTTGTGTAGGAGATTAACAAGTGTGTTTATGTCATGAGAGCACTTCAAATTACACATTGCATCCAAATTTGATAATAAAGGTTGTTAAAATTTTATTAAAAAATTATTGCATTTGAATCAAATATAACAAACATAATCAAAATTAATGATATTCCATAAACATGAACAATACACGTGATCCATGATAAATTTAACAATACTAGATACTAAATTAATATGTATATCATTGTGCACATAAATGACAAAAATATATATCAAAATACATGTATCCATAGACAAAATTTTACACAAATATATATCAAAGATCATGTATCCATAGACAAAGTACTCAAAATATATATCAAAATACATAGATCCATATACAAAATGTGGCTGATCATGCCATCAGAATGTGTATAATATCAATGTTTCTGTATACAATGTTGCATATGCCATCTCAAAATGTCTCATGATGCATCCTACAACAATATACTATCCTAGGGTGCTGGTGGATGATCAAAATGCAGCCTCTTCACTACACTAGGTGGATCGGATGCCTCCTACATAAACAAAAAAGGAAAACCCTAAGTTAGACTACTAAATTTATATGATTCTACATATCTAACATTGAATTACTCAAATTCATAATGATCTTTTTTGTAATGGAGATTAATACTATCAAAATTTCATAATAAATACCTCTCTTGTCGACCTCCTGCACCGATCAGGAGTCCTCTCGTATGCCCTCGACAATGCTGATACCTCTCTAATTGTGGGCTGTATATGTTCAAATACCTTTGTCAGATGAATCTATAATTTAAACTATAACATTATAATTCATAGCATGCTAAATTTATAACATATTTAATCATGAATTCAAACTACAACTTACTATTGTAGGCTCCTCCTCAGGAGTGAGTGGCCATGTTGTGAAAT
Source organism: Cupressus sempervirens (assembly GCA_028749045.1). Lineage (NCBI taxonomy): Eukaryota > Viridiplantae > Streptophyta > Pinopsida > Cupressales > Cupressaceae > Cupressus > Cupressus sempervirens. Next base: position 637,901,560 of record CM053791.1, read on the forward strand.
CTACATAACTCTCCCATTGGACCTCATGTGCACTAGGAGTCTCCTATGAGATACAAAATAGTAGTTAATATCACGAAAATCAATTTTGAATTTATTTATGAAGATAAGGATAATAAAAAATAAATGATACTTATACATACAATGGGGCTCTCAGTGCAAATGGAAATCATTGATGGTCTATGACGCGAAATCTGTACAGGCTCATCACCAATAGCGATGCCCTATATACAATAAAGAATGTAATTAAATGGGATTACTACAAACATTTTACAAGAATGCATTGATATTTAATCACATAGAAAGCGCCTAATTACCTCTCGTTTGTCAATGCATGTTGGCTCACCCCCCACACATTGTCCCTCCAGGACAGGTGCTACTTGCAAGATAAAAGAAAGATTAGCAACCATATATGCTACAATATCAAATAGAAAAAAAATGCGAACACAACATAATGTACCATAGATGTCTCAAGGCCAAATGAAATGGCTAAGAGCATGGCATCATCAATCTGTCTGAGCTCCTCCTCGGTCATCAAATAAACGTGAATGAAGATCACGTACATATAAAAGTCAATATGGCTTAAAAATTAAAATTACTCTATTATAAAAATTAACTTTAAATCACATATTTCATAACAAAAAAATATATACACATACCGACACCAAAGGAGTCCATGCCTTTGCATTCCCCTCCTCTCTTGCATCAAGGTCTATAGCCTCTGCGTGTGTGTCTGGTGTATCCTTGTCTAATACAAAATAATACTCAGGAAGATCACCTATGGGAACCAGGCAAATATTCTTGCATGTAATGCAAGTGTGAGGCACACAAATGTGTGATGAGCTAGCCGATGATGAACTGGCACTAGCATCATCAACACGAGGAGGCAGGATTGACCTAGCCTGAGATATCATTAGGCTACTCAGCCTATGAATGGCTTTGATTGTCTGAGAGCTCGCCTCTATCATAATATCTAGATGCTGCACTCAAGGAGGAGGGGAGATATCAGTAGGGGAGACAAAAGTGCCAGCTTTCTTCCACTGGGAAGAGGGTCTATCCGGAGGAGCTCCTAGTCCTAAGCCCGTGTTGGGCTTTATGCTCCAATAGTTCACTTTAAGTTTCAACACAAATTCAGCATATAATTTTCTAAGGAAATAAAATGGTATCTCTAAATTGCCATGTGGAGGGATATCAAAGACCATCCACCAACGATCCCAAAAGTTTGCACGTATGGCATCATTTGTGCACCATTTAATCGATAGTTTGTATTTTTTTGGGTCAACTGGTAAACCCATTTTTGGGTTCGCAAAAAGGCTGGCTAAATTGTCTTTGCTTATGTTGAGGGTTTCAACCTCATCATAATCCAAACCATCATCAAACATCTCGTGCATTTGATCACGCCAATGAAGAGCGGCATTTTTTTGGTTTGTAAGGGTTTCAATGTTATCCACTATGGTGTTTAACGTGGATAACATAGGAGCTAATGCGGGTACATTATTATATGTTCTATGCAAACCTCTCAACTCGGTGAGATTTTCATTTATCAAATCCTCGATTCGAGGAGGGTTTTGAGGGGGTAGAGGATTGTTTGGTGGATGGTTTTGTGGGGGTACTGGATCATTTGGTGGGGGGTTACGAGGAATATTATTCCCTGCCTCAGTGTCATCATTCTGATAAGCCATTCCTATTGATTTGTAAAATGTAATATATATTAAAAAAAAACCTTTTTTTAACCTTTTTTTTTTCAAAAAAACCCTAGATTCAACTAAAAAAAACAAAATCATGTTAAAATCTATTGATTTTAAATTAAAAATTGGTTTAAAAAAACAAAAAAAATATACCTTAATATCCGATATCCGATATCCAATCGCACGCTAATACTGGCCCCCAAAATGTGAGAAATAAGAGCCCGCAGGTTTGGTCTTTTTTTAATATGTAATGTTATAGATATCGGATATCCGATATTATATCAAATATCCAATATTGAATTGGATATCCAATCCCCCGCATATCTTATATTTTATATATAAGATATTACATTATATTATATTTTTTATTATATTATATTATATATATTTTTATATTATATTTTATATATATTATATTACATTAATATATATTATAATATAAAATATTATATTATATTATATTATTATAATGTATTATATTATTATAATGTATTATATTATATTATATTATTATAGTTTATAATATATTATACTTTTTTATTATTATATTATATTATATATATATATATATATATATATATATTAGATTAGATTACTATATATTATAATATTAAATATTATATTATATTATTATAATATAATATTATTATTATAGTATAATATTATACAATTCTAATATTATAATAATAATATTATATTATAGTATAATAATTATTATTATTATAATATTATATTATATAATATCAAATAATATATTATACTATTATAATATAATATTTTTATATTTTTATAATATAATAATAATAATGTTATATGATTATCGAATATCTGATAAGGCTCGGCCTTTCCTTCCAGGTTTGGTACCTGGATAGGTGGAAAAAAGTCAGAGCGAATTTTGAAGCGCTTTTAGACATGTTTAAACTCTATTTTATTCACATTGCCACTTTTTGGCACACCATGATCTTGCACATACCCAATACCTAAATAATTTTAACTCGGAATTAATTTTAATACAAGAAACTAAATTAAACAAGTTAGAAGGTTCCAAACTAAATAGGATGCTAGGTTTTTGGGATTCAGTATTTTTAGAGGCAATGGGTGCATCGAGTGGTCTAGGTATCATCTGGAATCTGAAAGAAGTAGAATTGCAGTGTTTAGCTAGTAGCTTTAACTAGATGTGTGTCAGCATGCAGAGATTAAAATCTGATATAAAATTTATTTTAATCAATGTGTATAGACCAAATTGTCCGATAGAGAAAAAAGAGGTATGGGACGAATTAAGTGTGATTCTACATAATTACAAAAATAGCCACGTCATAATGGGTGGTGATTTCAACACCATTATCAACCTGAATGAAAAAGTAGGAGGTATGCAACATCTTACATCTTCATCTATAGAATTTAAATCATGGGTAGATAAGCAAAGCTTGGTAGAAATTCTGCTAAGTAATGGTACATTTACTTGGAATAATAAAAGGAAGGATCATGCTTTCATTGCGAAAAAGCTAGACAGGTTTTTTATAGTAGGGAAAATTATGGATTATAATAGAAACCTCCAATCATCCATTTTTCCATATGCAGGCTCAGACCATTTTTCAGTATGCATGGAAATATCGGAACCCTCTAAACCACCTAGAAACCCATTCAAGTGTGAAAAAATGTGGTTTCAAGATCCAAAATTTATTGAACAAATTAGGATATGGTGGGCATAAGCGAACTTTGAAGGCTCTAAAATGTTCATTTTTGTCTCCAAGCTCAAAATGTTAAAAGAAAACATTTTAAGATGGAATAGAGAACACTTTAACGATATCTTCAAAGAAAAATTAGAGATTGAAGCGAATTTAAAAAACTTAAATCAGGAAATCATTAGATTTGGCATGGATTATGAGAAATACCATTTAAAAAAAGAACTTCTCACGAAACAAGAAGATATACTTTCAAAAGAGGAAACTTTCTAGAGACAAAAATCTAGGGAGAAATGGTTGGACAAGGGAGATCGTAATACAATTTTTTTTTATAACTCAACCATTTACAATATATCTCATTCCAGAATCACCAGTATCACTAATACGCTAGGTTCGCGCACAGAAAATCCACAAGAAATAGTAGATACGTTAGTCTCCCATTTTAAAAATTTACTCAACAATCATGAAGGATCGAATAGGGAGGCCCAGTCCAATCTGCTCAAATTCATTCTGAAACTCATTACACCTGAAGATAATAAAAATCTCAACAAACCAATCACCCTTGAAGAAGTTTGATATGCAATTTTTAATATGAACCCTGACAAGTCACCAGAGCTTGATGGTTTTCAGGCCTTTTTCTTCCAAAAATGTTGGAATATTTTAGGGATAGACTTATGGAAAGCCATTGAAGCATCGTGAAATGGTGGATCATTGTTGGTAGAAATTAATTACTCTTTCATTACCTTGATTCCTAAGAAGGATGGGCTGGAACATCCTGGTGACTTTCGCCCAATAGCTCTATGTAATACAATTTACAAAATCTTCTCAAAAATCATGGCTAACATACTCAAGGAATACCTAACAAAACTAATCTCGAAAGAACAAATAGGTTTTGTCCCAGGGAGATCTATTTTGGATGGCATTCTTATTATTCAGGAAACTATTCATTCAGCAACCAAAGACAAGGAACCATGCATGCTGATGAAACAAGATATACAGAAGGCTTATGACATGGTTGATTGACGCTTTCTTTGCAAAGTTTTAGAAGCATTTGGCTTCTCTCATCAGTGGATTAACTTAATCTTCAAGTTTATCTCCACGCCTAAAATTTTTGTTCTCATCAATGGGACCCCTGAAGGCTTTTTCAAGATCTCTAGGGGGGTTAGACAAGGAGATCCTCTGTCGCCTTCCCTCTTCATCATAATGGCTGAAGCTTTTGGAAGGGAAATTTTGGATGCGTATTTGAATCGAAGGATCTCAGGTATCACTGTAACTAGAAATGTTCCTAACATTACTCATCAACAGTATGCGAATGACACCATTTTACTGGGTAAGAGTTCAATCCAAGAGGCTTTGGGTTATAAAAGTATTTTGCAGACCTATATGGATGCTTTAGGATAGAAGGTGAACAAAGAGAAATCTAAGACATTCTTTTTGAATACCAGTCTAGAAATGGAAAATTTGATCTGTAGGATCATGGGATTTAAAAAGGGTGTGTTTCCATGCAAATATCTAGGTATCTCCCTAGAGAAAGGTTCGAAATACAACAAAGTTTGGATGGACATAATTGAGAAGGTAGATAAACAAATCGGGAGTCGAAAAAAAAAATGGCTCTCTAAGGCAGGTAAAATTACAAAGATCATATCAGTCCTCTTAGCCATCCCAATCTTCCCTATGGCTTGTTTACCTCTTTCTAATTGGATGTCTTCGAGATTTGAATCCAAACTTAGGAATTTTTTATGGAAAGATAAAGGAGAGGATAAGAAACTTGCCCTTATAAAATGGGATAATATATGCAAATCAAAAGAATATGGGGGCCTAGGAATTAAAAATCCCCAATGACAAAACAAGGCCTTGGGAGCAAAACTAATTTGGAGGTTATATAAGGAATCTGATAAAAAATGGGCTAAAATCATATATAACAAATATCTTAACCCGACAGACTCGGAATCTTTGTTTAGAATGAATAGACTCCCTAAAGGATCAGAATGTTGGAACTTTATGACTAGATGTCAGAATCTTATAAGTAAATTTTTAACTTGGGATGTAGGCTCAGGTGACAAAGCTCTGTTTTGGGAAGACTCGTGGGATGGACTTCCCTCGATTGAGTCCTCCCCCAGTAATTATATCCTTAAGTAAAGGTTGACCTCATTGTGGGGTAATAAAGTAAAGGACTATAAAATTAAAGATGTTTCGGATGGGGTCCTGAAATGGAAATGGTGTTCGTTGGATAATTTAGAAGTTGATTCGGACTTAATAAAGGCCTATGAGAAGATTATTTCTAGCAGAAATATCAAACAATCCACAAAGTCAGACAACCTTATCTGGGATGGATCAAAGGATGGCTCATATAGTATTAAACAAGGATATAAGACTATCATTCAATCTCAAAGATGGACTAAGATTGAAATCCCACTTAATCTATGTTGGGATGCGACATGTCTTCCTAAGGCCAGCTTCTTTTTATGGCTAGTTCTACAAAATAGGGTTCTGATTGTGGATATATTATTAAGATTCGGTATTATAGGCCCTCATTGGTGTGTTTTATGTAAGCAAAGTGATGAAAATGTAGATCACTTATTCCTCAATTTTCCTTATGCGCTCAACTGCTGGGAATGGATCAGGGCTCGTCTTGGCTAGGTTACCCCTTTGCAGAACTTCGTCAAAGGGCTTCTCGGCTCATGGCCTACGAACTTGATTCGTGGGGTATATAATAAGCTCTAGAATATTTGCCCCTTAATTGTGGTTTGGGAATTATGGAAGGAGAGAAATTGCTGCATCTTTCGAGAAAAAGCACTGAACATAGAGAGATTTTTATTAAAATTAGAAGCATCTATAGTGGAAGTGCTAAATGCTCATCTCAGGAAATCATCTAAAGAAGAAGGCTCATTCTCAATGTGGGATGGGCTTATGAAGAAGAATTGGCCCACTATTATCAACCCTCCATTGGTTTACTCTTCTCACAATAAGGAGGCAAGAGCTAATTGCAAGTGCCCCCCCCAAGGATGGCATAAGTTGAATTTTGATGGTGCGGCCTGAGACAATCCAGGTATACCTAGAATTGGCTACATAATCAACGATGATCGTGGAAAATGGATAGCAAAGTTAGCTTCACCACTGCCTCCTTCTTCTAACAACATAGCTGAATTAGAAGCTCTAGAGAAAGGATTACAACTCTGTGATAAACTAGGCTTACCCAAGATCATCATTGAAGGCGATTCTTAGATTGTCCTTAATGCAATTAGAAAGAAAAAGACTTTGAATTGGGTTCTAAATTCAAAGCTTCAAGAAGTCCTCATGCTATTAGACAAATTTGAGGAAATTCATATTACTCACATTTTTACAGAAGGGAATATGAAAGCTGATGGGTTAGCTAACAAGTGTGCGGATGGGGTTTCAATATTATCATATAATTTATAATATATAAATTAGAACCTCCCCCACAATACTTAGCCATCCTAGTAGCTGAAGACCTCTCGGGTTTTATTACAATCAGGAATAGTTATAATAAAATAGAATCATAAGGAGTTTAATTAATTTTTGGCATCTCATTTGCATTATCCCCCTACAGTCTTATCTAAATGGATCTGTTTAATTGTTTCATAAATCTTTACCTTAGCATTTGTACAAAACACATCATTAGGAGGCACTTGAAGGATCCCACTATTGGTAATCGTATTCAAAACATTCAAGATATCATGCTATTCGAGTACGATGAGGTAAGGGATCCTTATATGTGAGGTTTCATTAATAGGTGGTATGTGTCAAATCCATCATGATGGAAGTAAATCATCTATTGCATTTACAGAGGATAGAAGATGAGGGTAATAGTTACAGAGACATAGTTGGATTTAAGTTAGGGAATTTGTTGGTGGAGCTGTTTCAACAGAAACATTTGATATTGCTATCCTTGGGCATGCTAATCTCAGCTTGGATGGAGACAAATATCCATTTTTTCACTCAACTGAAAATAGGACAATGGCTTTTCTAGGGCAGGTCAAACCCGAGAGATGGAATCTTCTTCTATGGGTTGTAGATGATATGACACACTTTGTGGTGATCAGATCCATAGGTAAAGGTTTCTTCAACTACAACGCAACCTAGAGAACCAACAACACCATAATTGACTCCTTTATAGGGGTAATGATAACGACAAAGATCCAAAAAGAAGATATAGTGAGGTTTTGTTTCGATTTATTTAACCCTGTTTGGAGGAAAGGAATTGAGAAGGTGGTGCATAGCATTGATGATAAATACAGAATCCCACTACCCGAAAGGTATATGGGATTACCGCTGGGTTCTGCAAAGCTAGAGACAGCCCCTCGTCGGCAATCCCTCATTATCAGGGAAAGCCTGGCCTTCTATAGGGAATGGTCGTGGATGGAGCTAGTGTAAACTTTCTTTTACAATGGAGAAGGATAGTTGTAGAAGGAAATAACGAGTGGGTCATAGACTATCTTAAACTATTCAATGTTTACGTGCAGCCGGGAGTGATCTTTGATGACCTCAGTGATCTGGAATTCTGCACTGTTAACTCGAAAAAGATGAGCAAAAACAAGGTCTTGTTCGAACTACCCCCCTATCTTGTCGTGGATGAATCTGATGACGTTCCAGAGGTGATCATGGTTTCATGGAAGAAGTAGGAAAGGAACTGGGTTGAGGAGAACTGAATATTAAATTAGGGTTTGAACTATATTTACCTTAAGAATACGATATGTAAGCCCTTGGGTTTTTGTTCTGAGCCCTAAATATTATAATATTAGCTAGGGAAAGGAATCCAGTATACTGAATCACTAATTCTTACATAGATATATTACAGACAATTCTAGTTGTTAATTGTCTCGACCCGCTATGGGGTTTTTTGCAAGTAGTATCTGATCTATTAATAGAATGCTTAAATGTAACTAAAGGAAGCTGAAGATGGTTTTATATAATAATATTATATATGGAATGGTGTGAATTGTTGTATGTGTGAATGTTGTATTGGATGGTTTCCTGAAACCACTGTACACCTTTTGTTCTTTCAAGCTTCTTTTGGGACCTGCACCATCAATTTATTGTAGCCTTGAATATATTTAATGTTTGGCCTGATTAAGTAGGAATTATGATTATTCGATGGTAAGCTGGTCTATAGCTAAAAGGATTTTTCATTTAGTATGGTAATCAAATACGAATACAAAGTTGAATCCATATAGAATTAAATGGGGAAACGTTTGTTTCTTATTTTGTATTTTACTTCTGTAATCTAATACCAGGATCAAGTTTGTGTTTGGAATTGACATTTTGAAGGTTTTAAGACTCAGTAGAATTTTATTAAAATGTTAAATTATATTGATATGGTGATTTATTGTGGTATGTTTCCTCACAGAGGCAATATTGATATATTTAATTTTCTGATATGTCTTTGGCATATGCATATCTGAAGCTGTCTTGGATCTGGTTATGTTCATTTTATTAGGATATATTTAAAATTTTGTTTCTATACTTCACTCAAGCGTTGATTAGCATAAGTATGTTTCATCTCCATGCTCGGTTTGGAATATATTTAGATGCAATAACTTGGATCCCAGATGTAATGCCCCGCCAAGGAATCCAAAAGAATTAACCTAAAGTTTCACTAAGTTTGCTAAACATTTTTATTTTTATTTTTTTTTAAGTAAGAAAGTATAACATACACATCAAACACATAGTAGCGGAAGCAATAACATGTAATCATCAACAAACATACATCACAAGTTACACCTTAAGGATCCCAAGACGTTGAGTCACATTTAAATTTAATTAATTCTAAGTCTAACAACTACTACTTCCACATGAAAGAATAATAAGAAAGTCCAATGTCCATAATATACATTTGTTCCGAATGCCTTTTTGGCAAATTAATTCGGAATGCTCAATCATCCACTGTACATGTCACAGGGTATGAAAGGCTAAAAGAATATACATAAGTAAAAATAAAGATACATCATCCTCCAAGAATCCATGATACAAAGTACAATAAAATAAATGAAACCATATACCATACATGATACATCCATCCATCATAAAAGATATAAACATCCAACATGAAATACAACTAACCATCTATCATAAAACACAACTAAACTAAGTGTGTGGTTCCTCCCAACCATCAATAACATCATTAGACCATCATGGGCCCTAGCCATCCCCCACGCGTAACATCCCAAGTCACCGAAGAGATCATCAGTAGTATAGTAATAGGGACATCACTCCTAAAACATACTACCTTATATGCATAAAGAAATTTAACATGCTACCACATACGCATAAAGAATTCTAACATGCAAGAATAAAGCATAAGATGATCCTCCAAAGTAGAACACATCACCTAAACATTATGAACAAGCAACCCAAGAAGCTCCAGCCATGGTAGCACCAGACGGATCTCAAATGGTAAGAGTAAAAGCACTACCACCCGACCGTGTGGAACCTAAATGGTCCACTCCCACCACACTAAGGAGATAGTCTCAAGTCCCAAACAAGGTATCAAAACACAAAACACAAGTACTCTCTAAGTCTGGGAAATCCTAAAAGTATACTAACTCAAAGGTTCCAACATAGATAGACATCTAGACCCAGAGGCACACAAAGACACGTAGGAAACCTGCTATGCAAGCGGGAAAGTGTCATCGCAAAAGTCACGTAGAAGTTACCCGAGCAATCCCTTAGGAATCTCGGGTCCCTAGTGATCCCTGCGGCCACTAGTATCCTCTCATATTGACGAGGCATACTACGGAATGCAAGGTCATAACCAAGCATTCTCTCTACCCCATCCTAGCCTGTACTAGCACTCAAGGCATGGGAGAGAACATACAATTATCTTATTAGGTTCATTTAAGCCAATATTTAGGTGAGATGTTTTCACTTGTTAAAACAACTTACAATGGGTTACTCCAGGCAGCCTCTTAGGGCCCCGATCCCCATTGCAAGCCACTTCCCGACACTACACATAGATAACCTACCCTAGGCTCATGAAATCACAAATCAAAGAATAATAATAAAAGCACCTCAGTCCTATACAAGCGACTGAAAACATCAAAAGATAATCCACAATAATCACATCCATTCTCCATGAGCAACTGATAAGCATCAAAAGATAATCATAATGATCACAAAAGTTCTCTATGAGCAACTAAAGGCATCAATGATAATTCCCAATATCCAACGGTTCTCCAATGAGCAACCAAAAAGCATCCCGATAATAAATCACAATACTGATCAAAGAATCCAAAATGGTCAAGTCAACACATGACATCATCAAAAACATAACAAACACTTCAGTCCTCTCAAGCGACCGAAAAGCAATCCAAGTATAACTGATCGAGACTCAAAAATGGTTATCAAATATAACTGATCGAGACTCGAAAATGGTTAAGTCAGGTATCTCAAATATATACACCACAACGTCACATAAGAAGACAGAAAGCAATAACAACTAGTAAATACAATCATGTCATAGAGCATACCATCACATCACCAGGGTTGGGTTTAAAAGATCGAGATCAAAAACAACATAACATCACATTCACATAATCCCCAAGCCTCTAGTAACAACCTAGGACTGGTCAACACTAGGACAAAACCACTCAAAAACCCCAAACATAAACATTACATAGAAAACATCATAGTCTCACAATTGGTTTTGATTTGAAAACATACAATTGAGTTAAAGGCAAAGTTCTAGTTCAACGTGTGTTTTCAAGTAAATAAGATTTTCAGAACTACCCTTATAATTTAACCCATTCTTACATACCTATAGATTGCACAATAACCTCTATTTGCTTTCAAGTCAATTCTTTCAAAATAATCAAAAGTAATTATTTATTCAAATTATAATGTTTATTGATCTTAGAAATAAAAGCCTATAATCTTATTAAAATCGATATTAATAAAATTAAATACATTTAGAACTTAAATTAAATGTCCTTCATTATTAATTAATCTTAATTAAATCATATTTAATTAATAATTATATAACATATTCATATTATTGCACAACTTATGATTCCAGTTTATTTTAATAATAACTTAATTAAGTGTTCTACTTAAATATTATTAATTTACAATATTCAATTTTACTCCCAAAAATATTTTGATAATAATTAATTAATACTTTTTAATTAATTATCATTGTCTCATTTAATAACTTATTTTGAAATTATTTAATAAAATAACTAATATTTTATTAATAAATAATAGAAATATAATATCCATTCAATTAATCAATTATAACTATGTATTAATAGTAATTCTTGTAAATCATTTATCAAATATTAAAATTTTATAATTTAAGAACCCTTTTAATATTTAATACACATTAAATATAAATTAATTAATTAATATATTAATAATTATATAAACTAAATTTTATATAATTAAAACTTTATATAAAAAAAAAAAACTTAAAACACATTTGAAAAAGCGATTTAAAATCGCTGCAGTCAAGGCTTTTAAAGCCGCCCCTATTTTAAGACCGTGCGGCCCATTTAATACCCCTACCGCAGTACATGCGAGTCACGGACTATAGGAAATCGTGAGCCGCCGACAGTATGAGGTAAGTGAGGGTATAATGTTATTTAATTTTTATTTTATTAAAACTTTTTAAAACATTTTCCTATAAGTAATATATATATATATGTTTTGTGAATTATAAAATTCGTAATTTATTTATTTATCATTACATTTATTTTTTTAATAGATGAACTTGTTCAATTAAAAACAAATCTTTTCCACAATAATATCTTAAAATATATTTATATTTTCGTTTATATATATATAAACAATTTTCATATTAATCTGATAGGAAATTACAAACAACCATTTGAATATGTATTCTAGAATTTTCCAATTTCAAATTCAAATCTTTCCCAAATCATCTGATAAAAAGGTTTAATTAACATTCGAGTTTCTAAATTAAACTTCTTTTAATTCACCAACCCTCCCCGTTTAATTACAATTTCTTTTTCTTTTTTCTTTTTTTATACCTATGGACAAGGTTTTCAATTTGATTTATTTTTATTTCAAACATATCATACAGATGATATGCGTAGATACAGAACAAGAGAATGAAAGATTCACACAACGAAGTTCAGAGAATCTCTTTCAACAATCACAAAGAAGACAAGATAATCTAATAATCATAATTCTAACTTGGTGAACATAATTCAAGAACCTACCTGGTTCTGATGCTAAACTTGTGACACCCAGAAGATTCACTTCTATCCAAGATCCTCTCTTCAAAATTCGTTCTCAAAATTTCTTTCCAAAAATCTGTCCCCAAATTTCCGTCTCCCAAAAATTCACGGTCCCCTCAAAAATGAACCTCTAAGTTGTGATAAGGAGTTTTCTCCTCAAATCGGGGCACTAATTGTGCGTTCACTCGAGAGGACTCTTTGCTCAACTGAGTTAACTCCAAATTAACTTTTATTATCTTTTCTTTTATTTTGCATTCATCTTTTCATGCACATTAAGTTGAATTATTAAATAACTTTATTTAATATTCCACTTGACTTCTATTTTAAATTAATTTATTACTTTAATCTCATGTGCACTTTATGAAATTAAAATAACATTATTATTTTCTATTATATTATCTTTTTAATTAATTTCTCATATTTAAACTCATGCTTAGATCATGCGATCTAGAACCTTTAATAATTTAATATCTTTTCCACTTTTAATTTATTTAAGAAAAATTAATTGATAAAATATTTATTAATTCAATTAATAATAATATTTAGCATTTATTTAAAAATGAACTCTAAATATATTATTATTAAATTAAATAAATATTATCACATTCTAAAATTATACTTAAAACTTTTTATCTCCAAATTTAATTCTTTTTATTTAATTAATTTCTCAATTAATTAAATATAATTAAATATTAAAATATCATAATAATTTTCTATTAATTAAATCTTTAATTAATCATTTTAATTAGACTTAATTAATAGAAAAATACGCCAAAGACTCATAAAGACAACATATGAAAACCCATCATAGAAGAACACGTACTAAATCAAACAAAGAGGGTTATAATCACGAAATTACATCCTTTGATGCATTCGAAGGGTACTTAGCTCAGATACTTGTCCTAATTATCAATTAGGACAATTGGCTAAAGGGTTTAGGATTTGGACTTAAGAGTTTATCTCCCCTCTCTTACCATTGAGATAATGCGATAAGGTACGCTCATCCTAGCAATTCAGGGAAGTCGATACCTGGTACCTGCAACCTGCATAAAATCCACGCACGTACAAACACAATATTCTAATCTAAACAGAAAATGGCAGGAAGTGGTGCATCGTGTAGATCTCGACTAGTAGGTGACTACGACTCCCTTCCTTAACCACATCAAAAACACCATACATAAAGAAAACAAACAAGCACACCATACACATGCAGTATGGGGTAAGTATCCATAAGAAAGCACATGTGATAATAAACCATCAATATCTGAAAACATTGTATAATCATCATGCATATATGAAATATAGAGTAAAAATCAACTGAATCTAAGACAATGTCTGATAATCACCAAACAATACTACTAATCATTAAACATAAAATTAGCCTAAAAGAGTTCGACAAAAATAACAGAAATGCGAACTAGGGGCAGGCACTACATTGAACTTGTTCAATTAAAAACAAATCTTTTCCACAATAATATGTTAAAATATATTTATATTTTCGTTTATATATATATATAAACAATTTTCATATTAATCTGATAGGAAATTACAAACAACCATTTGATTTTCTATTCTAGAATTTTCCAATTTCAAATTCAAATCTTTCCCAAATCATCTGATAAAAAGGTTTAATTAACATTTGAGTTTCTAAATTAAACTTCTTTTAATTCACCAACCCTCCCCGTTTAATTACAATTTCTTTTTCTTTTTCTTTTTTTATACCTATGGACAAGGTTTTCAATTTGATTTATTTTTATTTCAAACATATCATACAGATGATATGCGTAGATACAGAACAAGAGAATGAAAGATTCACACAACGAAGTTCAGAGAATCTCTTTCAACAATCACAAAGAAGACAAGATAATCTAATAATCATAATTCTAACTTGGTGAACATAATTCAAGAACCTACATGCCTCTGATGCTAAACTTGCGACACCCAGAAGATTCACTTCTATCCAAGATCCTCTCTTCAAAATTCGTTCTCAAAATTTCTTTCCAAAAATCTGTCCCCAAATTCCCGTCTCCCAAAAATTCACTATTATAGAATGGGTCTAACTAGCTAGGTAAAGGATTTCAAAGCTTTGGCAGTACTCTGTTTCAGAACGCTTAGGGGGAATCCTTTTGAAGCATTCCAAAGATGGGTCTTTGTTTGATGCCCTATTTATTTCTTTTCGTTTTTAGGTTGGCCCATTTCTGTAGCCTCCAGAGTCATTGCCAGGTTTTTTAGGATCCCTGAAAGATTAGCTTTATGTCGCTTATAATTTTTTGGACTATTGTTAATCCGTGTTTCGAGTTGGCTTCTGAAATCATTATTATTATCTTTGATGGATTGGTATTCCCCTGTGGTTACATTATTGGTTAGTATCCCTGTAATTTTATTATGGAATACTGAAGAAAGGAGCTTCTTGGAGGGGTGGCCTGATCAGATCCATCCTGTTTCTTTGGTTATATCTTTATCCTTGCCCTCGGTTTGAATATGTACATTCTTATCTATGCTCTCAGTTTGAATATACAGAGGAATGGTAATGTTTGAAGGCATCTGTTATAGATTTATAGGTGGTACATGCAAGTTAAGATGATTTTGAGCTTAAATGATTTGGTGTAGGAGAGTATGGTTTAAGTTGAAATCATCTTTGGGTCAGCTATCAAAATTCTCTGATTATTAATTTTCTAACATAGTATGTGGTCATGCCAGATGTTTTCGTCTTCCTTATGTCATTGATAGGTGTAGTATGGATATAATAGTTAATAGTTCTTCTAGTATCATTACTTAATTTGGTAGCTTTAGGGGATAATTTAAGCATTTTGGTTCCTTTGAGACTTTTATGTTTATGTCAATTTCTGATCCAATTATAGCAATTGTTTGTTAGGATTGTTTTTAGAGCCTTTTATCTAATTTTACTCTAACCTCTTGTGGTGTTTAGCTAGCTGGATAGCTTCTTTGTTTGGTAGATCTGTATTGTTGTAGGTTGCGGTCAAGTTTGGTACTCTTTTATATAGCAGCATCTCTATGGAGACTAGATGAAATAAATTGTAAGAGGTGTACCCTTGCATTGATTGTAATGCAATTATTATAAACTAGTAATTAGGTCACTGGGGTATGCCCCTTTCATGATATGTAATGATATAGGACTTCTGTCTAGGGCTAGACTGGAGGTTTTCTTCTCCGTTCTTTCCTACCAGTGCCCACTTGAATGGAGAAAGCTTTTGTTACTCTCTTTTTATTAATAAAAGTTATCATGGCCTTGGTCGTTTACCGATCAAAAAATAATAATAATAAATTTTAAAAATTAACATTATTTTATATTATATTAAACCTTTAATTCAAATATTATTAAAATTTCTATAATACCAAATTTAACTGTATTTGTAATATAATTTTATTTTTATTTTGTAAAATAAAATTCTTTTTAAATTAATTATACATAATCTAATTAATTACAATTTTAAATATAATATAATTAAAAAATTTATAGCTATTATTATTATAAATGATAAGCCTCAAAATTTCAAACAATTAACAAATGCATACTCCATCGTTATAAATTTAATTGTAATATTTTTTTTTAGACAATAACATTTAAAAGTGAATAAATTTAAAGCCAAAATTATTTGATATCACTTTACAGTTTAGTTAAGAAGGAAGAAGTTGTGATATATGGTCAATAGTGCATGTGTGTATCTATGCTTTGACATCATGCAAACTCTGGTGACCATGGCACCTTTACTGTTTTAAAATATGGATATCACCTTATTTTTTGAGAAGAAGCATCAACAAATGACTTTCATGAAAAAGATTGTAGACAAGGCTTGATGTCCACTAGTTCTAGGCACCTGCCCTCTAGCGCTCTGAGCATTGCCCAAGGAAAAAAATGGTAGAGGTGAGGATCAGAAGAAAAAGGGTTAAAGTTCCTTCTGCCAAACACTAGTCATAGTAGCACCATCCCAAATCTTTAGACATCACATTTCTTAGTAGCAATGGAATACCTTAAACATTCAGGAGCAAGGTAACCAGGGGTCCCTCTTATTCTTGTTATAATTTGGGTCATTTCATCATCAAGGAACTTAAACATGTCAAAATCAGAGACTTCAAGCATGAAGTTCTTCTCCAAAAGAATGTTTTGAGGTTTTATATTTAAGTGCATGATGGGCTTCTTGCATTCCTCATGTAGATAGGTTAGACCTTGAGAAGTCCTGATGGAAACATTGTGTGGTTACTCCCATGGTAAGAAGACATTGTAGTTTTCTTCTAATTTCAGAGTCCCTATTCTTGGTGTAAACAACCACTTGTCTAGAAACCCATTTTGTAAAAGCTCATAAACAAATAACCTTAGTTTATCGTCTGCACAAAATCCTTTGAGTCTTACTAGATTCAAATGTCTCATGCTACCAATTTCTGGAACATCAACTCTGAATTCCTTATATCCTTATCTTGACCCATCTAATTTTTTCACTATCACTTTGTTGTTATCTTTAAAAATGCCTTTATAGATTGGCCCAAACCCCCTATTCCAAGAATTAAGTTGATGTTATCAAAGGCTTCCTTAAGTTCATGATATTTAAATCTTGGGGGAAGGCATGGAAGGGTTCTCAAGAATACTTCCTCTTCCATTTTTGGGGTTTTAATGTCCTCCCTACAAATTTCATCTCCATTGACATTTCTCTTTCGCATGGATTGAATGGTTACAATGATGATCAGGGCATAAGAAAAGAGCTCATGTTGTTATCCTTGATATGATGTCATCACTCAATGAAGTGGCGACTAATGTTTGGTTTGGTGGCATGTTATTACACACCTTGATATAGCTTTCAAGGAGTTCAAGGGGCCATCGATAATGTAAAATGAAGAAAATTATTATGGAAGAAGGTTGCACCTTGAATAGGTAGGTTTTTTTCATTAATACAAATAATTTTATTAAATAGAATGTAGGCTCTAAATTCACAAAGAGATATCAATGACTCATTCAAAGGTAGAGATTCCAGTTTTTGTAGATGGATTAACAAGAATTTCACAATACAGTTATATTTTGGTTGTGCAACCAAATCCCCAGACTTGTCAATCAAAATGATTTATATTCTACCCTTTGGAAAACTGTTGTACATGATGTTAGGCCATGTCTATAAGGAAATATCATCTTGTGTCTATGCTCCTAAGCCTCTACCCTTTTTGCAATATAATGAAGCTCAAAGGAGGAGGAGCCATGTTAGAGTACAAATTCTACTATTTGGAAGGGCTATTAGTGAAGAAAAGATCCCAGTGCTTGTATTGTGTTTGCCCACTCCCTTCGCTCTTACTCCTGTACAAGAAATCCTTCAAACTAATCCATTGTTTTAATCCAAATCTCCCCATTTAACAAAGAAGAATACAAAGAAACTAGTTGAGAGGTGTGAGAGCAATCAAACTGACCTACAAAATTAGAAAGTTAGGAATTCATTAAAAATTAATAGATTCAGACAATCTTAGTACAAGCCCAATAGTTTTATTAAATTTTAGTGTATTTATTTGTAATGATAATTAATTTTTTCCTTGGTATTTTTTTTGAGCCAATAATCATAAAGATAATTCACATTTTACATTTTTTATATCTGGAAAATATTATAAACAAGAGTTGTGTACAACTGGAGTCCCTACCTTATGCCAAGAAATAAGATAAAGTCAAAAGTAATACATTAGACAATGTATGTAATTAAATTAGAAGTTAATGTCAGAAAAGAGCAATATTTATATGTAAATCAAGTGGGTTATGAAATGTGTATCCCACACAACTTTTATCAGGCTTGTATATATTTTAGCTATCAGTGAGAAGGCAATAGCCCTAATCAACCCACTTATATGAAATCCATATGATGCCTTCTCCGACAATAGTATTCATTATCTTCATATTTTTTGTCTCTTGAATTCAAACAGAAGAAGAGGAATGCATTGACGAATCATCATCAAATGACAAAGGTTTTCTGTGCACGACAGTTTGAGGTGGTAAAAAAATAGTTAGTTTGTGGGCATACATGCATTATTTATATTTTAATTTTCTATCTAGTAATCATTGGAGAAATGAATATAGACACCATTATTCTTATTTTATTGTCTAGGTCAAAATCATGGTGATTGGCTGTGATTTTTAGTTGAAAAATGTAATGAAACATACCCTGAAATCATGTATGTGAAAACATGTTGAATGACATATAACAAACATCAAACTTAAAATAGAAATTATTGAAAGAGAAAATATATTTTGTCTAAACCCCATTTTTTTTGAGTGTATGTACAAGATCTCTAGGAAAAGAATGGAAGCAATTCTTTCCACTATAGTTTGTTTAATTTATTAAATCAATGTATGTGAAACCAACATTTTGTATGCTTTAAAATTTTAAATTGAAGGAATTTTTTTTATTGAATCAAGGATTCCTCTATGTTTGGAAGTCAGGTACATAATTCATTCTTCAAATTTACAAATATTACAATTTTTCTAATTCTTAAGAATTGAGGAGGTACACCACTAACTTCATCCATAATAGAATTTGAATTGATCCTTTAAAATGGAGGATAATTTTCTCTCTAATCCCTAAATGTATTCTTCCATGAGGGAACTCATTTAAAATTTGGATTTGAAAAAATGAAGTTTATATTTTATTGGATTAAATTTTAATAATGAATGTAATCCTTAAACTAATATAGAATGGATAACAACAAGCTCTCAGAGTTTCAAAATGATCCCTAATTATTTTGAAATGAGGCTACATGACATGCATTTTATTAGAATGAAACTTCAAACTCTATCTCACCCCATATCCTATTTGACTGGGCATCATGTCATGAATTGCAACTTGTGAAAGTGTTGAAATATCAATTGTAGAAAAAGAGCATGATGTAGCTCCCTGTAAGAGAAATACTCTTAAAAATTTATAGAGAACAATTTAGAAAATTTGAGAATTAGAATACATTAGCAATGATATTAATTTCAGGTTACTAGAATCATTATTGGAGTTGGATTGAGTGAAAGTGGATATATTACTACTAAGATGATTTTTGAAGGAAGATTTCTTTGTAGAGCATCAATGTTGAAGTAAACATTTAGAGATTTTATGTTAACATATAGAGACTTAATGTTTGAAAATGTTAATTTCTCATAACTTGGTCACATTTAATGATTTATACCTTTGTTAAAAATCATTTCACATAGTGATGAATTTGCAATTCATAATACCTACTCAAGGAATAAGATCAATAGTCCTTAGGCAAATTATGTTTCTACCAATAAGAAGAGGAATTTTCCTGTAAAACATTATGGCATTTATACTAGAAATTATCTTATAGAGAACTCCAAATAATGTCTTAGATATCTTATTATTGACAAACTAAACTAAGATTCTAAAGCTCAAAAAATATAACCTTTTATCCACTATCATATTATCTTAATTCCTATTATATGCCATAAAATAGGATACTTCAACCTTATATGTAAGATCATTTGATTTGGGAAGAATCACAACTTTCACTTCCAAAATTTGTGATACTACATATAAAGCTAAGAAACTATCAACGATACAACAAACAATAGGAAAATATAAATATTGTTGAAGTTGATGAAAGATCAACCCCGCAACTCTTAAGAATCACCTACATGCAAACACCTATCACAAAAGAAAGAAGCAAAAAGCTATGGAGCCTGGAATTGCCAAATCCATAGATGAGACATTTTTTATGAGCAAAAAGAGATATTTTTATTATCAAAAGTAGATTAGTTAATTAGTTAATTACAAAGAGAGATCGTCCTTATAAAGGAGACTGAAGCCCTAAAAAGGTTTAACCTAGGTTGTATTATAATAATTAATAAAATAATTAATTATTAGATGCCTAAAGTTTATCTTAAGTAGACTAGAATTAATTAGAAAATAATTAATTACTCTAACACCCCGCCCCACCCTGCCTCCCCCCACCCCCTTTAAAATAAACTTAAGGAGTAGCTAAAAACCTAGAAACTAGTTATAGAAAGTAGATTTGGGTCCCAAAAACAAAGCCTGATGAGGTAGCCAAGCACAACCAAATCTCTGAAAAGAGGAAAAATAGAGAAAACCACATGGGAAAAAGCCCACTCCAAAAAGAGATGGAAAATATGCTGAAAGAAACTAGTGAAGGACTGGAGAAGCCTCCAAACTAGGGAATGTCCTAGAAGATAGGAACAAAAGATGATCATGAAGAACACCACTAAAGCATGTAGAAGCTACAAAGCTCTGTCAAAAGCAACTACTGATTTGAAGAACCTCCACTAAAATAGAACCTGACTAGGTAGAGAAGACTGTAATCTGCATCAAATCACGAGGCACACAAAGACAAGAACTAAACTCAGAGGTACAAATGACATGAAACACTAAAGCCTGAAGAGTTGATCAATCAAACCAAGGAAGCATGAGAAAAAATAGAAGAACTCCCCTAATAGACAAGGGTGAGGTGACATGTAACTAGAAAAGTGAGCCAAAAGAATTGCATGTCAAGGAACGAGGATCAAGATGCACAAAAGAACACATATGTCTATATTGAGGTGATCAATCTTAGATACGTCATGAGGCTAATGTCACGGAAGGGACACTCACTAGAGAAAGGAAGATGGAAAACAATAACTAAACATCAACTCCCCATGACACTTTAATCAGAGTATTGCATGTACAATAGAGAACAAGATATGGTGAATCTCAAGAATACAATAATCTACATGAGTGTCCTCAAATGACACTACTTGAATCAGAAGGAAAAACAAGGCAAACAATTAAAATGAAAATACAAATGCAATATGGCACTTTATCCTAGTGTGTTTACAAGAATGCATACAAAGATATCCAAATAGACTAGAAGAGACATAAGACTAATACAATAAATAGTACAAGTCATGACGAAACATTTGAAGCAATGAAATCAATCCTGGGACCTGAAACAACCAAGATATCCACTAGAATGCAAAAATGCAAAAGACATAATAAAATGTGCCTGGAGCATAATCTAGAAAAACAACCAACATCATTGGAAAGAGCTCAGAAAGATATTTCCAACGATATAAAGAATTTCCAAATCTGATATTAGATGCTCAAGATATGTCCCCCGGAGTGCAAAATTGTACCCCTAACTTTGATAGTAGAAAAAGCCATAAAAAAACATCAAAACTAAAAACTAACTATACCATTGTGATGGGCTCAAAACTAGCTTTCTGATGATATCTCATTTTCAGAAAATGGAGTCTGTATGCTTGAGATATGAGCAAAAATGTGAAGGTGGGTCTAAACAAAGCCCAAAGAGGTAATAGTATATGTTGATGCAATGTTGATATGGCATTGACGTTGACAAGTAATGAGCCCAAATTTTGATGGTCAAATAGCCATTGAGGCAAAAAAAAAGCCTGAAAATGACCATTATTAGAAAAAATACCTAATCACCTGAAACAAAATAAAGTGTGACAAACTTTGTTGCCGGTAAAAAGAGCTAGTGCCAGATGAAAAATTTGGTGGCCAAGTCAAAGCATGTGTTAAAAAACATACACAAAACCCACCAATAAAAATGATGAAACACTAAAAATCATGCCAAATATCCACAAACCACCCATTTCAAACAAATCAAGACCATTGGAAATGTTTGTAAACTACCACATGGCTATGAGGTGTATCAGTGGCTGACGAGCACTAAAGATGTATAAACGGTGAGTCAAAATGCAGGCTCCAAGCAAATAACACAACTTCCAATGAGGACAGATGCCTCCACCAATAAAGATGGGCACATCACCTTTATTGCTAAAGAATATTGCCAAAAAAAATCCAATGACCTCAATGGTACACAACCTCCATAAAAAAAACTTCTACAAACTTACCAAATTGCCAAAGAAGTGCCTATTGTATGGGACCTAGACTTTAATGGAGTAGCATACCAAACAATATTGGATTTTGCTGACAGGTCACACAAGTATGAGATCTCACCATCGGGAAGGATAACATAGAATGAAATGCCCAAATCTTGTTACCAAGTGCAGGTGCCAAGGTGGTAAGGATATTTCATTATCTAGTGGGCGGGGGGGGTTGATTGAAACTACTACAACACACCCAAAAAATGCAGTCACAGGACAATTGGATTGGGAAAGCACTTGTAATTGCAACAACAATAGCAAAAGGGTTACTTGGAGTGGGGATGATGACCACTTTTGGTGGCAAGCATGTTGTTGAACGCTCTGATACCATGTTGAAGTTGATGAAAGATCAACCCCATAGCTCCTAAGAATCACCTGCATGCAAACACCTATCACAAAAGAGAGAAGCAAAAAGCTATGGAGGTTGGAATTGCCATATCCATGGAGAGACATTCTTGATGAGCAAAAAGAGAATTTGCTATTAGCAAAAGTGACTTAGTTAATTACAAAGAGAGATAGTCCTTATAAAGGAGATTAAAACCCTAAAAACGTCTAACCTAGGTTGCATTATAATAATCAATAAAATAATTAATTATTAGATGCCTAAAGTTTAGCTTAAGTATACAAGAGTTGATTAGAAAATATCTAATTACTCTAACAAATATTCCCCTCTACACTCACCTAACCCCCTATGTTTATAGTACAAAATAACATTCTATTACCCTTTCCAAGTCAGTGACATGCTTTAGCAAGATTTATACCGAACCCTTGCAATGAAAAGGACTAAAACATTAGAAAGAGAAATAAAGAATGATATTTATTATTTAGCTTTTAAAAATCCATGCTGTAATTCATATCAAAGTACTTATTCTCAATACCATCTACACAACTTTTAGATGTACAAGAAGTAGTTTAGTTGCTTGCATGAATAACATGCCTCTAAAAAGAAGCATTTAGAACATTGTAAAATCTATTTAAGTTTCTAAATCAAGAAAAATAAATTTGTATTTCTTCAGTTTATTGAAGGAAAGTACACTTAAATATTCTATACAATAATAGAAAAATCTTGCCAAACTATTTCCATCTCCATACAAATGGAATTAATTTTGCCTATATACTAATCACAACTAGTTCTTAATTTGAATAACTATTCATATTGCCCATTGCCTTCAAAACTCTTGGTCTTTGCAATTGCCCACATATTGGAAAACTTAGAATTTGTCTTAAAAATATTATAATATTGAAAGATCTAGGAACTCAATGTAGGGCAACCATAAATACCTTTTATTGTTTTTTTTTATCAAGTACTCTATACACTCATAAGATAGATCACGAAGCCATGAACTAAGGCCAACCACCTGTAAAATCGAAACATAAATTTTTAGACATCGCCACCTTTCCAACCCTACAAGAAAATATGCAGCCTTCACAAAACACTAAAAACTCGCACAACAACAATCTAGTGTAAATTGTGACAAATTCCTTAAACCCCACTCAAACATTGAATTAAGTAGCTCAATAAAAAGAGCTATCAAAACTTTGGGCTATACAAATACTTCTAAATTAGAAACCACCTTTTGCATTGTCTTCTTCTATCAAAATCTTGTTCATACTATTGCTGGCAGAAGATGATTATTTGCCATAGAAGGAAGAGAGTGATAGCAAAAAAATTCCCCTGCAAAAGCTAGTTCCCTGCAAGCAACATGGTAGTGTGCCTCATTAGAGGCAACTCATTTTCCTTGGATGCAACACAATAATAATTCCCGATATGGATTTTTATGGCACATACCATTTGGCAAGTGACAAATTCTACCAAAAGTGCCCCTGGGTAAATAACCTTATTACCTAAATTAAGCAAAACAAAAATTTATAAGAAAAAACATTAAATTAAATTAAATTACGTGGTCATAAAGTTTTTCCACTAATTATAAGACATCATAGGGTTTCGTTTTATACATTTCTTGAATCTAGTAAAATTAAACAATTTAAAATCACATTCAATTACATAGTCCACGTGAGTAGTAAAACTAGGTAGAAAAGTCAGTCAGGCCCATCATTGTTACATGTTAACTAAAATTTAAGTAAGTTTAACAATATTTTCATAATTTGACATATGTAGAGATGGATGTAGACATAGGATATGAGGAATCAAAAAATGTTGTAAGAGCTTATAGAATCTACTAAAATTAGCTATATGTACTTCTCGCTTTCATAATTGTAGCTATCAAATCTATATAGATGAAGTCAAATTTGATGAGATGTGAGGCATACAAGGTTGGATATGTGTGGAGCACAAGAAAATAATGGGCTTGAGCTGCATGGAAATGACAGTTCTAGAATATGGTGATGATATTTGAAATGTGAAGAGTTTGAGGTGAAGATGTAGTGCCTCTCCCATTTGACTTTTGTAAGTCATCCTGATGGATGCAACCTTGCTGATCTTTTGTTGTGATGGGATCATGATTGTGACCCTGAGTGGTCTACACCGTTGAGGTGTTTGGGTTTATGTTCTATATCAGTTGTTTTGATTATGCTTTTGACTGATCTTTGAGATTATGATGTGATTTTGGTTCACTGAGGTTTGTGCTAGTGGTTACCAGGATCGATGTGGTATCATGAGGTTGTTCTGTGATTACCCTGAGATGTGTGCAGAGATTGCATTATGTTCTTTTACCATGCTACACTGGACTAGGTTCCTATAGCAGTGGTTAGTCATGTTTATGACTGTGTTTGCTTATGTGTTTTAAGTGCCTTTTTTAATGCAGAGTAATCAATCATTATTAAATGTGTAAGTAATTAAATGGATTGTTCATGTGAGATTATTTGGTTATGTGTTGCGGACATTACCTTGTTATATTTCTGATTAGAGAGATAATTGTTACTCATGTTATGTTTATATTTGAGAGGACCTGAGGGTCAGATGTTACACTTTGATTTCAATATCATAGATATTAGACTACTATGTTGTTCAGTTAATCATATTGCATGATGATGCCATTTTGGGATGACAGTTTGTTTTATGATGATATCTGGTTATTTGGTATTTGGACATACCTCTGATTATGTTATGTAATGGATTTAATGCTATGGTTATTTACTTCATTCCTACGTTGTTATGCATTATGCGAACGTGAGTGATGTAAATAGATTATTTTAATATAATTAAATAAATGGTTAAATTAGGTGATTTAATGCATTTATTGCTTCGGCTATGTTATTAAATGCAATTGCACTTGATCGTGTTGTTTAGTGTGCAGGATTTATATCCCCTAGCAGTGGCACATGGAGTTAGTGATTTAGCCTTTCATATTTTACCAATGTCGTCCTTGTATGGTCGACGTATCCTTAATTAAATGTTTAATTTAAACCTTTCGATGATTATTAAATCCGAATTCATTCGCATTATGTGATTAGACCAGTAAGCGTGTCTGTGCATTTAGAGGTTTGCATTGTCGCGAAAGTTATTAAGGAGATTTATGTGTTTTTGGGTTTTCGGGCTTTTTAATTGATTTATTTTAATTTCTAGCAGCTTTGCCATAGATGAATTCCTATTTATAGGAATAACCTTTTTTCGTTTGGGTCGATTCAGGATTTAACTAGATTGGCTGGTTAAATGCCCTAATCGATTATTCACCCAAAAAGTGAATAAGTATCCAAAAAAGAATTTAATTCCTCACTTCTCACTTTCAAATTGGAAAGTTGGAGAGTAAAACCCAAAATCCTCTTCATGAGGATTTATTGTTTTGTTCGTTGTGGGAGCTACGGGCGTGGGATCATCGCGAGGTTGAGCTCATTGGATCCAGCTCGAGAAAATCTTGGATTGCCACAATTTTCAGCTACTTCTGTGAGATATTTATTTTATGGTTCAGATTCTCGTTTTGCCCTTTTGGCTATGAGGTAGGGCTTTCCTATTTTATTGTTTCTACTCCGTTTCTGCTTCTATTTTTGGTAGTCGTTGGGTTGGAGGCTGAGAACTAGTGTTCCCCTCCGTTTCTGTATGTTAGTTCTACCCAGTTGGGCGGGTATGAACATTTCCTTATTTTTTGTAATGAGGGTTTGGGATTTTACGTCGTTATGCTGGCTATTTTTGCATACGGTGTTCGATTTCATTTATTTTTGGATTTTTGGGGTTTTTGGACCCAAAGGCCAAATGGGTTTTAATTTTGAAGTTTTCCTAAATTTGGAGTTTTTACCTCGTTTTGTGTGTCGCCCTGTTTTCTCGGGCTCTCTTGGCACAATGTGGGTCGTGGACCTTGATGATCCGTTTGGATATCAGTCAGACCACTTTTGCACTTTTATGTTGCATTAGGATGCGTGTTGCATCCGTACTCCTGACGTTGTGTTCGGTTGACTGATTTTATACCTGTTATGGTTTCTGTTGGACCTTTGCTTTTGTTTCATGAGCATTAGGATTCGTGTAGAATCCATACTCTCGAATTGAGGCCGGTTGAGTAAGTTCATGACTTTTGGTCTTGTTGCATCATTGGGATTCGTGTAGAATCCATACTCTCAGATTGAGGCCGATTGAGTGATTTCATGATGTATGGTTTTATTGGCTTTGGGATTCGTGTAAAATTCATTCTCTTGAGTTCCTTTCGGTTGGGTGTTTATTTTGCATTGTGTTCTCATTCATGTCCTTGTGTTATGATCTTGGTGATGGTGGTGCGCCACACACGAGTACGTGCGCGTACATTTGTTGGGTGACTTACGAGGCCCAATCTTTCATGGATTTATCGAAAGTTATGATCATTGGGGTTGGGATGGGAGTATGCATGCCCACGGGCACTTGTTGTAGGATGAGCATGGGTAGGGTAGGGTAGCATATGGAGGGGGCTTCTATCTCGCAACCTGGGGCAGAGGATAGGAAGTTTTAAATAAGTGATAATTAAAGAAAATGTGTGACTGGTAATAAAACTTAAGATAATAAAATGTATGTGCGGGGCCCTCTATTGAGGAGTTGAAACGCACATTCCAAGCTTGGGCTTTTCGATGCCAAGCGACTCTCCATGATGCTAGTCCCTACATAGTAGCCTATTGAGTGTCTGACCAGGACCTGTACTCCTTGCATTGTCTTAGGTTCTTGGTTGCAGCCATCATACTGTCTCGCGTGAGTGTTAGTCATGGATGTTGTGTTTTATGTGTGTTTGTGGTTGGATCATTATCTCCATCAGCACGACGGGTGTGGACCTATGGGTACCACGTGGTTGGGAGGCATAGCTACATTCACCACTGCTAGGGATCAGTGTACAGAGATGATCTTTGTTCTAGTGTGACCGTTGCTGGATGCTTTCACTTGGTACTTCGGGTTTCGGAGTATGCTTTCTTGTGATTTATGCTATCATTGGGATGCTTGTATATCATGTGTAGATGATGTTATTTTATTTGACGCATTCCCTTATTATGATGTTTAGCATATGATTAGATGTTGTGAATTGTTGTATTAGCATATCTATTGCTTATTGTTGTTTAGCATGCGATAGGTGATGTTATCTACTGTAGGATTATCTTATGCTTTTCTACTAGCATGTTAGATTTCCTTATGCTTATTTTGTTGCATGTTTTTAGTAGTGACATCCCTATTACGACAGTATTGATGATTTGGTCGGTGGCTTGGGATGTTATGCGCGGGGGATGGCTAGGACCCACAATGGTCTTATGATGCTATTGACGGTTGGGAGGAAACGCGCACTTAAATTGGTTGTTCGGTTCACTATGATATTTATTTCAGTGTGTTCTTTGTTGTTGTAGTTTAGATGGATAGATGTTCTTCTTTCTGTGTTATTCTTGCACTCGAGTGTTCTTTCCTCGAGCCTTTGTGGATCCGGTACTCCCTAGTGTGGAGGTTCTTTGCTCTATTTTTGGTCCTTTTTGCTTTTGGGAGTGTTTTCGTGTTTCTATGGGCGACATTAGTTCAGCATCGTGTGACACTTTAAAAAGTATCGCACGCCCATGCAAACTATGTCCTACGACACTGTAAAGTATTGCACGCCTTCTTGAGAAATGTCATACGACATTGGAAGAGTGTCACACACCTTCTTGAGAAATGTCGTACAATGCTGAAAAGTGTCGCATGCCTTCTTGAGAAATGTCGTACGACAACTGGAAGAGTGTTGCACGCCTTAAGGAGAAGTGTCGCCCTCCCTTAGTAAAAAGTGTCACACGATTTTTGTGAAAAACCTGTGTGCTATTAGCGGGCACTTTTCTTCGTGATCCGATCTTTTTGAGAGTTGATTTGGATACCCTTTTCGGCGTTCTTCGACCCTATGTTGTTGCATTTTGCATTCAGTTGGTTTCTCTTGAAATCCAATTTTTGTGTTTTTGTTTTAGTCTCTTGGGATTTAAAATATATCGTTTAAGTATAAGTTTCTTATACTTAAGATATATTTTAATAAATGTGACGAATCTTTTGAGATAGGTCTTAGACCTCTCGGAGATAAGTTATGGATTCTAGAAAATTTTAGGGCTTCAGAAATCCAGACTTAGCCAATTTTTAGGGCTTCAAGATTTCAGGCTTAGCCAAATTTCAGGTTTCTGCATTTTACCCCAGCTTGGTGTTTTGTTGATGAGTGGTCATTTCTTGAGCCCTCATCATGTGTGTTGTTGTTGTTGGCTTTGTTTGTGCGTGTCAGTTTGGTAGTGGCATTTGGAGATTCGTTGGTTGTCGGGATTGTGTTGAAGTCTTCTGTTGCGATCTTTGTGATCCCTATATGATGTTGTCATGTGCATTCATACTTGTAAAAAAAAATTCTTGGCTTGTATTTCATCCTTGTTTCCAAGGACCTCCAGGCGGGGCATTACAGAAGATGAGAGATTTATGAACTTAAAATTTGAGGGGTGGTTTTGAGCATGTTCTCTGAGTTTAATGTTCTTGAAGAGGAAGTATCTTTTTTGAGGGTTTATAGGGTTGAGATAGGAAATTTCTTGAAGTTTTGAACATTTTTTAGAGCAGAGATTGTTTAATGATGATTTATAGAGGTGATTGAAGGTTTGTATGGGAGAAGATAAATGCAACTCAATTTTTTTAGAGAGGGAAGCTCAAAGGGAAAGGATTATGGATTTTGAGCATGAGATGTGAGAAGTTACATTTGTGAGACAAAAGGGAGGAAAAAATGTAAGTGCCTATATAGTCTAAAGGCATAACTAAGGGGTTAAACAAAAATTTCAGGAAGAAACCATAAAAAAAATTCAAGAAGAAAACAAAAAAATTCCCAAGAAATTTGGAAGGGAAAGTGCACTATTATCGAGAGACATGCTCTCTCAAAAATGAAATGGCTAAAGAGTTGGGAAAATTTGTTTTATCTAATTGTAGTTTATATCATAATATAGCCCAAAAAAAGAAATTTGAAAATTGCAGAAATATTGCTATCTGCACCACTAAAATTAGAAGGAAAAAAGAGAAAAAAAAAGTTTCAAATGAAATAAACAAGAACATAAGAACACAATCAAAATGACTAAGTATATGCAAAATCCAACTTTTAAAAAAATGACAACTTTGAACTCCTCATACATGATAGGGTTGCAAATATGTTGCAACAATGTATATGCAATCAAAAGCATGTAACTTGTGAAAGCTAAATGCTCCTAATTAAAAATGACTATATCATAGCCACTAAAGTACCAAAGAAAAGGCCACTTTCTATAGGTCAAAGTATGCATCTTTAACTTATAGGAAACATGCTCAAATCTTTTTTTGAAAACTCACAATAGAAAACATGTAATCAATTCAAGTCACATTCATGTCATCTATCTATACAGTTGTTGCATGGTTACACACCATAAATCATCTTTGTGCATGAAGAGGACACATGGGCACTAAGATATGGACATATGTTGACAACAACAAATATATCATAAATATAATTTGCGTAGCTCTCTTGTAAAAATTGTAGTTGTTGTGTTCAAATATTTCACATAATATTTGTCCCCAAAAAAGTAAAAGACCACTAGTAAAAATAAGAACAATCGATAGAAAAAAAATCAATTCTTAGAAATGACATCAAATAATTCCATTAAATCTTACAAAATATAGTCTAAAATGTTATAATCTCAAAAAGCACGCTTTCCAATTAATAAACTAATATTTAAGTGTGAAAAATCAACTATTGCGGTCACTGATTATTAATCTCCTATCATAAACGATTATTAAACTGCTGAAAATAAATTCCCAGCTAATATCAAAAAATAACACAACTGCAACTTCACTTATAAAATACGGAAAGAAATGCGCAACACAATGAACACAATATTTTCGGACAAATTGTCCCTGGAAAAACCCTTAAGGAAAAACCAGTTCTACAGATGAGGAATTATATTAAACTTCAGCAAATCAAGAGATACAAAAATTCCTTGCCTCTCACTGGCAGAACTCCGACAACCTCCTAATTTCTCCCGCTGATATTCCTCACTGCTATCCCTGCGCTAACACTGCGCCCTTGCTAACACTGCAAGACTATTTGCTAACACTGCAAACTGCTTCTCCAAAGCTTCCTATCCAAATGACCCAATGAGCCCTTTTTATACTACTCCTGTTGGTAAAGCAACGATCGAGATTAAATCAAACCAACGGCTGAGATTAAGACAACTCGACAGCCAATAATAGAATTGGTTGCAAGGTGTCCAAAAGGGAATCTCTAAAATTAGTAAATAATAACCATTTACTAATTCTTGGCAAGTGGACAAACAGCTGTCCAAACCACCCATAAATACTACTGCTATTCATAGATAAGGACGAACAGCTGTCCAAGCTACCCATAAATACTACTGCTATTTTCGGGTCAGAAATAACAGCTGTCCAACTAACAATAATTAACACTCCCTCTTAGCGAGGAAGCTGTTCTGCATGACACCCATCTTATCTCTGAAGAAGATAAATTTGGCCTTTCCCAAAGCCTTCGTCAGAATGTCTGCTACCTGCTCATCTATAGGTATGTATTGTAGTTGAACAACTCCCCTTTGTACACAATCTCTGATGAAGTGATATCCGATATCTATATGTTTAGACCTATCATGAAACACTGGATTCTCAGACAACTTGATGCAACTATGATTGTCACAATGTATCACAGTAGTCTCAACCTTCTGACCAAACAAGGCTACTAACAACTTCCGAAGCCATATAGCTTCACATGTCGCCATGCTAGCTGCTATGTATTCTGCTTCTGCTGAACTTAGAGCCACAGACTTCTGCTTCCTACTAAACCAAGATACAACTCCTGATCCCAAGTTGAAACAACACCCTGAAGTGCTCCTTTTGTCTGTTGTACTTCTTGCCCAATTTGCGTCAGTATAGCCTATCAACCTGATACCTTCACCTTGAACATATCTGATCCCATACTCGACTGTACCATGCAAGTAATGTAGCACATGCTTAGCCGCTATCCAATGCATTCTCTTTGGTTCAACCATGAACTGACTAAGAGAGTTTACTGCAAATGCTATATCTGGCCTAGTGTTAACCAAATACATAAGCGAACCAATCAACCATGTATATAAAGTGGGATTTACATCTTTCTCCTTAGATGTATCTACCTTCCTCCAATTCATGATCATGGGTGTAGACATGGCTTTGCAATCCTCCATCCCAAATTTCTTCAAGATTTCAATGCAATATTTCCCTTGACCAAGAAAAATCTCCCCATCTATCTGCCACACTTCCATGCCTAGAAGGTAGTGCATAAGTCCTAAATCCTTCATCTCAAACTCTTTTGCAAGGTTCCTCTTGCAATCCACTATGAGCCCAAGTGAACCTGTAAGAAATAGATCGTCCACATAAAGAACAAGAATGAGAATCTCACCCCTAACCATCAAGTAGTAGAGGTTAGCATCTGCTTCACTCTTCACAAAGTCCATTTTCTGCAAGTATGTATCAATGCGCTCATACCACACTCTAGGAGCCTGCTTGAGTCCATACAATGCTTTCTTCAATCTGCACACGTGGGTCTCTTTGTTGTGTGCTACAAAGCCTTCTGGTTGTTCTATGTATACCTCCTCCTTCAACTCACCATTGAGGAATGTTGTCTTGACATCCATTTGATGGATTTGCCATCCCATCTGTGCTGCAAGTGAGATTACAGCTCGTATAGAAGTATACCTAGCAACCGGAGCAAATGTCTCCTCATAGTCTATTCCCTCCTTCTGAGAGAACCCCTTTGCCATGAACCTAGCCTTATATTTCTTGATGCTACCATCTGCACCGTGCTTTATCTTATAGATCCAGCGTGATCCAACTACAACCCTATCTGTTGGTCTAGGTACTACCTCCCACACATCATTATGCATTATTGAGAAATATTCCTCAACCATAGCATCTCGCCATACCTGATGTTCTGCAGCTTCCTGATAGCTAGAAGGCTCACTATCTACCAACTGACTAACTAATGCCACATAGTCATTGAACTTGGTTGGTTGTCTTCGTTGTCTAGTACTCTTCCTAGGAGCTCCCACGAACTCCTGAGTATCCCTTTATGTATCTGGAACCACATGGTTCCTGCTGTCAACTGTAGAGGATGAAATGTCAACCTCTAAGTCTTCTAGATGCATTTCCTATTGCACTCGTTGCTCCATACTCTATGAATCTTCACTAACTGAGTCTACACTCGTACTGGTAACTGTACTTGAGCTTTGTTGCCCTTGACTTGGTCTTGGAGCTTCTGTTGGCTGCTCACTCTGATCATCTGCTGGCAAATCTCTGGATCTCCTGAATGCCTTGTCCTCCATGAACTTGACATCCCGTCTGACAATAATTCTTTTAGTCCCTGGAATAAAAATCCTGTATGCCTTTGAGGTCTCACTATACCCAACAAAGTGTTATGAAAAACTAATCTCCCAAGAACACCTACATGCATAACCCTGTCACATGGATGAAGCAAAGAACAGAAGCAAGAAATAATTATGGAGGCCAAAAAGCCAGATCCATCTTATGGACATGCAAAGAGCAATATCTCATATAATCCAATAAGTGAATCAATAAAATACAAAGAGGTGAATCCTTATAAAGGAATCACGAAACCCGAAAAGGGAAACTAAATCCTAAAAAAGCTAGGTTGCACAATATAATTAATAAAATATTAATTATATGCACCTACAAGATAGCTTAAGAAAACAAGAGTAATAGGAAACTTAATTAATTAAACCAAAGTGATTTAATTAATAAGTGTGAACAACTAATTACTCTAACACCCCCCCTTAAGCGAAGCTCAGGAGGTAAGCTAACCTAGCACAACTAAGAAAGCAAGAAAAGATGGGTCCCAACAACAAGGCTTGATTAGGTACCCAAATACAAGAAAAAGAACTAGATGAAGGAAACTAAGCCTCCAATCTAGGAAATGTCCCAAAGAAAGGAACAAGAAAGAGCATGAAGCATCTCTGAAGCATGAAGCTGCAAACACTGTCAGAAGAAACTGTTGGAACCCCCACTGAAATAGTGCATGACCAGGTAGAGAATAAAAGTCTGAAGAGCTGATCAATTGAAGAGGTGACCTCCAAAAGTAGGAATGAATGAGTGTCTATATAGTAGATGAACCATCTCACCGAAATGCATAGGTGCCTAGCCACTGCATCTGCCTAGTACATAGGAACAAAAACTAAATATGTAGATCACTCAATCGAACCAAGGAAGCAATAGAGCCAATAGGTGAACCCCCCCATAATGCTGAACAGGGAGAGGGGTGACAGGAACACTGAAATGCAATGCCAAAAACATCTGCAAGAAGAAGAATCAGGAACACCAACAGTGCAATAGAAGTACAAGCACAAGATAAAGGGTGGTGTCACCGACACACTACATGGGCTAATGTCGTGGAAGAAAAATTCACTTGACAAAGGTGGATGAGCACAAAATGGCAAAACATCATGACCGCCCATGGCACTTTATAACTGAGTGCGAGTACAAACAAACACAAGGTGTACAAGATCCCAGCTATGCAAAAGAAGACACTTTATCTCAGTGCGTTTATAGAAAAAAGAATGCAACAGAAGATAAGCATACAATGCTCAGAAGTCAGAAAGAAGAGTGAGCCAAAAGAACAGGAGAAGAGATCCAGGACCTGTAGAATCCAAGTAGTCCGCCAGAGTGCGAAAGTGCAAAACTTAGAGGAGAAAGAACCTAGAGCAGAATCTGGATAAAATACCCCTGTAATTGAATAACTCACAGAACCAGCTTTCCAATGATATAAAGCAAGCCCAAAAAAGAGTTCGAATGAGCGAGATATGGCTCCTGGAAGGCAAAACAGAACATCTGGCTTTGACTGCCAAAATAGGCAACCAAACTGCACCAAAAATCAAAAACACCTATACCATCATCTCCGTCTCAGAACCAGCTTTCTGACACATTTTTCGGATCAAAAAAATACGTCTGTATGCTCAAGTTACGGAAGAAAAACCGACAGGGCCTCCGGATGCAAGAAAAAATTATTTTTTTTAATAAAAAAATAATTAAAAAAACAAAAAACCTCCACCACCACTGCACCACCGGCGAAGCGGTGGCTGGGTGGTGGGAGGGCGGAGGCCACCACAGGCGGGGCTGTGGCGGGAACCACTGGCAGAGCCGCTGCGGGCCGGTGGCAGACCGCCAACGATGACTGCTAGCGGCTCCACTGCGATTTCTTAACCGCGGCGGCTTAAAATAGCCACAAAATCAAATTTTTTTGAAATTTTTTTGATTTTTGACGCCTCGTACTGCATGCAGGGGGCCATATGGCCCTGTCAAACAAAATTTTTTTACCTCCCAGACCAACGGTGTCTAAAATGGACAAATTAAATATGGATTCTGGGGTTTTTGGGCACTCTGAGCGCAACGGTGATGTCCGTTTGAGCCCAAAGTGACCAGAAAAAAAGGTCCCCCCTAAATCCACATAAAAAGCTTTTGAAACCCTTGAAAAATGTAGCTTCTAAAATGCTTCAACAAACCACGAACAGCGAGCAGCAAGCTTGCTCTGATACCATGTTAGATTAGGTGAAAAACTAATCTCCCAAGAACACCTACATGCATAACCCTGTCACATGGATGAAGCAAAGAACAGAAGCAAGAAACAATTATGGAGGCCAAAAAGCCAAATCCATCTTATGGACATGCAAAGAGCAATATCTCATATAATCCAATAAGTGAATCAATAAAATACAAAGAGGTGAATCCTTATAAAGGAATCATGAAACCCGAAAAGGGAAACTAAATCCTAAAAAAGCTAGGTTGCACAATATAATTAATAAAATATTAATTATATGCACCTACAAGATAGCTTAAGAAAACAAGAGTAATAGGCAACTTAATTAATTAAACCAAAGTGATTTAATTAATAAGTGCGAACAACTAATTACTCTAACACAAAGTACCCCCTCTCTGTAGTCTGATCTAACTTTGTGCATGTATCTCCAGGAATATGGCAATATGCCAAACTCCTGAATATCCTGAAGTGACTAACATCTAGCTTCTTCCTTGTGAAAGCCTCCTCTGGTGTCATCTTCCCTAGCACCTTGTGTGGAACTCTATTCTGAATGTAGACTGTTGTATTACACGCCTCTGCCCATAAGTAACGGGGCATGTCCTGGTCATGTAGCATAGCTCTTGCTGCCTCCGATATAGAATGGTTCTTCCTCTCAGCAACTCCATTCTGCTATGGATTGTAAGGAACAATCCATTCTCTCTTGATTCCTTCTCTGGTGCAGAACTCCTGGAAGACATTTCCTTTGTACTCGCCTCCATTATCTGACCGAAGAACCTTTATCTTCTTTCCTGTCGAGTTCTCCACAAGAGCCTTGAACTCTTGGAATCGACTGGAAACCTCATCCTTAGTCTTCAAGAAGTATATCCAGGTCTTTCTAGAGAAATCATCAATAAAAGTAACATAGTACTCATATCCTTTGAGATATTTTGTCGACATTGGTCCACAAACATTTGAATGTACTAGATCAAGAACACCCTTAGATCTGGTGTCACTCCTTGGAAAAGATGCTTTCACAAACTTCCCCAACACCCATCCCTTACATACATCGTCATGCTCTATGCTCACCTCTGGAACACCTGTCACGGTCTCACGAAGCAATCTAAGTGCTCCATGATGAATATGGCCCATCCTCCTATGCCATAGCTCTCCAAGATCTCTAGGATTACTGTTGCTCATAAGTGCCTTAGGAGTATCAAACTGCAATCTATAAAGGCAACCACTCCTAACTCCAACAGTTATGGGTGATTTCCAATCCTTGTGCTTAATCAACACATGTGTCCCTCTAAAGAGTACATTATACCCCCTATCTTGAAGAACAGATACAGAAATCAAATTCATACCTAAGCCTGGCACATATAACACATCATGAAGTGGAATTATCTTTCCATTCTCCCTCTGAAACTGAACAGTCCCTTTCCCAACAGGGTTGAGTTTGGACAAGTTTCCCAGAGAAATATGGATGTTGGTGTCCTCCTCCTTGTAACTGGAGAAGTACTCTCTAACTCCTATCATATGAAATGATGCCCCACTATCTATATACCAAACACACTGTGAGGTTGAGCTAACCATACAAGCTATGAGTGCAAACTCATCTTCCATTCTGCTGGAGAGTTCTTCTGCACTTGCTGAAGCTGCCACCTGCTTCTTACCCTTTTTCCTCTCTGGGCAATCACTGACATAGTGGCCAAACTCGTGACATCCAAAGCACTTGACCTTAGAAAGGTCCTTCTTCTTCTTTTCACTTTGTGAATTTGATCCTTTGCTAGATCCCTTCTTTGCTTTCCCTTTACCCGCTAGGGCAACGTTCTCTTGTTCCACCTCATTTTTCTGACTCTTGTTGGCCCTATTGACAAGACTTAGTCTAAACTCCTCCTAAGTGAAATCAGTCCATAGTCGATCCCAACTCAGTAAAGTATCTCGTCCACTGACAACTTGAACAAAGACACTCCATTGTTTAGTAAACCCATTTAGGGCTATTCTCACTAGCTCATCATCACTAGGGCTATCTCCAACATCTGCTAACTCATCCTTGACAAGTCTGAGCCTGGTGAGGTAACTTGTGACGTCTTCTCCCTGATTCATTCGGGTATTCTTTAGCTTCTCTCTGAGAATCAACTTCCTATTGGTGGTAGCATTCTGCTACAGATTTAGAATGGCCTCCCACATCTTCTTTGTTGTATCTAGCTCCGAGATATGTGGAACAATATGATCCTTGACACCATCAAGGATAATCCTCCTTGCTTTGGCATCGTCCTTCCTATATGCTGCAAGCTGTGTTGCATTCGTTGGTATAGGTACACCACTGGTAGCATAATCCTTGATACCATTCTCTTCCAACAATAAAGAAATTCTGGCCTTTTAGACACCAAAATTTGAGGCACCATCCAATCTATCCTGATCTCTCAAACCAGCTGAAGCCATCTCAAGGGTTTAAAACAATAATAAATCTAAAGAGATCAAAATTTCTTTCCTAGGGAAAAAGTCTTCTACCCTTAACAATGCTCTGATACCATGTGAAAAATCAACTATTGCAGTCACTGATTATTAATCTCCTATCATAAACGATTATTAAACTGCTGAAAATAAATTCCCAGCTAATATCGAAAAATAACACAACTGCAACTTCACTTATAAAATATGAAAAGAAATGCGCAACACAATGAACACAATATTTTTGGACAAATTGTCCCTGGAAAAACCCCTAAGGAAAAACCAGTTCTACAGATGAGGAATTATATTAAACTTCAGCAAATCAAGAGATACAAAAATTCCTTGCCTCTCACTGGCAGAACTCCAACAACCTCCTAATTTCTCCCACTGATATTCCTCACTACTATCCCTGCACTAACACTGCGCCCTTGCTAACACTGCAAAATTGTTTGCTAACACTGCAAACTGCTTCTCCAAAGCTTCCTGTCCAAATGACCCAATGACCCCTTTTTATACTACTCCTGTTGGTAAACCAACGACTGAGATTAAATCAAACCAACGGCTGAGATTAAGACAACTCGACAACCAATAATAGAATTGGTTGCAAGGTTTCCAAAAGGGAATCTCTAAAATTAGTAAATAATAACCATTTACTAATTCTTGGCAAGTGGACAAACAGCTGTCCAAACCACCCATAAATACTACTGCTATTCATAGATAACGACGAACAACTATCCAAGCTACCCATAAATACTACTGCTATTTCCAGGTCAGAAATAACAGCTGTCCAACTAACAATAATTAACATTAAGAAGAGGTTGAAAACTTTAGTCTCCCCTTGTGTCAGGGACTAATATATAAACATTAAAAATATGTATATGTTGGAAAAAATTCTATAAGATTATTGGCTTATGTAGTCGATTTATTTGCATCTAATCAATACATTAGTATCTTAGTATATCCAAGAACTAATAAAATTAATAATAAAAGAGCTTTGGACAAGCTTAAGTCCTTGCCTGTTTGTCTAAAAATGAAGATAAATTTTAGATCTTCCATTAGTTTTTACAATTTACTAAATTTGTAATAAGTTAAGTTACATATATGTATCATAAAAAATTGATGTTGGACAACAAAATTTCACATTATCTCTTGAATATTTCACACTCTAATTTTAGAGGAAAAGAATATTCTCAAATGATTTATGTTATTGAATTTATTTCCCTAATAAAATGATATTAATTATTTAATATTTAGATCCATCGATCATTTAACTATAAAATAGATTATTATTGATAATATATTATATATATTACAAAAAAAATTGTATATTACACTACAACACAACATTGCAAAATTATGTATAAAATTGTATTTAATTAACAAATTATTATTATTTTCATTGTATTGAATTAAATTATTTATAAAATACATTTCCTCTTTAAACTTTTTAGATATTATTCTTATTTGTGCAATTATTTAATTAAATAATAAATATAATTCTTATTTAAATATTCATTTTAACAATACAATATTTTTTTCTAAATTGCATATAAAAATTGTGCAACATTTTTTTAAGTGCATCTGAATGAATTGGTTTGATTTAAAGTTAACTATAAAATAAAAAAATTAAATAACAAAAAGTATTAAATATCAAGAAATTATCAATCCAAAATGATGAAACAACTAAAAAAAATACAGTTATGTTGTGCAAGGGCATGGACTGCCATCATTACATTGACTGGTGAATATGTTTGCAACGATGGCCAAGATTGCAATATTTTGTTTATCGGGCGACCATTAGATAAACTAAAAAATAGATACTATGACCCAAAATTAATTAATTTAGAAGTAATCTTTCATTTTAGTTGAATGCAATGTAACTTGTAATCTCGCAGCTAAACAACATTAACGAAATTGGTTTGGATATGTTTGTTCATTACAAATCTAACACACATGTAGACAACAAGGAAGCTCTTTGCCCTTTTAATGTTCTTAAGATGGAATTTCACCAACAAAAAACAAAACAACAAAAAGTTTGAGGTGGTTTACAACAACGGTTTCGGTTCAACAACTTGGGGATGAGATAAGCCATCCTTAAATGAGGAGGAATGTAGAAGTCATATGAAGAAACCAATCAGTTGAGAGAGTTGCACGAGTCCCTCATCCGTTGCCTCCTCATTGACGTCTTTACAAGAGCCAAAGATGAGCTTTCTCTAGCTACCATGCATTCTTCCATGCTTCTCTGGTTGAACAAATTTACTTATAGTTGTTCAGGCATTTAGAGGGAAGTGATGGAAGCGCTACAATTGTTGTTCAACTAGAACTTGACGCCCATGAAAAGAAAAAGAAAACAACAAAACAAATAGAAAAAGAAAAGAAAAAGACAACACAATTCTGTCATGCAGGGGCGTAGACTTCCATTATTACTTTGACTAGTGAATATGTTTACAATGATGGCCAAGATTGCAATATTTTGTTTATCGAGCGACCATTTGATAAACTAGAAAATAGATACCGTGACCCAAAATTAATTAATTTAAAAGCAATCTTTCATTTCAGTGGAATGCAATGTAAGTTGTAACCATGTTAGTTGAACAACATTAAAACCATTGGTTTAGATATGTTTGTCCATTACAAATCCAACACCCCTGTAGACAACAAGGAAGCTCTTTGCCCTTTTAATGTTCTCAAGATGGAATCCCACCAACATAAAACAAAACAACTAAAAGTTTGAGGTGGTTTACAACAACGATTTTAGTTTAACAACTTGGTGATGAGATAATCCATTCTTAAATAAGGAGGAATGCAGAAGCCAGGTTGAGAAACCAATCAGTTAAGCGAGTCACACGAGTCCCTCATCCACTGCCTCCTCGCCAACATCTTTACAAGAGTCGGAGATGAGCTTTCTCTGTCTACCACACATTCCACCATGCTACCCTAGTTGAACAGATTCACTTACAATTTTTCGAGCATTCAATGGGAAGTGATGCAAGTGCTACAATTACTACTCAACTGGAACTTGATGTTCATGGTTCTGCTACAAGAATGTGAGAAGCTTCCAGATAATTTTTTTTATTAAAAAATAAATAAACCTTGAGCGAAATTAAACACAACTAATATAAAAATGAGAATAAATGTTAATAAATTAATTTCAACGTAAGATAGTTCACAAACTTTAGAACTTTGTTATATTGATTATATTGTAAAAAATTAGTTCCGTGCCTATATATATAGGAAGGGACTAATCATGCTCTTGTCCTATAATAGTAAATGTAAAGAAGGCCCGTGATAAATGCGACCTCTTTGTGACAGATGAGGAATAGGGTTTCATTTTGAACAGCTTATAAGTAAATTGCTTTAGCGTAGCTACGGTGATAACCTTATACTCTGAATGCATGGCGAGAAGAGGCTGGAGGATCCAGTGAGGGTATGACTGGGTTTTTGCGCAGTATGAGGAGCGTCAGGCTTTGGAGGATTGGTAAAATTAGATTGATGATTGTTTAATCTTGCCAGTCCCTCCAAAGCCTACACTCTTTACTGCACAACCCCGTCCTTCCTTCACGGTGCTATTTTATTCTTCAAAATCTGTTAATACATGGTAAGGTCTACCTTTTAAAATTTAGTTTTCTGCAATGGGCACGGCTTTTACTTTTGAGGGCCTTCATTTGGCGTTTTAGGTTTATATTTGTAGGTTTTTCTTTTCCATTCTTCTCTAGGTAACACCAGTTTTTTTGCAGTGTGAGCCTCTGTTAGTGTTCTGATTTTTGGGTTATTTATGTCAGATGTTAGTCCCTGTATTCTTTTGGTAAATAAATTATACGAACTTAGAGATCTAAGTAGGGACGCCTTATTCCTGCGGCAGGGTTTGCATATTTGTCTGGTTTGTAGAATGGAAGATTTTTGTTATCTACTTCCTATTGATAAGAGAGATTTATCTAGTGGTCCCATGCAATGAGTCTCGGTCTGGATGCAAATAGAAATCCCGGGTATTTCTATCCAAGTACAAAACCCGGAAGCTACAAATACAGTTGCAGCAACATAGCTTAATAGGTATTATGTGGGGTTAAAAGGGTAAGCCCTCCAAAACATCATTCTGATTTTTGTGCTTCATTTGTAATCTCTTGAGTTTTTGTCTGTTAGAGGTGGTTAGGTAGCAAAATTAGGGAAGCCTGGCTTCTTCATCGGATCAAGCCTGTTAGCGCTCATCAACAAATTAATAAATAAAAATATAAAATTAAACAATTATTGGATGCTAAGATATACATCCTTTTACCTTAATTAAAACCCAACGAAATGGTTTGAATATGGTTTTTAATAAACTCTATAATTACTTTGACAGCAAAACAGCTTTATCGTTCGGTACATAGCTGTTTACTTTTTCCAGCCGCCTTAAAGGCAATCCTTCTGAATATGAGCCCAAAGGAGGCTGACCGAATAAAAAAAGACAAAAAGCTATAAGCTTGTAAAATTCAAGCAAGAAAGTGCACATCTGCGAAACAATCACACTAACCAAGGCTTGGCTGAACCCTAGGTCTGTCACTTTTTGGGACTTTGCCATAACGCATCATATGCTTACTGGAGAAAAAAAACATTGTTATAATGACTTCCTTATAGCCCTTCCACGGATAGGCCGCCTTTGGCCTGCCAGCGCCACTTCTTACTTCAGGCTTTGAACATGGAAAGCATCGTCTCCATTTCATTTTCGTGCACATTTTAGCAGGCAAACAATTCAACTTACATAAAAATGGCTCATTAAGATTGCTAATAGTTAGATGGCTTTAAGCCTCTGCCATGATGGACTTTTTCTGGGGGCCCTCAAGCTTCCGCACACTCGCATCATGAACTGCCCAAAGAAGAGGTCTTTGATTGTAAAAGGCAGTGCTTGGAAACTATATACTTAAGCCTTAAACTCTAGGAGTCTGTCTATTGCATAGGATACTGGAAGATAAATGTCAAAAGCTTGTGAGGATTGTAGTTGCAAGTTCTGATTTCAATGTTGCCACTCAAGCTTCGACATGTTTGCAACCTTATTGCAACCTACTTTTATCCCGCAATAGCGATGACCTTGTACAAATCAGGGTGGCCGTAAAGTTTATTTTCCTTCTTTTTTAATACGTCTTTGAACACTTTGGTTTTTCTGAGATTGTGAGCTCTTTGCAATGTAAAAAGAATTTAAACACCATTGTAAAGATCTTTAGATTTTTTTCATTGCAATCAACAACTATTAACTTGATAGCAGGGCATTTCACGTGTGGCTTCATTTCTGAGGCCACTGTATCAGCTCGGGAATGCTTCAATGTTCGACCAACCATTTTATCGCTTGAATCGAAATTCGTATATTGGTACATAGAATTCTGTTCTGCACCATACATTTGTAAAATACTTTATAATTTTATGTTCCAAATGCACATGGCCTACTAGTTTTCCTAATTTAGAATTGTATTGTTGAATTATGTTCAAATTAAGATGTGGATCTCTAT
The DNA here is from genome assembly GCA_028749045.1 of Cupressus sempervirens. Taxonomy (NCBI): domain Eukaryota; kingdom Viridiplantae; phylum Streptophyta; class Pinopsida; order Cupressales; family Cupressaceae; genus Cupressus; species Cupressus sempervirens. Next base: position 637,944,888 of record CM053791.1, read on the forward strand.
CATTTGTTTAGGTACAGTTCGTGTTCAGGTCTTGGGCTGGTTCCCTTATAGGTTCCCCCAGGGACCTTCCCTGGCTCCCTAGAAATGATATTAGATAGTGATGCAAGCGTGGAACTAGAATTGACATTAGTAGTGTCATATATGTAGTTGGAGTTTATATAGAGATTCTAATTTTTTTTAAGGGATTTTGGCAATTTTTCATAGATAATATTTTTTTTGTGTTTTTAGTATTTAAGCTGTTTTAAAAGCTTTGCATGAGAGTAAGTCTCTACCATTGTTGTCAAATCTAAAATTCAGATTTCTGAGTTGAAAGAAAATATGACCTATATGGGAGTATGATGTAATTTATGTTGAAGATGGTTTATCCGTTTGTAGAATCCAATTGTGTTAGTTGTTGAAAATTCTGTATTTGATGCAGTAGTCAATGTTTATTTGCATGTATTTTGTATTCTTCATTTGGTTTCAAAGCAAGAAGATCTGGGGAATTGTTGCGACTTTGGGCATGCTGTTTGAAGATAAAGGAACTGAGGAGCGTGCTGTTGAAGAAAGGATTGCAAATCTTAAAAACATTTGTTGTATGTTTGTGAAAAAAAATTGTATGAAGTAGACCGGCACAGATAATGTCTTTGGTTTGAGATAGAGATTCATAGAGGAAGGAAGCAGATTGTGAAGCCACCAATCAATTGCGTATCAGGTAACTTAAATATTGATGGCAAAAATTGGTAAAAAAAATAAAAATTGCAAATTAAATTTATGAGAAGGATAGTTAGGTGGAAGAAATGGCTGAAATTAAGAACTGCAATTTACAAATGATAGAAAAACTGAAATACTTTGGAAAAGAAAATCTCAGTATTTATGTGAATTCCAGAATCCTGGGAAAGAATTATACAATGTTAAAGTAAGAAGCATAGAGTTGGAAGAAAAATTAAAATTGCTTGACAAAGTACACAGATGAATAATAGTTTGGAAAATAAATACTAGTGTTGGAAAATGAAAGTAATGTTTGAAATTTAAGCCATTAGTTTGTGAAGTCTAATGTGGGAGAGAAGGTTTGTGTTATGCTTTTGATCAAATTGTTGATTTGTGTGAGGTTCTTTTGATAAATAACGCGAGCTTGAAGGTTTGGATGTGTCTATCTATAAATTTTGCAGCTTGGGTTTTAAAAGCAAATGAAGGTTTGAAAAGCATGCTGCTTTGAAATCTATGAAGAGAATGAGTTATGATGGAAGAGACCTAGGAAAGCATGGACAATGAATAAGGGAGCCCACTCAGCCAATTTTGAAACCAATGATCGAACATCACAGATCTAGTAAAAATGATAGAATTGATGTTGCTAGTGTTTTGGGTTAATGCAACTTTGTTAAAAGAATGCAGTGTTCGCATCGTCATAGCCACAGGGAAGGACATAAAGCAGAGAAGTGTTGGGATCTTCACCCTTGTTCTATTTGTGGGTTAAAGAATCACGCTAAACAAACATGTTGGAATGTAGAGAGGAATAGACAACACCCTTGTTCTATTTGTGGGTTGAAGAATCACTCTATACAGACATGCAGGAGCAGAGAGGAATAGACAACACCCTTGTTCTATTTGTGGGTTGAAGAATTACTCGAAACAAACATGCTGGAACAGATAGATGAATCGACAAACTACGAAAAACTGTATACAGATAAGTTACGGATGGATTGATGGATCCAGATGGCAAAAGGTTCCAAATATGTTCAAAAGGTTATATAAAATTAAATGTTCACATGCTGATGACAGTTGTGTCGAATCAAAGTTTCCATTTTTGAGTCGAGTGGTTGATATTTGTTTGCTATGATTGACCCATTAAAGTATCTTGAGTTTTCTCTATGTTAGAAAAGGGAAAACCTTGTGATCTCTTGCGAAGGAGAGAGATGAACATATGGGTGCTTAACTTCTAAGTGTACCTAGTGAGTTTATAAGACCAGAATGATGATGACACTACATGGTGAAAAAGTTTCAATCCCTGAATCTACTTAGCATCAAGGGGGAATATGTTGGATAATGATGCAAGTGTGTAACTAGAAATGATTTTAGTAATGTCAAATATGCAGTTGGGGTTTTTGGAAAGACATTGTAAATTAGTTTTAAGTGGCTCTGGTAATTTTTTAGAGATAGTACTTTGAATGTTTTTAGTGTTTAAGTTGGTTTAAAAGCTTTGCACAAGATTGCAAGTCTATCATCATTGTTGTCAAATCTAAAAGTCAGATTTGTGTCCCGAGGGAAGATGAAACCAAAACCCCCAGATTCTGGTTCGGGTGCAGTTCTGGTTCTGGTTCCTCTCGGATTTCTCCCGGGTTCTGCCCAGGTTCCAGAATGGATAATGATGCAAGTGTGTAACTAGAGATGATTATAGTAATGTTGAATATGCAGTTGGGGTTTTTGGGAAGACATTGTGAATTAGTTTGAAGTGGCTCTGGTAATTTTTTACAGATAGTACTTTGAATGTTTTTAGTGTTTAAGTTGTTTTAAAAGCTTTGCACGAGATTGCAAGTCTATCATCATTGTTGTCAAATCTAAAAGTCAGATTTGTGTCTCGAGTGAAGATGAAACCAAAACCCCCAGATTCTGCCCAGGTTCCAGAATGGAATCCAGGTTCCCTACAGGTTCCTCGAACCCAGACAGAATCTGGGAGGAACCCGTGAGTTTGGTTGTCCAAAAAGGTGCACCACTTTTTTTTATAATTATAATTTTTAAATTAAAGTGAAACTAGACCCTAATTTGTCTAATAAAGGTTGCCTGAAGTTATTTGATGGTCATTTCAGACTTTTGCAAAGTATAAATATGATAATAATCATCTATTGACAATTATGGATTTTTATCATATTATGTAAATCGCATTTCTTATTATTATCATTATATGTTTGAACATTGAAGTTTTGAACTAATGATGAATGAGCATTGACATTTATGAATATACATATATACGCACATATATATTTCATTAATGTCTATATATGTATACACCTATGGAACCGGAATCCAGCCCAAAATATTTTTTGCCGAATCCCTGAACTTGAATCCGAGTCTGAACCAGATCCAGGGTTGGCTACTCAATAAAAACTCTATATGGAAGCATGATGGAATTGATGTTGAATTAATATAAGATGTTTATGTGTTTCGTTGTTGCAAATTTTGTCTCTGATATTGGATTCTGTTTATTTGCATGTATTTTGTATTCTTGCCTACCCTACAAATGAAAGGAGGAAAAAACCAGTTATTCAAGTTAAACATAGAATTCATTGAGTAAAATTCAGAGTTTTAAAATTAAACATGTAATAGATAAACATCTCTGCTACCCAGCAAACATCACAGGCTCGTTTTCTCTTACTGCAAATAAATTGCCGCAGGCAGATTTAAAATTTGCCGCAGAAACTCCTACAGGCAGGTATAGCACAGTTCAGACTTGTAGCAATGGAACTTTCAACAGGTAGCAATTGGTATATTTTGTTTCGGACATGCTATATGAGTCCCCTGCACTTTTCATCTTCAGGAGCCTTCTTATCTTTTAAATTTTCAGGCTATCTGCCCATTTCCCTTGAAGATTTCCTGGTGGGTTTCCTCTTTTCTATTTCTCAACGAGACTTCCTCTTCTCATAATTGCAAAATCAATTTCAATATTGATTTTCATTTGGTCATTCTGGTTGATTTTTTGCTTTTTTGTGAGGGCTTCTTGTTTCTATTTGATGACTTGCACTTTCTTTGGTCTTTTGGGAAGTCCCTGCGTTGCCTCTGATTTAGTAGAGGTGAATATAACTGCCATTAGATCCCCACCAGTTACGAAGACCTTATTGCTTTTGATGGAAAAGAATCTGAAGACTATTAACTATTACTTCTAATTTCGAATTTTAATTGTATTGACATATTGAGGCTTAAGTATTTTCAATTTTGCATTTTTTTGATAATGTGGTAGTTGCCAAAGTGCCCAGCCTACAAGATCATACTCTTACAATTGACAAGGCAACCATGTGAAGTGCATAAGGATCTAGGGGAGAAGCATTATAGGGGAGGGATCCAGATCCCAATAATCATAGGCTCCTATGCACGCCCTCCTAGATTACCAAGTGCCAAATGTTTGTAGAGACTCAAGGGTCTAATTTACACTTTCATATAGTGGGGACTAAATTTGATAGAAAGCAGGAGCAAGCAGGAGCTGGTAATGAAAGCATGTATCTCTTGTCGAAGACTTGTTGGCAGATTGTGCTAATGATCATCAAGTCAGGAAGAGAAGATACTACAGGTTGACTGTTAAATAAAAGGCTATGGAATATCTCCAGTCCCAGACCAACCATTGGGCTCCAAGAAGCATATGACAGATACCAAGTCTACCAACAAGCCATCCTAATTAAGGTTGGAGAAATTATATCTCTTAATGAGATATTCAAAAAGGTCTTATAGTACACGTTTACAACCATCTATGAGCGAAAAGAAAAATAGATAGATCAATTAGCGCCTATAGCAATGTTCTTCACATATGGAGAAGAAGGAACCTTTAAAATCCAGTGTTACAGGGCTCGAACTTGCCTCTGACTTGGAAAGTCAAAATTGGGCTTGGACTCTGACTTGGCAACCGAACTTGGCAAGGACTCGAAAAATTGAAAAACCCATGAAATTCAAAAATTTTAAAGGATTTTAAAGTTTTTTTTAATGCATCTTTTAGTCAATTAACATCAAATACACAAATATTTGAGATAAATAGAAGCAACTTAATGCACACACAAAATTTTGCATAGAGCAATAAGTATAAAAGCCAATTTGTGAAGGAAAAAAATTGAATAACACTATATAAAGTAATAAACATAGTGTCACTGCAATGTCAAATCTCTACAATATTCATGGATTACGAAATCCACATAATTTTCATCATCTACTTCTAAATTTTTTGATGTCTACAATTACTTGATCAGAAGGGAAGAAAGTTGAGAAGTGTTCTATTTGTATCAGTCCAACCATCAATCATGATGGTGCAACCTTTCGTCTTTCACACCTCACACTACTCTTCAGTTGCACCTTCTACATCAGCCACCTTTTGGGTCAAAATAGGACCCCCTAGCTCGTCAACACTAGGGGCTTTGAACCCCGAACCACAAACAACATCGATTGCAATTTGCCAATAAGGGGACCTAAAACAAATTAAATGAAAATTGAACAAATTAGTATATTATATTATTACTAGTAAATTTATAAACAAATTAAAATAAACAAAATAAACATATTATTGTCTCTTGAAACTTGAAAGCAAGAGAAGACATATGAATTAAATAAATATCTTGCTGCATTGAATGAAATGTTGTTGTAGATGAAGAAGTCTCCAGTTCCAATTTTGCATTATTATGCTTCTTCTTGTTCCAACCCATGCTCTCAAGCGATGGTTGTGCACCTGGAGCCGTGCGTGGAACAAAGATCAAATCAAGTGTTAATTTTTTTTATGAATGTAAGGCCCAATGGATATAGTGGTAAAAGCAGCAGTAGTAGTAGTTGGAGTGGGGGGTAATGGAGAGTGAAAACTAAAAGATCCGTCTTGTGCTAGTTGTGCCATTTTTTTTTTTTTTTGGCTTCTTTTTCAATTCCTTTTTCTCCATTTTTTCCTCTACAAGAGCTTGCATGTCTTGCATAACATTGTGGGGTACTTCTTTGCATTTTTTAACATCATGCCTAGGTATATGTGCTAGGTGATACTTAAATCTATTTATGCCTCCCCTGTTATATGTTACATTGCAATGCCAACATGTAACAACTCCTTTGTTGTGGCCCGGGATGGCATGTTTCTAAGCCCTATCCTTTGCTCTTGCCGCTGGGTCTGCATCATGGTTACATGCAAACTCAGTTACATGTGGGTGCTGTTGCAATATGAAAATATTATAAAAAGAAAAAAGTTAGCATCAAATCAAAATTTTAAACTTTAGGACATTCTTAGTGCTTATTTATCAAGTTTGTCATCGAGATAAATTAGAATCAATCTAAATAGTAGATACTAGAAGCAGAGACTAAAACAAATGTAAACACAATAGAAAGTAAAAAATATGAATGTAAAAAATTTTACAAAACAACACAAAGAAATGCAAGTGAGTTAGTAGAAGCCTCTTCCAAATGCTTCCTTAAGCTCCTCTCAATGCTTAAGTGTAAGTTACAAAGTTGCACAAACCATCAACAATTGATATGGGAGAGCCAACCAATTTGTTAATTTCTCTTTCAAAACCCCAATACTCTTTTTTAACTCTTTCTTCTTTATCACAAGCGTTAGCTAAGGGTGGAATGACCTTTTTAGGTCAACTTAACCTTTTATTTTAATTTATTTTCTCTTTATGGCTTTAGCCGCCAGCGAGAGTCTTGAGCTTGGGACTTGACGAGTTTGGCGAGTCTATAGACTCGGCAACTCCACGTGAACTCTGCCAAGTCCGAGTCCAGAGGCCATTTGCCTCCAAAATGTGGACTCCGGCTGAGACTTGAAGAGCCGTAACTATGGTAAAATCAATAAAGGAAAAGGTAGGGTCAAAGCTCCGTGGAAGAAAAGAATAATATAGAAAGAAACAAGTTATACGAGTAGCCAAGCTGTCAAGAAGGTATACAAGAGAAAAGTGGCAGCTTAAGAAGTAGACGGAGAGATTCCCCTCAAAAGAAAGAAGAGAATGAAACTCCCAACTCTCCCCAAACATTCTCTTTGGAGGCTTCAACTGAAGCTGCTCCTTTTATGCCGCATACAATATGCATATCCACAAGTCGTTCAAGTGTCCAATGAAGTTAAATTGCTCATTCTATGAGCCTATTCTTCTCTCAAGCTCCTACCATCATTGTCTTTATGTCAGCTCCCTCACCATCATTCCGCTCATTTGATTGTTTAATAGAATAAAGAGCTACTATATCCCAAAAATTTCCTTCATCACTGATAAGGTAAATCCAGTTCTCTTCTGAGTCTTGATTATCTTAGTCAATAATTGACCAAGTAATAGAAGAAAAGGAAAAGCAACAACCTGAGCAAGAGCATTGGAGACTGAAGTCATTATCTTTCCAAGGAGATCATTACCAGTAGCAGCAGAACTGGACTCTAGTCAACACACAATCTCCAGTAGGGCAAATTGGAGCACCTGTAAGTCTAAAAGGCGTACAATTAGAGGAAGTTGTGTGCCTGAGCAATAAGAAGATATATAGCTGAAAAAGAATTAGAGGAGATGGCTAAAGGAGAGAAATTTAAAAGAACAAGAAGAAGTTACACTCCCAACAAACTGTAAAAACAACAAATGCAACTAGTTATACATTCTCCACAATAGCTTAGCCGAAAAAACCAAGGGCCTGATAATTGATTGGGAAGAACTTGGTACAAATGGTCAAAATTTGATAAAGATCGAAGTAGTGAGCCAGGTGGATGATCCTTAGTTGCTCATAAAGGATAACATATTAGTTGAGAATTTTTGCAACCAACTACTCGTATAGGTAGGAGATTATATAGTTCAAGAACAAAATGGTGCAAAAGACTCATGAATATCAAGTGTTAGATCCTAACAACCTAAAGGATTTCAACTCGGGACAACTACCATTCGTAAGTGACAAATGGGCAAATGCCTCAACTGCAATTGCATCCAAATGAAATGTGGTCCCTTGAATAAAATTTAAAGAATAACTACAAAATATCAGACGTGTGAAGAAAATACACACAATCCGAGTAACCTTTGTAGCCACGCTGGGAACTCCCTCTCAAATTTGTCGGAATTATATATTAGATCCCATGGATTGGATTGATGTTTGTGTTAAGGAAAAATAATATCTTGTAACACAATGTATCTTAGATTAAACATAATAGTTTTTGACTCTAGAAGTCACTTGATAAATAGTTTTCGACTCTAAAGTCACTTGATATAAAGTAAACTACAATATTCATAAGCTAACCCATGCTTAAATTAAATGAATTTTTATTTGAAATCTTAAGTCAATTTGACCATTAAATCAAACATAAATTTTTACATTTAAATTAAATAATACATTAATTTTTTAATTATTCAAAATTTATAGTGGTACAAATTATTTTCTTCAAATTTTGTATTTTTGCAATGGCTTTGCTACCATGGACAACATATGATGAGGACAAGGCCAACTTAGTAGGAAAGGTAGTGCATAGGGGGAGGAGATGTTAAATGATAAATGACAAGAATAAAGAGAACAAAGTACTCAACCAAGTTTCAGATTAAGATGCCATGTGGCATGCACAAAGGCAACATAAGTTGTCTTATTTGTAAAAGATAATTATAGACAAAGTCCAAGAGAAATGTGTATGAGGTAAATAAATGTAGATTGCTAAAGAGCATCCAAACTAATAAATCTTAAAATAATATTACAAGGAACCCAAATTAAACTAATGATTGTGCAAAGAAGCACACAAATAGGTTGTACAATGGAGAAACATTATAATGAAGGTGAATTGAAACCGTATAATTAAAAGATAAATAAATAGGAAGAAGATAATTTTAACGATTATAAGGCTAAACATAGTTGGGCAATTTGCCAAATTTAGTAAATTAGTTCGTTCTTTTTTTTATGGAATTTGATGATGAGTGGTCTCAAACTTCTTAATGTACTTGTTGAAAAGTTATGTCAAGAGCTAGTTGTTCAAATATTCATAAATTTTCCCACAATGTCTTGTCCTTTAAGCAACATACACAACAATAAAATGTTGTCCAATTTCCACATTCCTAGAATTGCAACCCTCCATCCCTCCCCCCCCCTTACTCCCTCACCACACCTCTTTTTGCCATTTTCAATAGCTAGTCTCACAACAATGTTGTTGAGAGTTAATTACATAAGCCTTTGGAAGTTGATCGCATGTGGGATTAAACTTGTTGATATAGTATTTTTGTTTCTTTCTATCTCAGCAACCTAATTTCTCTTGGAAAACTTATCCATAACGAAAACCTTTAATTCTTTGTCATTTGTTGTGCACATTGAATTGAATATCCCATTTACTCATCCAATTGATGTTTTATTGCATCTATGCCTTCTTCTTTTTACACAATATATCATTAAAGAAAACCTTAGGCCATCTACTTTCTTCCATTTTTTTAGTTGTTCATAAGATAGGCTATGAGATACACCATAGCCATTGCTTCAATCTGAACAACTTTCATTTTTACATTATATCGTTGGAACAATGCTTTAGATTTTGAACTTTCTTGTGATCAGATGGTTTTGGATTCCCTCTATTTGCTTCCATTGTGAGGCTAAGGTGTTGTTGGCCCATACTTCACAACCTTAAAGAACAAAAAGAGATTTAGGAGTTTTCCAATCCCAAACCGCTTCCTTTCTACCTCTATGTGGTAGAGAACAACTTGAGATACCTGACAAATAATGTATTAATGCTCTTAAGGATATCCTAGATTATCAATAGGTTATTGAAGAATCCTTTTTAATAGGTGATTTGGTTGTTTATTAAAATCAATGTAATGTTAATGCTCTCTACCAAGTGAGAAAGGGAAAATTCAGTCCCAATTGACTTGTTCTTGAAGTTTTTGTGTCATGCCCAAAATATTAGGGCAAAACACACACAACAATTTATTTATTTTTAATAAGGGACAAATGAAGATTAACTATTTAAAACATAACCATTAACTTTCCTTACCAATGAGCACTAGAGTCACACAAATTAAACCTTTACTAACCACTTAATTCTAAACCTAAATTTATTAGAAATAAAACATTCCTAAAGGTAATAACAATATAATTGATACACTACGATTTAGATAATAAAATAAAACAAGCTTCCCTAACTTACCAACCTAACATTTTAATTGAAAAATTAACTCCATACTTATAACAATCTAATTTATATTAGTCTACCATTACGATTGAAATCGAAGACTAAGGTTAATTCAAAAAGGTCTATAAGTCAACTAAACACCCCCTTTTCTTTTCTTTTTTATCTACTATAATTTTTTGATCAACTTTTAAGTGCCAAAATAGGGTTCCATCTAACTCTTCTCGAAATCTGTAAAACTAAACAATAACGTAAACTATAATACAACTATAACAAATGATGCTAAAATAAGAGATTATCTAATTAAGAGCTAACTTAATTCTAATAGTTATCATATTTTAAGGCTTTAAACTTTTACTAATCTAATTTTTAAATAAAATTAAATAAATAATTAAGACATTAACATTCCTAACTTATATAGCTAATAATAACTATTAACATTACTTAAAAATTTACTACATTAATATTACAACAAGTACTAACATTACATTACTACTAACACTAATTAAACTTGACTACTACTAATTTAAATTACAACTAAATCTAATACTAACATAAAACATAAACTAACTATACTAACCTAACATTCATTCTATCCACAAACATTACCTACCCATACCCCCTTACCCTAGGCCAAGTGGGCCAGCTACTCACGTTTCCCACATCCCAATGGCATTGCGCTGCCCTAAGTCTGCAGTACGCAGACCTGTCCCCCTCTTAAGTCTTCGGTGAGTGGGGATGATGGAGCCAACGTTTGCGAGAAGGGGTGGTGGCATTTTTTTCCTTGCAATAAATTCTTCTGAAGACACTTACCTAGCTCCAAGGCTCCTCCAACTTGTCCCACGCTTCCCCAAGGTACTGACACGCTGACTAGGTATGTCAGCGCAACACCTTCCTCTGTTTGCGTGGGTGAATGGGCAATATAAACCAGCGCATGGGGAAAGAGGGTGGTACTTGGAGGAGTAAATAAGGTAGGTTCCAAGTTAAGGGAATGAAACACATTCTTTCTTATTTCCCAAATCGATATGACCCTTCACCTTGTTGCACGTACCTTGCTACGGAATGATGAGATTTGCTATGCTTAGCATTGAAACGAGTTAAGGGAAAGGGATAATATATGGTTAAATAAAGTATAGTGGGTGAGTCCTTTAAGTTAGATTTGGTTTTAATAAAATGAATAGACATAAAGTATTAGGCTAGCACCATGCCTCTTAGTCTTTAGAAATTTAATGCAAAAGTAAGGTTGTTGAGGAATGTCAACGAAAAGTTCTTTTAATTATTATAATTTTCAAATGCATTGAATTTATATTCATTTTAAAGATTTAGTATTAATTTTAGTGCAATCTAAAAGAATAATACAGAGAATATTCTCTGTGATTTTGGGAAGATTTAAATTTCTCCCATACATTCCAGAGAGCCTTTTTGACCTGGAGATGCACATTTTTTTTTTTTAAAGAAGCCAATTTTGACTAAGTGCTAACATGTTTTCTTGCTAAAATTCTTTGGTAAACAAGGCGAGTTAAACATTTCTAGAGGCAATATGGAGTTCCTATGAACAAGCACTCTAATGAAAAAGAACACAAAGGATCATAATTCTCTTACTACTATAGTTCATGTTAATTCAATCATCTAACGACAAGGATGTGTGGTTTGTGTATAATCATCATAAAACAAGGCATGTGTTCTTTCTTATTTATTTAAATTCAAAGCAATTCAAAACCTCTTAATCAATATGCTCTTGCTTTTTTTTGAATCTTATCAAGGAATTATGATCCTAAATTTAAAATTCAAAAAGGTGATGAATAATTCTCATCAATTTTAATTGTATGACTATTGTAACTTAACAATGAAAGTGCTAGTTTGGTGATCACAATATAGAATTGATATTATAACATGTTAATGTTCAAACATTGAGTTGAAACTTCAACACATCCATTTGCCTTTCATTATCATAATTGAAACTCAGAATTTCCCAATTCAAGTCATTTACTATCATTCTATTCTCTCATAAACATATGCAAAAATTGAAATCACATGAGGGCAATACAAGGAGCATTTCATAATCTTTTCCTTTCTCTATTATTCATCTTGGTTCAAGGCTCCATCGGGAAAGAACCAGTAAGAAAACCCGATGTCTTTGCCACTACATCAAATTCAATTACAACTTACATAGTATTACAATTCATTGAGTTTTCTTCAAGGCTTCCACAAGAGAACTTTTATCAAATGTCTTCATTGCATCAAGGCAAAACATGGAAGAGACAAGAACCAACATGGAGATAAACAACACAAGGAGATAAGCAAATTGAACATGCATTCCCACCCGGTTGCACAATAAGTCCAACAACAAACCAATATAGGGGAAAGGTGGATTTTCTCAATAGGAGAAGTCAATCACCATACCTTCACTTAGCCCTTTCGGGGCTAAAACTTCAAGAACTTCCATTCTTTCACAAGACCCTTTCAAGGCTATATCCACAAGGATTTTCATTCTTTTCCACATTCAAGAATTCTCAATAACAACAAGGTATGGGATGACAAGTAGGGGCCCATACACCCTACCCTTTCTCCCTCCTCTCTCCATGAGAGGAGACTCTACACTATTGAGGTCCAACTAATGCCCTTTCCCCCAAGCATAGCCACTTCTTCCCTATCCAAGAGTGAGTGTTGCCAAAAACATCCCCATGAAAACCTCTCAAAACAATCAACACACCAAGAAGGCATATAAATAACATCAAAAGAAACAAGATAAAATCCCTCCCAAATCCACCCCCAACACACAACAAGAAATGCAAAACTACATAATGTCTCCAACATGATTCAAGCAAGATTCAAATATGAACACACATGAAGAACCATTCATGGAGTGAAGAACTCCTACCTTCTTAAAAGAGTTATGGCAATGGTGGTTTGAGAAGAGCTTCCCTTTCTTCCTTCAATCTTCAAGACTTCCTCCAAAACTAGAGGATTGGGTGACAAAACTAAACTCCCCCCAAATAGCCTCTAAGTATGGTCCTTGACTCCACTAAGCTTCAAGTAACTCAAGATGGAGGTTTGGTTTCACTAACCCAAGTAAAGAACAACCCATTTTCGAAATCAGTCTATAATAGGGTTTTTAAGAGACCCTAAGAGTCAACCTAGGAGGCTAAAGGGTTGGAAAGTACCCCCACCCATACCCTTTACCGATAGGGGTACTTAAATTTAATGTCTCTAAGCCTTTAAAGGCTTATTAGGAACAATTAAAAGTTAGGAGAATAGTAAGATCAAATTACAACCTTTAAAGAATTACAATATAAGGTTAGCACAAAATTTACAAGTAGTTTAGCTCCACTTTTCTATTGAGTTGTCTCGGTTAATTTTCCTGCACACTCATTGCACACATCAGTAGGTCCAAAACCACATGCATAATGTGAATTACATATTAGAGGAATTATATAAATTAAAGCATCCATTTCTCAATTAAATCGTTGTTTATCTAATTCTTCTCATATTTCTAACCTTTCGACTTGCATAACCAATTGTATTAGTGTTGCATACATTTTCTTCATCGTTATACATATTTATAAGCATTAAATGACAAAATCAAATAACTGAAGTAAGCATCACACATCGTAAAAATAGCTTAACAATGTTCAATGTATCCAATAATGTTCTGACATAACAAAGCATGAGCATCAAAATAATAATGTATCCTTAGTGCTAGGATGGGTCAGGGCGAGGCCTCACATTTTGACTTAGGTGCTTATAAAATAATAGATATATATGGTATGCCTCTCAAAGATCTCATAAATGCTATATGCATTTGTGTCAATGGTAGGCCTAACCTTGTTTATATTTTCTTTGTTTTGAGATCTACCTTTTTGTTCTTTATTTATTTTAGTAGTCTATTAATATAGATTTCTTCATTGAAACACAATATACAATATGAACTAGGAAGCAATGCAAAGGGGTGGATCATTTCTCCTTTTCAAAGTTGTGTGTGATAACTATAAACTTCAAACTTCTTAAATTGATTGCCAAACATAAATATAACAATGCACAACAATATGAAAACCAACACCATAACATGAGAATTTTTGTTCTCAAGGAAAACCCTGTTAAGGGAAAAACCCCAATGGGGATGATACCCACAACATCATGCACTATATGAAAATATCCCTTTTAGTGCATCCATTTAGTATGTCTGTTAGTAGTTGAGAATAAAAAGCCTTACTACTTAAGCACACTGCCCAAGGAGAGAAGGTTAATTCCACCTTCATGAAGACTCGTTGTCTAAAATGCGAAGGTTAAAGTCACATTCAAGAATTTACAAACATAAATGATGAGCTAGCTGGTGATAACATACTTGTCATAATAGTTCAAAAGAATTGCACTAGGAATGATACCAAATTCCACCCATACCTCTTCTCAAAGCATTTGACAATCCTTTAACTTTACTCTAATATACAACATCAAGGCTTGTATACATAACAATCATTCCAAACCATTCCATACATTACAAATGAGGAAATTACTTTCCTTTATACATGTTACAACCAAGCAATTAGGTCGGCCAATTCAGACTACTCCAAAGGACAAATAAATAAATAGACCCATGCTAGGACATACATCTCTTCTTAAGTAAATATACAAGTACAATTCATAAGATACTAAGATCCATAATTAACTCTTGCCACATTAATTAACATGCTACACCATCCTATTGGCTACCAAAATAGTATTCTACATTGTAGCAATCAATCCATCATGAGCCAAATAACCAATAAATCCGAAAACATGTGTCAATCCAAGTCTTCTAGCATGTATTATGCCTGAAAACCTCAAGTCCAGCTTGCAATCATGTTATACTCAAAATTCTGCAACCAACTCTAGCATAATTCTCTGTTACTAGCCTACAACCGGTCTTCACCAAATCAACAGTAACTCACTCAAATCAACACGTAAAGAGTTGTGATTGTAGACATAAGGTCTACAGTCATCCTACAACATATATCCATGCTCACATACTCATTAATGTCATACACTATCTGTACTGTACTAATCAATAACTTATAACATACAAAATCTAAATTTATCTAACCTCATTCTAAAACTACATAACATATGTTGACATCAATAACAAAACCCATGATCAAACCATCATGTCAACAACAATTCTAACTATACAATTTCCCCTTATCTCTAAAAACCAAGGGAAATGAACACATGACAAAAGAGACCATGAAAGGGATCTACTAACTTGGGGTTAGTATGATCATATGATAACACAATTATATTAGAATTATATTAAAATGAACTGTCATCATTCCCCAAAGGTGGCATAATTTCAAGCACAATGAAAGAATGCCATGTAAAAGATATGAAGAATAATATTTTTGGGCCAAAATCACGGAGAGCAAAAATAATAGGTAGTGACCATTTTGTGTCATCTCTAATCAAACAACACAAAGGCACATTTATAAATAGTGATACAAGCACAAGCACAACATAAGATATAACAACATATAGAAGAAATAAGATAAAAATAAAGGAATGTCGCAATAAGTTGATTCTTTCATCACCTTGCACTAACATAGCAACAAGGTTCATCTAAAGAAATATAAACAAAAAATATAAAAAGAAACACATCACGGGGGGAGTACATTACGACAAGAAAATGCAATGAATCCTTCATACAAGAGGAGCTAGACAATTGTATCATCTCACCCCCCTTGTTGGTCTATAGTGTTTGGGGAAGGTGGAAACTACACAAGAGGAGCAACATCAATCATGATAGATGGAACAATAACTAGTTCCAAATAGGTACCACACTGTGAGGATGGGTCACTTTGTAATTAACTAAGAGTAATAGATAGTTATTTTGCAAACATAGCTGGAGGATGATGATTAACATGAATAAGCTAATACGTATCATCAGAATCACTAGCATGAACATCATCATTTGCATTAGAAACATGGAAATCATAATCGCCAAGAGTACCTTTTTTACCAAAATTAATTGTAATAGAATCTAATATACAAATAAAATTCTCATGATTTTTTCAATTTCATATTTTTCAAACTAACTACCCCCCCTTGGGCTATACATAAGTTGGTCAAAGGGAATCAAAGAATCAATAGGTGTCTTAGGAGAGGAAATATTTTGGGAAACATGCTTATAGATTCTGTTATGCCATTTTTACAGTAGTTATGAGAACAATGATTATGTCTTGTTTTGCATGAGATTTGATTTGGTATAAGATCAATCAACATCAAGTTCTTTTCTTATTTAAGAGAAAGAATGAAAGGAACCATACTACATTGAGAGATAACACTGAAAAAATACTTACAAGATATAGGAGGTGGAAAAAAAGCATATAGAAGAGGTGTCAAAGGTGTAGGATGTTGTCCAGGTCTAAAACAAGGGTAAGGAGATGTGACATCCTTAGGATCACTATATATTAAAATTTATTTTATATTTTATTTTGTTAGAAAGATAACATAAATTCCTATTGTCTAGATGTTTTTAATATTTTTTCCCCCAATTTAATATTTCCCATAACTTCGAGCAAGGAAATTGCTAAATGGTTAGACACACCTATATTTTATAAAAATAAAAATAGAAAGTCATAAATATATATATATATATATATATATATATATATATATATATATATATATATATATATATATATATATATATATATATATATATATATATATATATTAGAACCATAATCATTGAAAATATTTTTTAGCACCATTTGACACTTGGATTTTTGAAGATTATTCTATTTGGTCCTTGATCCAAAGCTTCAAAGGGCAAAATGTGCATAAACAAGTTGGCTTTGGGGAATGCCATAACATGGGCCTTCACACGAAGACCCCTTCACACAAACCCCACCTCCTTCGGTTGAAGACTCACTCACATGAACACTCTTAGTACAAACACTAACACAACAACCAATGCCACTTTTGGTAAGTAGGCCATATGATTTGTTTTGGTGTGATTGATCATTTAGGTATAAATAAAAGTTACCCTTTTCCATATTTTTAAAAATAAAATAACAAACTTAATTCATATATTTTTAATAAAGAAGGATATTTTGGTTCATGGTGATTTTTCAAGGGCATTTATTTGAAGACAGGAAATGGCAAATAAAAGGACAAAGCAACATAAACTTGGAAGAAAGTGGTCACCTAATAGAGAAAAAAAAAATTCTAACATTGCATTGACACATTATTATTAAACTAAAGTAGGAATGCATCTTTCATTTAATCTCTCTCTCTCCCTCTCTCTCTCTCTCTCTCTCTCTCTCTGTGCTTGTTTATCTCTCTCTTTTTAGGACCTCTTAAGATATTTGAGGACCCATTATGACCTCTTGAGAGAATGGTGACCCTTAGGATCCTCATAATCCATTAGTGTACCCTAGGATTCCATGAAAGCCATCAATGTATCATAATGCCAATTAATGTACTTTAGGACCACTTATCACCCATCAATGTATTCTAGGACTTATTAATACATAAGAGGACCCCTTATATCTCTTAAAACACTCATGAGACCTTAAGAAATCTTAGGACTTATCATAAGACCCCATAGGACTAGTTAAGACACCTTGTGCCCCTTAAGACATTCTAGGGAAAACTAATGTAATGATGTATCCCAAGACCCCTTATCTTGGTACTTATGACACATATGACCCATAATGTATCATAAGTCCCCTTAGTACCTCCTAATTAACACATCATAGGAAACATTAATGCTATCATACGACCTCCTTATGACTAATTAAGACAACTAGTACCCATCATGGTGGTTCTTATGACACATGGGAGTTAAGACACCCTATGACCAATTAGTGTATCATATGACCCTTAGGACCTCTTAAAACAATCAAGATCCCTTAAGATATCCTAGGCCCCATTGATTTTATCACAGAACCCCTTAGGACAAGTTAAGACACCTAATACCCCTTAATGCATCCTGGGACAAATTAATATAAGTACATATCCTAAGACCCTATAGGAGGGTACTTATGACCCATAGGACTTGTTATGACATCTTAGGACCCTTAATGAATTGTAGGACCCCTTCGAGCCTCTTAAGACAATTAAGAGCCCTTAAGACACCCTAAGATCCATTAATGTTATCATAGGAACCTTTAGGACTAGTTATGACACCTCGTACCCCTTAAGACATCTTAGAACAAATTAATGTAATTATGTATCCTAGGACCCCTTAAGAATGTACTTATGATAGATAAAACATGTTAATAAATCCTAGGAGCTATTAATATGTAATATGACCCTTAGGATTACTTAACACACCTATGACCCCTTGATAAATCCTAAGATGCCTTTTGACTCATTACTGTATCGTAAGACTCATTCAAAATGATTAAATTTCTTAGGATCTCATAGGATGCATTAATACATCCCACACGACCCATTGATACATATGACAACCCATTAGGACCACCTAAGGAACTTATAGCTCTCTATTATTTGAAATAAAGTATGTTTGAAATTGACCCCTTATCTCACATAAAAAGATAATTACTTTTTAGTCTTATGACATAGTCTTTTTACTTTAAAGTCTTAGTATATAGTTTATTTACTCTATTTAGGATCCCTTAGGACCACCCAAGGAATCTCTCTCTCTCTCTCTCTCTCACACACACACACACACACACACACACACACCCTTTAGGACCACATAGGACAAATAATATCTGTTTATTTACTTCACAGTCTTTTAAATCTATTTAGATCTCTCCAATGTCTTTTTGTTATATTTATGTCTCTCTCTACCCCTTTTGGCTTTTAATATGTTTTTCTAGTTTTTAATGTTGTTTTAGATATTTTTACTCTATTTAAGTTTCTTATTACTTTTTCACTTTATTTAGGTCATTTTCATCTCTCCAAGTCCTCTCTCTCTAGTTACAATAATCATAGCATTTTTAATCTACTTTTTACTATATTTAGGTCTCTCTCTCTCTCTCTCTCTAAAATTATCTAATAGTTTTCTAATTTCTTTCTAACATTTTCTAATATATATCTAAATTTCCTAAGATTTTCTAACAAATATCTAGTTCTTTTAAATAAAAAACACTCAAATTTGCTAAAAATGAAAATAGACAAATTACATAAAATTATAATATGATAACTACCTAAAATTAATTTAAAAACATAATATTAACAATCATAAAAAAAGGAACAAATTATTGCACCTAGTATGAACAAAGGTCGATCTCTACACCAAAAAAGATCACAAGCCACTTCCAACAACCTCCTCCAACCAAGGTGTTCTCTCCAAGACTTTTGGTCCCTAGAAGTCAATAAAAAAAAGTAACAATAAACTTTCCGCACTGGGAACTTATATTAAATTTGGTTGAGAGGGCCTTCGCATGAAGACTCTTATGTCGTCATGTTTACACAAAGGACCCCCTTTGCACAAACTACCCTACATCATTGTATTCGCTTAAAGGGAATTTTCCACTTAGTGTAAACACCTCTATTCAAATGAAGGGGTTGAGTATGGGTAGTTTTCAATTGCATGATTTTTCTTTGTGGCTAAAAGTGGGACTCAATTTTGTGGGGTTACCCTATATAACCACCCATGCACACAATTCTCAGATTTGTAGGTGTGGAGGACTTTACAAATATGTGTATAAACAAAATCAAGTTCTCTTGCTTGTAACTGATGGAAATATTGTCATTGATGTCAAAGACGTTTGGGAGATTGATAAAGAATTATCATTGATTTTAATATTATAAACATGAGTAATGAAATGCATAAAAAGATATTAAATATTCAACATACATGAAAGCTAAAATAGTTCACTTGCAATTCGATTCACTACAACAACAATGATATTGGTAGAAAGTTAGAAGACATTCATGCACCCAAAAAGAATAAATGAAGACCAGTTTCATCAATATCAATATTAGAGATATTAAATATAATGAGGAACTGAGAGGTGTATAAGAAATGACATGCACATTTATATTAGGTAAATCTGATATAGTTGTATTAGGACTTGATAAGACTAAAAGAGAAGTCAAGTTTATATAATTGATTATGCACTCTTGAATTGTTAAAATAATTGTGCATTGCATTTATACAAATCAAATACTATATATGAATAGAAGAGTATATACATATGTAAAAGAAGATTTACACAAAAGAGTTCCATATGTCAAAAGTCAAAATTGAGCAACATATGTAGCATTTGACCTTGTTCATGGCATATTGCTCTTGGCAAGAAATACCTGCCAAGTCTTTTCAAGCTAGTGAATCCAAGTTATATATGAGAAGATGTTGAGAGTTTTAGGCAACATATGGAGTTATATAGTAGACCAGAAAATGATTATGGTAGAAAAAATAAAGATAATATATGATCCTTTGTGTTGTATTTTTAAATGAAATAAATGGAAGCTACTCTTCATGTCAATATGAAGTACTGGGGAGAGTCTTCAACAGTTGATTTTAATGGAGCATAAATATTCTTGTTGACTTATGGAGTGAAACACATGGCAACCGTAAATAACTTGAAATAAGTGGAATATAAATAAGGCCAGTAACAACTTTTGAAGTCATATAGCTTCACATGTCACCATGGTAGTTGCTATATATCATACTTCTGCTAAACTTAGAGCCACAAATTTATGCTTCCTACTGAACCAAGAAACAACTCCTAATCCCAAACTGAAACAACACCTTGAAGTGCTCCTTTTGTCCATTGTATTTCCTTCCCAATCTGTGTTTGTAGTCCAATGGTAATGACAATTACCTTCCAAGCAGTATATCGTGGTTGACTCCTAGCAGACACAACAATAATCAATAGCTACAACAGTAATTTTCACATGTTACTAGAGTTGTGTTGAGGGTATAAAATATTTTTCGTAGGAAAGAAATTGAGGACTTATAAAACCCAATTGATCTCTTTAGATTTATCATTGCTATTATCCCTTGAAATGGCTTCAGTTGGTTTGAGAGATCAAGACAGATTGGATGATGCCTCAAATTTTGGTGTCTGGAAGGCTAGAATTTCTTTATTGTCAGAAGATAATGGTTACAAGGATTATGTTACCACTGTTGTAGCTATACCTATGGATGCAACACAACTTGCAACATACATGAAGGACAATGCCAAGGCGAGGAGGATAATCCTTAATGGTGTCAAGGATCATATTGTTCCACATATCTCAGAGCTAAATATAGTGAAGAAAATGTGGGATGCCACTTTGAATCTATATCAAAATGCTACCACTAATAGGAAGATGATTCTCAGAGAAAAGTTGAAGAATACCCAGATGAACTAGGGAGAAGACATTAGAAGTTACCTCACCAGGCTTAGACTTGTCAAGGATAAGTTAACGACTATTGGAGACACTCCTAGTAATGATGAGCTAGTATGAATAGCCCTAAATGGGTTTAATAATTAGTACAGTGTCTTTCTTCAAGTTTTTAGTGGATGAGACACCTTACTGACTTGGGATCAACTATGGAGTGATTTCACTCAGGAGGAGTTTAGACTAAGTCTTGTCAATGGGGCCAACAAGAGTTAGAAAAGTAAGGTGGAACAAGAGAATGTTTCCCTAGCAGGAAAAGGGATAGAAAATAAGGGGTCTAGCAAAGGATCAAATTCACAAAGTGAGAAGAAGAAGGAGCTTTCGAAGATCAAGTTCTTTGGCCGTCACGAGTACCACTATGTCAATGATTTCCCATAAAGGAAGAATGGAAAGAAGCATGTGGCAGCTTCAACAAGTGTAGAAGAAATCTCTAGTAGAATGGAAGATGAGTTTGCACTCATAGCTTGTATGGTTAGCTCAACCTCATAGTGTGTTTGGTATATAGATAGTGGGGTGTCATTTCATATGAAAGGAGTTAGAGAGTACTTCTTCAGTAATAAGGAGGTGACCACCAATATCTAGATTTCTATGGGAAACTTGTCCAAACTCAACTTAGTTGGGAAAGGGACTGTTCAGCTTCAGAGGGAGAATGGAAAGATAATTTGACTTCATAATGTGTTGCATGTGCTAGGCTTAGGTATGAATCTAGTTCCTATATCTGTCCTTCAAGATAAGGGGTATAATGTACTCTTTAGAGGGGCACATGTGTTGATCAAGCATAAGGATTGGAAATCACCAATAACTATAGGAGCTAGAATTGGTTTCCTTCATAGGTTGTAGTTTGATACTCCTAAGGCATTCATGAGAAAAAATAATCTTAAAGATCTCAGAGAGCTATGGTAAAGGAGGATTGGGACATATTCATCATGAAACACTTGATTTTCTTCGTGAGACAATGATATGTGTTCCAGAAGTGAGCATAGAGCATGATGATGTATGTAAAGGATGTGTGTTGGGGAAGTTTGCGAAAGCATCTTTTCTAAGGAGTGAAAATAGATCTAAGGGTGTTCTTGATCTAATACATTAAAATGTATGTGGACCAATGTCGATGGAATCTCTTAGAGATATGAGTACTATGTTACTTTTATTGATGATTTCTCCAGGAAGACCTAGATATACTTCTTGAAGACCAAGGATGAGGTTTTTTTTTGGTTCCAAGAGTTTAAGGCTCTCGTGGAGAACATGATAGGAAGGAAGATAAAGGTTCTTCGGTCAGACAATGGAGGTGTATACAAAGAAAATGTCTTCCAAGTGTTTTGTACTAGAGAAGGAGTCAAGAGAGAGCGGATTGTTCCTTATAATCCACAACATAATGGAGTAGTTAAGAGGAAGAACCATTCTATGTTGGAGGCAACAAGGCCTATGCTACATGACTAGGACATGCCCTTCTACTTATGTGCATAGGTGTATAGTATAATAGTTTACATTCAAAATAGGGTTCCACATAAGGTACTAGGGAAGATGACACCAAAGGAAACTTTTAGAGGGAAGAAGCTAGATGTTGATCACTTCAAGATTTAGGAGTTTGGCATATTGTCATATTCCAAATGATACATGTGCGAAGTTAGATTAGACTACAAAGAAGGGGTAATTTGTTGGGTACAATGAAACCTCAAAGGCATATAGGAATATATTCTAGGAACGAGAAGAATTATTATGAGACACAATGTCAAGTTCATGAATGACAAGGCATTTAGAAGGTCCAAGGATTTTTCAGCAAATGATCAAAGTGAGCAGTCAACAAAAGCTCCAAGTGAAAGTCAAGGAAAACAAAGCTCAAGTACAATTACTAGTACAAGCATAGGCTTAGTGTTGGAAAACTAATTGAAAAGGATTGTTGAAAGAGGGAGATTGTTGTTAAAAGAATGTTCTCAATCATTTTTTTTTCATTGACGTCAAACCTATTATTTGTTGGAATGACAATTGCTTATAAGATCCAAGTATTATCACTTAGTTGATTGATGAAGAGGATTTAATCAACAAGATGTAATAAGAGCAACTAAGGGAAAGGTTGAGTTATGGTTTTGTAATGAAGTGCAAGGATCAAATAAGACAATGGTTAAATGATGTATTGATAACATACTTGAAAATAAAAAGGTTGGTCACACTTAGAAACCTTAGAGGAATAAGTTGGAATAAGGTTGAATACAAAGCTTAACTAAGTTCATTAGTGAGTCTCGAGCAAGCTAGTTCAAGCTGAGCAAATTTTCAGTTAGAGCCGAGCAAATGGAAAATCTAGTGTGTGTCGAGTGATATAGAAGGAGCCGAGTGTGTTCAGGTGCCGAGCAAAGTAACAGGTGCCAAGCATCATAAAATCTTAGTGGATGCCGAGTGAATCCATAGTAGGTGCCAAGCATTAGTAAAACATAGTTGATGCCGAATAACATAGTATGTGCCGAGCACCATAATTTCAATAGTGCCAAGCTGCTACATTATTGAAAATGTCAAAGATTTACCAAATCTGAGCCAACAAAGTTGTTACCTTGAATTTTGTGAACCAGTTGGATGATAAGGATGATGAGCTAGTGGCACATAATTCTATGTAAACCATTTTAAAGAAAATTCAAGAGGATTCTTCATGATGTTTCTAGAAGGAACAAAATGTGGGTTAGATTCAATGAATCCTACCTAATCCATTTGAACTGAAATTAAAGAAGGGAAGAATCGAGCAAGAAAAGAAACTCTAGACTTCTATTTTAGGAGTCATAGACCAAGAAGTAAGAGTTGTTGGTGTGCCAAATTGTTAAGTGGTTGAAGGGTGTCAAATAAAAGGCATCTAGGAGAAGGAAGAATAGAGTATAGAGACTCTGCTTCGATTAGTGGTCAGAAAGAGAGGATTGCGCTGGTACATTGAGCATGGAGACTCAAGGAGACAAAGCTTGAAAGGAGGACAAGCTATCAGAACTGCAGAAACTGAAAGCCAGACAATGTTATGAGCTAAAGAGTGATTTGAAATTTGCAAGATAAGTTGTATGCTATAATCAGATCAAAAGCCCTTATTGTTACTCTCTAGCAATTGTATCAGTTAGGGTAAAATCCTATGGACTTAGGTTGGTTTAAAAACCATTTGTAAATCCTTTAACAGGGTGACATTCCAAGTGAATTTTCTAAAGTCCTCTAACTAGGCTTACTTCTAACAGGGTGGTTAAATCCTTTAACCAAGTCACATTTAATAGTGTGTTGTAGCCTTTAACAAGGCAAGCCTTTCATAGGGCATCACTTTAGAAGAGTGAGAATTGAGTAGCATGTTACTAGTGGTTTTTTCCAAATTGGGTTTCCATGTAAATCATTGTGTTATGTGTTGATCTTTTCATGTGTTATGCTTACATGTTGATTTATAGTAACCTACTAAATTAGAAAAGTCTAAGCTTAGATGAATGAATAGTTTGATGGGCACACTTTACTTGATGAAAAAGTTTGAATTGGACATTTAGACCTTGAATAATTGATTCACCCCCCACTCTCAGTTATTCTAAAGCATTTCTAACAATTGGTATCAGAGCCATCTGCTGATTTAGTTTAAAGATACTAGAAGCAGGAAGATCAAGATGTCTAAGAGAGAAGTTCCCAAGCTTAACATAGATAACTTTACTGCATGGTAGAGTCTAATGAAACTACACCTTGGATTAATAAGTGATCATGCAAAAACCTCAATAGGAGTGGAACATGTAGATCCAGCTGGACCTCTCTTTGTAGATGATTCGAACAAAAGAAAGGAGCACAATTAGGCAATGTTGAAGATTGCCTCTGCACTTAGTTATGCTGAATTTGATGACATCAAAGGTTGTGACACTGCATTCAAAATGTCGAAAGCCCTATCAAATATCTATGGAGGAGATCAGAATGTTCAAAGAGAAAAAAGAGAAAGCCTCAGAGGAAAGTTTGATGACATGAAAATGGAGGAAGGTGAAAATGCTGCTCGACATGCTGCTAGAATGAAATAAGTGGTAAGTGCAATAACAAGTTTGGGTGGTCAATTGGAAGAAGAGACTGTCAATAGCAAATACTTGAGAACCTTGCCCCCTATCTATGCTATTAGTGTTTTAGCCATCCAAGAGCTAAGGTGTGTACCAGGAAACACACTAACCTTTGAAGGAATAGTGGGAAGACTTACTGCATTTGAATTGTCCAACTTTGATAACTACAGACCTGAGAATCTTGAATCTACTTTCAAGGCCAAGCTGACACTAAAAGATACCGAGGAGGTGAAATCAAAGAAGAAAAGTAGAAAAGGAAAACATGCATCTAGTGACAACAACACAAATGAGGAAGATGTGGAACAATTGGAAGCACTACTGGCTAGAAGATTCCATAGAGACAAAGGTAAATTCAAAGGTAAGTTGCCTATCATTTGTTCTAATTGCAATGAAGTAGGTCATATTGCTGCAAGGTGTGCATAGAAGAAGAACTACAAAGAAGGAAACAAGTACAAGAACAAGAGAGAAGATGATAGCAGAGATTACAAGGACAAAGGCAAAAGATGCTACATTGTTGAAGAATATTTTGATGAGAATGATGATGAAGTAGTCTATATGGCCATGAAGGATGAATCAGATGAAGATGAAGCAATATCATTGGTAACCTGTGTGAACAAGAATGACAAATGGATCATAGATAGTGGATGCTCACATCACATGACTTGAGATAAAAGTAAGTTTATTACCTTTACTCAATATGATGGAAATAGTGTTAGATTTGGAAATGATGCTCCATGTCAAATCAAAGGAAAAGGTTTAATTAAAATTACAGAGAAAATTTCATGTGATAATGCATACTATGTTGAAGGATTGAACTACAACTTGTTGAGTGTATCACAATTAGGCAATGTAGGTTGCAAAGTAGAATTTGGAAAGAAAACTGCCAAAATCTATGACACTGATGGAAATCTAATAGGAAAAGGTGAACAAACTGGGAGTAATTTGTTTTATCTAGACATGAAGATGCAACCTGTCTTGTTGTTAGACTTGATGATGTGTGATTATGGCATAAAAGGTTGTGTCATGTTAACTTTGACAATCTAATTAGCATCAACAAAAAGAAGAAAGTCAGAAGTTTGCCTAAACTGAAGAAACCTGAAAACACAATGTACAAACAATGTCAACTAAGAAAGATGACTAAGTCTAGTTTCAAAAGCAAAATACACACTTCCAAAGAAGTACTAGAGTTAGTGCATACTGACTTATGTGGACCAATAGAAGTACAGAGCTACCTAGGAGATAGATACATAATATTATTTGTGGATGACTACTCTAGGATGATGATTGTCATGTTTTTGAAGCAAAAATCTGATGCATTTCAAATATTTAAGTGGTATTTAGCCAGAGTAGAGAAGGGAACAGGAAAGAGTCTGAAGTGCCAAAGATCAGACAAAGGAGGAGAGTTTACATCAAAAGAATTTGAGATATTCTGCAATGACAAAGGTATCAAAAGACAAACATCAGCACCAAGAACTCCACCACAGAATGGGATTGCAGAAAGAAGGAATAGATCAGTGATAGACTGTGCCAAAACCTTAATGATGGAGAAAAATGTTGCTCTGAAGTACTAGAGAGAAGCTGTAAGTACTATTTTTTACACCCTAAATAGAGTCCAAGTCAAGAAAGGTACAAATGCAACACCTTTTGAACTATGGTATGGTCACTCACCCAATGTAAAACATTTCAAAGTGTTTGGTTGCAAATGCTATATTCTTAAAGATACTATAAATGGAAAGTTTGATGCAAAGAGTGATGAAGGCATATTCCTTGGATACTCCACTAGAAGCAAAGCATATAAGTGTTTGAATACTAACACTAATAAGATTGTAGAGAGTGAAAATGTAAATTTTGATGAGCATGTAGAAGTCCAAGTTGATGAATCCAAGCGACTAGAAGATTATAGATCCTTTATATATTTCTATGAAGGAATACCAATCGAAGATGAAGCTGCAAATCAAGTTAGGAATCAATAACAAATTTCAGTACCACCCGAGTGACAACCAGTGAATGTTGAGCTGCATTCAAAAGCTGAGTTATAGAATGAAGAAAATGCACATTCTGACTATGAAAATAGTACACATGGAAGAGATGAAAAAATACTGGAAGGAGAAGAGCAAAATGACTCTGAAGCTGAAGAATCAAATATGGAAAGAAGGATAGAATTAAGACTAGCTAAGTATGTGAGAAGACATCACCCTACAAAAAAAATCATTGGTGACAAGGATGCCAAACCAATGAAAAGGAACAAACTAAGGAACAAATCATGTTTGCTGAGCAAGATTGAGCCTAAAATAGTGAAAGATGCACTACAAGATGATGACTGGTATAAAGCTATGGAAGAGGAGATAGATCAAATTGAGAAGAGCAAAACCTAGACCTTAGTTCCTAGACTAACTAATAAGAATGTAATTGGTACCAAATGGGTGTTTAGGAACAAACTTGATGAGAATGGTGAGATAACAAGAAATAAGGCCAAACTAGTTTGCAAAGGCTATGCACAAGAAGAAGGACTGGATTATGGGGAAACATTTGCCTCTTTTGCAAGAATGGAAGGAGTAAGAACACTACTTGCAAACACTACTTGCAAAGGTTTCAAGGTTTACCAAATGGATGTAAAGTCTACTTTTCTAAATGGCATACTAGAAGAGGAAGTCTACATAGAACAACCAGAAAAATTTGTTGATGACAGCAATAAAGATATGGTTTACAAACTGCATAAAGCACTCTATGGTCTAAAGCAAGCACCTACAACATGGTATGAGAGACTGCACAAATATCTTGTGAAGATAGGATTTGAGAGAAAAAATGACAACAACAACTTGTATATCAAGGTAAAAAAATGTAAAGACATTTTGATATCTAAAATCTTTGTTGATGATATAATATTTGGAAGAAAAGATACTCTATGCAAAGATTTTGTTGATCAAATGAAACATGAGTTTGAGATGTCAATGTTTGGAGAAATCGAATTCTTTGTTGGATTATACGTACATCAACTAAAGCATGACATATTTGTGACCTAATCAAAATACATCAAGGAGATACTCAAGACATTTGGATTGAAAGACTCAAAACTAGTTAGTACACCAATGGTAATAGGACATAAGTTATCCAAGAATGATGAGTTAGCTGAAATGAATCAAACATTGTATAGATCAGTGATTGAAAAGTTACAATATGTTGTACATAGTAGACCAGACATTGCATTAGCAGTTAGAATAGTGGCAAGATTTTTTGCAAATCCAAGAGAAAATCATCAGATGGTAGTAAAGAGAATACTGAGGTACCTAAAAGGAACTGATGACTTTGGTTTGTACTACAAGAGAAGTGAAAAGTTTGAGTTGAGAGCCTACACTGATGCAGATTGGGGAGGTAATATTGATGACAGAAAAAACACCAGTGGAGGAGCACTTTTCTTAGGTAAAAGACTAATTACTTGGACCAGCAAAAAGAAAAGTTGTACCTCACAGTCCATAACAAAATTTGAATATGTTGCAGCTGCTATCAATTGCACCAATATTGTATGGATCAAACATCTGTTGCAAGGTATGAAAGAAGAGGTAACTGAACCCATGATACTTTATTGTGATAATATGAGTGCCATCAACATATCAAAGAATCTTGTGATACATGCCAAAATAAAGCATATTGCAATCAAGTATCACTACGTAAGAGAATTGGTGGAAGACAAACAAGTGAGGATGGAATATGTCAGTTCAAAGGAACATATTGCTGACATTTTTAAAAAAGCATTACCCAAAGATGCTTTTGAATATCTTAGAGGCAAGTTGGGGGTGATACCCCTAGCCAAGGCTACTTGAAGTAAAAGCAAGATTGCCCTGCATCAAATGAGTTGATTGTTGAAATATTACATATTGATGCAGAGGATACTTTAGGATTTTTGTCTAAAATAATAAAAGTGTTGAAGTTTCAAATTAGTCACAAGTAAGGTGACAGGGAGAAATTGAAAGAACCTACAAATGCTACACTTTTATAATAAGATGTTGAGATAATATGTCTTTGGCATTGTTTTCAAAGAGGGAGAAATATCAGAAATTGATCAACAGTTGTGGGAGAAGTAGTTGATAACAAAATAATAGAATATGATTAATGCATGCAGAGGGAGAAATTGATGGTAACCCAATTTCTTTTTGGCATTTGATTTACTATTCTCACCTAGTTAGTATTTTGATAACATGGTTGAATAGTTTGGTCTGATGGTTGATCAGCTTGGTTTGCCATCAATGCCAAAGAGGGAGATTGTTGTTAAAAGAATGTTTTCAATCATTGTTTTGTCATTGATGTCCAACCTACTATTTGCTAGAATGGCAATTGCTTATAAGATCCAAGTACTGTCACTTAGTTGATTGATGAGAGGATTTAATCAACAAGATGTAACAAGAGCACCTAAGGGAAAGATTGAGTTATGGTTTTGTAATGAAGTGCAAGGATCAACTAAGACAATGATTAAATGATGTATT
Source organism: Cupressus sempervirens (assembly GCA_028749045.1). Taxonomy (NCBI): domain Eukaryota; kingdom Viridiplantae; phylum Streptophyta; class Pinopsida; order Cupressales; family Cupressaceae; genus Cupressus; species Cupressus sempervirens. Next base: position 637,974,506 of record CM053791.1, read on the forward strand.
GATAACATACTTGAAAATACAAAGTTTGGTCACACTTAGAAACCTTGAGGAATAAGTTAGAATAAGGTTGACTGCATGCCAAGAAAGCTAGTTCAAGCTGAGAAAATTTTTAGTTAGAGCTGAGCAAATGGAAAATCTAGTGTGTGCTGAGTGATACAGAAGGAGCCGAGTGTGTTCAGGTGCCGAGCAAAGTAATAGGTGCCAAGTGTCAAAAAATCTTAGTGGATGCCAAGTGAATCCATAGTAGGTATTGAGCATAAGTAAAACATAGTTGATGCCAAGTAACATAGTATGTGCCGAGCACCAGAATTTCAATAGTGCCAAGCTACTACATTATTGAAAATGTCAAAGATTCTCCAAATCTGAGCTGACAAAGTTGTTACCTTGAATTTTGTGAACCAGTTGGAGGATAAGGATGACGAGCTAGTGGCACATAATTCTATGTAAACCATTTTTGAGTGAATTCAAGAGGATTCTTCATGATGTTTCTAGAAGGAATAAAATGTGGGTTAGATTCAATGAATCATACCTAATCCATTCAAACTAAAATTAAAGGAGGGAAGAATCAAGTGGGAAAAACAACTCTAGATTTCTATTTTAGGAGTCACAGACCAAGAAGTAAGCATTGTTGGTGTGCCAAATTGTGAAGTGGTTGAAGAGTGCCAAAGAGAAGACGTCTAGGAAAAGGAAGAATAGAGTACAGAGACTCTGCTTCAATTAGTGGTTAGAAAGAGAGGTTTGCATTGGTACATTGAGCATGGAGACTCAAAGAGACAAAGCTTGAAAGGAGGACAAGCTATCAGAACTGTAGAGACTGAAAGCCAGGAAATGTTATGAGTTGAAGAGTGATATGAAATTTGCAAGATAAGTTGTATGCTATAATCAGGTCAAAAACCCATATTGTTACTCTCTAAAAATTGTATCAGTTAGGGTGAAATCCTATGGACTTAGATTGGTTTAACAACCATTTGTAAATCCTTTAACATGGTGACATTCCAAGTGAATGTTCTAAAGTCCTCTAACCAAGCCCACTTCTAATAGGGTGGTTAAATCCTTTAACCAGGTCACATTTAATAGTGTGTTGTAGCCTTTAACAAGGCATGCCTTTCACAGGGCATCACTTTAGAAGAGTGAGAATTGAGTAGCATGTTACTGGTGGTTTTTTCCAAATTGGGTTTCCACATAAATCATTGTGTTATGTGTTGATATTTTCATATATTATGCTTACATGCTAATTTACAGTAACCTACTAAATTAGAAAAGTCTAAGATTGGATGAATGAATAGTTTGATGGGCACACTTTACTTAATGAAAAAGTTTGAATTGGACATTTAGACCTTGAATAACTGATTCACCCCCCACCCCCCTAGTTATTCTAAAGCATTTCTAACACTTAGGTGGTGAAGATTCACAGAATGTGGAGCGATTGGAGCAATAGGAAATGCATCAAGAAGACATGGAGGTTGATATTTCATACTCTACAGTTGGTAGTAGGAAACATGAGGTTCTAGAGACACAAAGGGATACTTAAGAGTTTGTGTGAACGCCTTGGAAGAGTACTAGACAACAAAGACAACCAGTCAAGTTCAATGACTATGTTGCATTACTTAGTTGGTAGATTGTGAGCCTTCTAGGTATCAAGAGGCTGTATAACATCAAGTACGGTGAGATGTTATGGTTGAGGACTATTCCTCAATAATGCATGATGATGTGTGGGAGGTAGTGCCTAGACCAACAAATAAGGTAGTAGTTGGATCACACTAGATCTATAAGATAAATCACATTGTAGATGGTAGCATCGAGAAATACAAGGCAAGGTTCGTGGAAAAGGGATTCTCTTAGAAGGAGGGAATAGACTATGAGAAGACATTTTCTCTAGTTGTGATCTCATTTGCAACATAGATGGGATGAAAAATCCATCAAATAGATGTCAAGACAATATTCCTTAATGTCAAGTTGAAGGGGAAGGTGTGTGCGTGCGTGTGTATATGTATGAGCATGGGAAAATATATATATATTTTAGCACACTACACTGCTTACCTATCTAGAGTTATGCTTTTCGTGAAACCTTCAAAATGCCTATGCCCTTGCACTACTTTTTCCATGTTCCAATCATAAGTGTAAACAAAAATATTGCTTTGTACAACCACTATATAATCCAAAACAACAAGCCTATTCTGATGGTTTTTAAAAGGTTCCAGCTCCTCTTTTGTAGCTAATTTTGAGTGGGTAAGTATATCGAGGGATTCATCATATATAGGCTTTGTGCTATAAGTTCCATATGCTTCCCTTACTACAATATAAATGTTTGCATTGGATGGAAATCCTAAGGCCTTTAATAGAAGAGAAGTTTTATGGGCAAACATAGGACAAACACCTTGCCTTCATTTCTCCTTACCATGAATATCTTTCTACTACATATCTCACTTTTTGTATCTCCTTAGCTACTTTTAATGTCAAGTTGTGTGAACAACCAGTGAATGCCAACATATCCTTCTCAAATCTATACTATTCCAAAAAGAAAATAATTAAATACATAATTTAGTAATTTTTGCAAAACCACCTATTCACCAGTTTACACCCCTAACCTTTTAATAAATGTGCAAACCATTGTTTATAAATTCAGAACCATATTTGATCCAATTGCAACTTACAAATTTACAAATCATGTTAACAAAATACTTATGATACAAACTGGACTTGTAAATAGATTACTAGTAGAAATTAAATCCATTATTTACTATACAAATTCATCTCCTTCAGATATGCCAAAATATGTTGTTGTCAATTTTGAGAATTACATCGAACCACAATGGGATACGCAAAATGCAAACAATGTTTCCATCATTCCAATTGCTAGAGATAGTCATTCACAAATTCCACTAACTATGGTTTGGGTTATTACAATACACAAATCTCAAGGACTCATGTTAAATAGAGAAACAATAGATATTAGAAGACAAGAAAGGCAAGGATTGACATTTACAACAATATCAAGGGTCAAAACTATTAACAACCTTTGAATGAACCCACCTTTTTCTTTTGAAAGCTACTACAAAATACAAAATAATACTTATAGTACTGTCAGGAAGGAAGATGAAGCACGTCTGTAGCTATCACAAACCTCACTGCCCTAAGTCGACAAAAAAAACACAAAGGTAACCACACAAGATGATCTCCATTTTCACATAAAATACAAACTTGTTCCTACATTTAACACACACACACACACAATCACAATTCATTTTAAATCTTACTAAGTTTTAAACCATGGTGTTGGTAGATAGTATATAATAATTCATTAGCTCATTGTGACTTCACCTTTCTCTACAACAAAATGAGCTTGCATACATCTCTTCATGAATTACTATTCTTAGCTTCAAAATATGAATTTTTTATTAGGAATTTAGAATGCTCTGAAACTATGTTAGAAAAAAAACATAATTGTAGAAGCATAGCACAATTCAGAGACAAAACACATTCTGTTGAAACAAAGACTATTCCATTGAAATAGAGGAAGAGAGAAAAGTATTCATTATATTATATTATTCAACTGTATGATTCAACTCTACATAACTATCTATCTATTCCACTATATGCTTCAACTTCATGCATTACAATAGATACTTTTGATATATATAAAATATGTCATTTAAGCTAAGTGCCAAAACTCTATTTCAAATTACAAAAATGGGCGCCTAAATCTAGAATGTTCTTTCTTCTTAACGTTCAAATTCCCATGCGATTAACACACCCGATAGTTCAAACATGAGTCATAATTAATTTTGACACTCCCCCTTAATTTTGACTCTATGAATGTTGTTGTATTTTCAAATTTTCTACTTCTTTGAAACTCTGACAATCCATATTGTTGCTTTGTTTTGCTGAGAAAGATTTTCCTCCATTTGAGGGTTTCTACTGTAGTATTCTTTTTGGCTCTGTAGGGTAAACATCTTGTTTACCATGTCCTTCTTTGCAAGGTTCTTCTGATAATGAAAGGCAATATGTGATTGATTATCCTTCTATCTCTATGGGAAAGAACAAAACTGGTTCTCCCAAATCTACTTGCTTCCTTTTTTGCAAGTTGGAACATGACTAGTTCACCCAAAAAACCTCTTTCTTTTGTCTTTACAAGGAGCAAACACGACTGGTTTTCCCTTTGTTAGCATTTTCTTTCTCTTAGCCATTCAACAAACATATTTTTGATTCTTTTTTTTGTCATCTTCAGCAATAACATCTTCTTGCAGTCTTTCACTTTCTCTCATCCATTCAACACACTTATTGTATTCTTTGGATCTTATGCTCAACATTGCTTCTTTTCCTTCATTTCAATTTTTCTTCTTTCTTTCTTCTTGTTTCTTTCCATCATATCCTGCTGCTACACTTTTTCTTTTTCCATATTTTTTCTCTTTTTTTCTTTTTATCCATGCTTTTTAACTCATCATTCTTTTCTCCTTTTTTGTTTTCTTAATTTTCTTATCTACAGTCCCTTAGTACACACTTATACATCTTTTCACACTTTAACTTGCATTTGTTCAAACACAACCAACGATCTTCTCCTTTTTTGACAAGCACAATGATACCTTCACATTCTTCATTGCTCTCTTTATTTGTCATCATGCTACTGCATTTCCTTTATGTCCTTCCTTTTTGTTTCTTTTACTCTCACGCATCGTTTTCATTTTATTATTTTCAACACTAGATTTATCTTCTTCGCCATTTTCTGTACTTTTCTTCATCATTTTCTGCATCACATATTTTCCTTCCTCTTTTCATACATCTTTGTTTCATTCACATTGTTCTTTCAAACACAAATACACTTTCTTATTTTTTCACAAATGTTTTTAGTATTTTACTAGTTTTCTTATAAACACTATACATTTAAAACTTACAATCTCTTCATCTCTCACTAATCCATTGACACATTCAAACAAACTTATTTGTTTGTTGCTGCCATATCTTCACTTGCTGATATCTTTTCTCATTTTATAAATATATGATCTTCTAATAGTTGCGGCTATCCTTCAATTTTTTTATAATTGCCGACATTTTTCACACATGAAAATTTATACATCCTTTTACACTTTTTTTGTAAGCCTTTCCCAACTACACTCATCAATCCATCCACAATTCATTTTACACACTTTGCCACTGGTTCTTTCTTCCATTCTCTATTCCAACACATCTTTTCAGAATGATTTTTTAGTCCAAAAATCTTGCATGGATGCAAGTCCCAACACATGTATTTGTTGTGACCTTCTATATCACAATGAGCACATTTATTATCTTCCTTTTGTGTTGATTTCTTGACACACACATCATATTGAACATTATTATCACAATTATCATATCCGAGACCTACATTCTTTGGTCTCCAAATGGCCTCAATTGGCTCTTTCATTCCTTGTTCATTCTTTCCTAATCCTCTTCCTTCATAAGCCATCTTTTTCATTATCTTCAACCTGACACTGTTATTATCATAAAAAACAAAATCTGCAAACTTCTTGTCATTTTCTTTATTATAGTTTTTATCACAAACATTTTCAGCTTCAACAAAATCATATTTTTCAATTGCATAATCACTCAAATCATTTGTGTCACATGATACATCATATAAAGATGGATTAGACTTCAAATATCCACTCTCTTGTTTCAGATTTGACATTTCCATCTTTAGTATTCTATTTTCCTCTTCCAATTTCTTCAACCTTGTTCTTTTTCTCAACATCATCAAACACTTTTAACTTTTCCTCTAATTTTTTCATTCTACTTTTTTACATCATCACATAGCTTTAACATTTCTTCTAATTTGTCATTTTTCTCTTTAACTTTGATCAATTTTTTTTCTAAATCTTGAGCTTGACACAGATACTCATAATTTTGTTTTCCAACTTCTTTGAAACTTTTTATCAATTTTAAATTAGACTCTTTAACACTCATCAATTCTTCTTCTAAACTATCTTTTTTCCCTTCTTTACTCTTGTTTCAGCTTTCCCCATCAGCTCTCTTCTCTTCTTTTCCACAATAACTCCAATCTCTTAAGTGAAAGAAACTAACCCAATATGCTTATCCAATAGTTACTTAATTGAAAGACAACTAGAACTCTTAGTTATTCATAATATAGAATTTTTAAATCTTCCAAATCAACAAAATAGGGAAAATGATTATCTCACTTTTTAAAACCAACAAATGACATTACAGAATGATAGTATACTTGATTTTTCTGCACTTACAAATTTATCTCTTGATTCTCTTCATGAGATTTCCAACGAGCTCCTTCAACAATGCTTGTTCTTTTAATCTCCAACAGTAGTAAGAAATCCTCTGTTTCTCTTCTCTAACTTATTCACACACATGTTGTTTTTATTTACATAAATCTTAAACTTCCTTTGGATAACAACACTTTTTCAATCAACTCCATGGATCTACATTCTTGTCCACAACAATCTTCAGTTCTTACAGACATTCTTTAGACTGAATATACTTATTCATGTTGGAAATCTGATTGAAAAGCTCATTGTTGTTAAAGACCAAAGAGGGATATTATTGTAAAAGAATTTTTTCAATCATTGTTTTGTCATTCATGACAAACCTGCTATTTGTAGGAATGATATTTGCTTATAAGATCCAAGTACTATCACTTAGTTGATTGACGAAGAGGATTTGATCAACAAGATGTAACAAGAGCACCTAAAGGAAAGGTTGAGTTATGATGTTGTAATGAACTATAAGGATCAGTTAAGACGATGGTTAAGTAATGTATTAATGACATACTCAAAGATACAGAGGTTGGTCACAATTAGAAACATTGGAAGAAGAAGTTGTAACAAGGTTGACTGCAAAGCTTTAACTAAGATCATTAGTAGCTATTGAGCAAGTGAGTTGAAGCCGAGTAATAGGAAATTCTAGTGTGTGCTGAGTGATCTTCAGGTGCAAAGTGAAGATCAGGTGTCGAGCATTAGAAAATTTTCAGTTGGTGCCGAGTGATCTTCAGGTGCCAAGCATCAAGAAAAACATAGTTGATGCTGAGTAACATAGTATGTGCTGAGCACCACTATTTCAATAGCGCCAAGTTGCTGCATTATTTCAAAAGATGAAGATTTGCCAAATCTAGGCTGACATAGTGGTTACATTGAATTTTGTGAATGATTTAGAGGATAGGATGATGAGTTGTTGGCACATAATCTTATGTAAATAGTTTGTGGACGAATTATAAAGGATTAATCAAGAAGTTTCTAGAGGAAACGAAATATGGGTTAGATACAATGAATCCTACCTAATCCATGCAAATTGAAATTGAAAAATGGAAGAATTGAGCTGGAAAGGAACTCCAAGGCTTCTATTTAAGAAGTCATAGACCAAGAAGCAAAGGGTTGTTGATATTGTTGTTGCTGAAGAGTCAAATCTGTGAAGTGGTTGAAAGGGTGTCAAGGAGGAGACATCTAGGAGAAGGACGAGCATAGAGGCTCTACTTCTACAAGTGGTCATGAAGAGATGATTGCACTAGTACATTGAGTATGGAGACTCAAGGGGACAAAACTTGAAAGGAGGGCAAGCTATCAAGAGTTGTAGAGATTGAAGGCCAGGCAAGGGTATGAGCTGAGAAGTGATTTGAGATTTGCAAGATAAGTTGTATGTTGTAGTCGGGTCAAGATCTTCTAATAATCTCTAGCAATTGTATTAGATCTAAAAATCCTATAGACTTAGGTTGGCCTAACAACCATTTATAAATCCTTTAACAAGGTGACATTCCAAGTGAATGTTCTAAAGTCCTTTAACCATGCCCACTTCTAAAATGGTGGATAAGTCCTCTAACAAGGTCACATTTAACAGTGTGTTGTAAGCCTTTAATAGGGCAGGCCTTTCACAGGGCATCACTTCAGAAGGTTGAGAATTGAGTAGGATGTTATTGGTGGTTTTTCCCAAATTGGGTTTCCACGTAAATCATTGTGTCATGTGTTGATTTCTTATGTGTTATACTTGCATGTTGATTTACAGTAACTTGCTAATTAGATAAGTTAAAGCTTGGATGAATGAATGGTTGAATTGGTTCACTACACTTAGTGAAAAGTTTGAATAGGACATTTGGACCTTGAATAACTAATTCACCCCCCTCTCAGTTATTCTAAAGAAATTATAACAAATGGTATCAAAGCCTTCTGCTGATTTAGTTTCAAGGTACTAGAAGTAGGAAGATCAAGATGTCCAAGAGAGAAGTTCCCAAGCTCAACAAAGACAACTTTGTTGCATGGCAGAGTTTGATGAAATTGCACCTTGGATCAATAGGTGACTATGCACAAACTTCAATTGGAACAGAACATGTAACTCCAGCAGGACCTCTTACTGCAAATGATTTGAACAAAAAGGAGCACAATCAAGCAATGTTAGAGATTGCATCTACACTTAACTATGCTAAATATGGTGACATCAAAGACTATGACACTACATTCAAGATGTGGAAAAAATTGTTAGATATCTATGGAGGAGATCAAAATGTTTAGAGAGAAAAGAGAGAAAGTCTAAGAGGAAAGTTTGATGACATGAACATGGAGAAAGGTGAAAATGTTGCTCAGTACGCTACAAGAATGAAAGAAGTGGGGAGTGCAATAAGAAGTCCAGGTGGAAAATTAGAAGAAGAGATAGCTATCAACAAATACTTAAGAACCTTGCTCCCTATCTATGCCATAAGAGTTTCAGCCATCCAAGAGCTGAGGTGTGTATAGGGGAACACACTAAATTTTGAAGGAATAGTGGGAAGACCGACTGCATTTGAGCTATCCAATTTTGACAACTACATAATTGAGAACCTTGAATCTTCTTTCAAGTCCAAGATGACAATAAAAGATACTGAGGAGGACACATCAAGCAAGAGAAGAAGAAAAGGAAAACATGCATCCAGTGATAGCAGCACAGATGAGGAAGATGTGGAACAGTTAGAAGCACTACTAGCCAGGAGATTCCATAGAGGTAAAGGAAAATTCAAAGGTAAGCTTCCTATCATATGTTTCAATTGCAATGAAGTAGGTCATATTGCTGCAAGATGTACATAGAAGAAAAACTATAAAGAAGGAAACAAGTACAGGAACAAAAGAGAAGATGACAACAAAGATCACAAGGAGAAAGGCAAGAGATGCTACATTGTTGAAGAAGACTTTGATGAGAATGATGATGAAATAGTCTATGTAGCCATGAAGGATGAATCAAACAAAGATGAAGATGAAGCAACAACATTGGTTACCTATGTGAACAAGAATGACAAGTGGATGATAGATAGTGGATGCTCACATCACATGATAGGAGATAAAAGTAAGTTCATTACCTTTACTCAATATGATGGAAATAGTGTTAGATTTGGTAATGATGCTCCATGTCAAATCAAAGGAAAATACTCTATCAAACTTACAGATAAAATTTCAAGTGATAATGCATACTATGTTGAAGGATTGAACTATAACTTGTTGAGTGTATCATAGTTAGGGAATGTAGGTTGCAAAGTTGAATTTGGAAACAAAACTGCCAAGATCTATGACACTGATGAAAATTTGATAGGAAAGGGTGAACAAACTAGGAGTAATCTATTTTACCTAGATATGAAAGAAGCAACATGTCTTGTTGTTAGACTTGATGATGTGTGATTGTGGCATAAAAGGTTGTGTCATGTTAACTTTGATAATCTGATCAGTATTAGCAAGAAAAAGAAAGTCAGAAGTTGCCCAAGTTGAAGAAACCTGAAAACACAATGTACAAACAATGTCAATTGGGGAAGATGACTAAGTCTAGTTTCAAAAGAAAAACATACACTTCCAGTGAGGTACTAGAGTTAGTTCATATAGACTTATGTGGCCTAATAGAAGTGCAAAGCTACCTAGGAGACAGATACATAATGCTATTTGTAGATGACTATTCCAGAATGATGACTACTATGTTCTTAAAGAAAAAATTTGATGCATTCTAAATGTTTAAGTAGTATTTGGCTAGAGTTGAGAAGGAAACATGAAAGAACCTGATATGCCTCAAGTCAAATAGAGGAGGTGAGTTCACATCAAGAGAGTTTGAAATATTCTGCAATGACAAAGGTATCAAAAGAAAAACATCAGCACCAAGAACTCCACCACAGAATGGCATTGCCGAAAGGAGAAATAGGTCAGTGATTGATTGTGCTAGAACCTTGATGATGGAGAAAAATGTTGCACTAAAATATTGGAGAGCAGTTGTAAGTACTGCAGTCTACACATTGAATAGAGTTCAAGTCAAGAAAGGTATAAATGCAACACCTTTTGAATTATGGTATGGTCATTCACCTAATTTTAAACATTTCAAAGTGTTTGGTTGTAAATGCTATATTCTAAAAGACACTAGAAATGGCAAGTTTGATGCAAAAAGTGATGAAGGCATATTTCTTGGATACTCCACTAGAAGCAAAACATATAAGTGTTTGAACACTAACACTAACAAAGTTGTGGAGAGTGCAAATGTAAATTTTGATGAGCATGCAGAAGTTCAAGTTGATGAGTCAAAGCAAACAAAGGATTATAGATCCTTTGTATACTTCTATGAAGGAATGATAGTTGAAGACAATGCAACAAATCAAGTTGGGAATCGGCAACAAACTTCAATATCTACTGAGTCTCAACCAGTGAATGCCGAGTTGCATTTAGAAGTCGAGCTGCAAAATGTAGAAAATGCACATTCTGATTTTGAAAACAATATACAAGAAAGAAATGATGAAATACCTGATGAAGAAGAAAAAAATGACTTTGAAGCTGAAGGATCAAATATAGAAAGAAGGACTGAACCCAGATTAGCCAAGTATGTAAGAAGACATCACCCTGCAGATCAAATCATTAGTGATAAGGATGCTAGACCAATGACAAGGAATAGACTGAGGAATGAATCATGTCTACTAAGTGAGGTTGAACCCAAAATAGTCAAAGATGCACTACAAGATGTTGACTGGTATAAGGCCATGAAAGAAGAGATAGATTAGATTGAGAAAAACAAAACTTGGTCTCTAGTTTCCACACTAGTTGATAAGAATGTGATTGGTACAACATGGGTGTTTAGAAACAAACTTGATGATAATGGTGAGATAACAAGAAACAAAGCCAGATTAGTTTGCAAAGACTATGCACAAGAAGAAGGACTGGATTATGGAGAGACATTTGCCCCTGTTGCAAGAATGGAAGGAATAAGAGCATTACTTGCATATGCTGCATATAAAGGTTTCAAAGTCTACCAGATGGATGTGAAGTCTGCTTTTCTAAATGGTATATTGGAAGAGGAAGTCTACATAGAACAACCAAATGGATTTGTTGATGAGAAGAACAAGGATATGGTCTGCAAGCTACACAAAGCACTTTATGGATTGAAGCAAGCACCAAGAGCATGGTATGAAAGGTTGCACAAATACCTCGTAAAGATAAGATTTGAAAGAACATATGACAATAATAACTTGTACATCAAAGTTGAGGAAGGTAAATACATTTTGATATTAGAAATCTTTGTTGATGACATAATATTTGGAGGAAAAGATGTTTTATGCAAAGATTTTGCTGATCAAATGAAGTATGAATTTGAGATGTCAATGTTTGGAGAAATCAAATTCTTTGTTGGATTACAAGTACATCAGTTGAAGCATGGCATATTTGTGACCCAATCCAAATACATCAAGGAAGTTCTCAAAACATTTGGGTTAGAAGACTCAAAACTAGTTAGCACACCAATGGCAACATGCCATAAACTATCCAAGAATGATGAATCTACTAAAGTAAATTAGACATTGTATAGGTCCATGATTGGAAAACTGCAATATGTTGTACATAGTAGACCAAACATTGCATTAGCTATTTGAATAGTAGCAAGATTTTCTACCAATCCAAAGAAAATCACTTAATGGCAGTGAAGAGAATATTGAGATACTTGAAAGGAACTGGTGACTTTGGTCTATACTACAAGAGGGATGAGAAGTTTGAACTAAAAGCTTACACTGATGCATATTGGGGAGATAACATTGATGATAGAAAAAGCACCAGTGGAGGAGCACTTTTCTTAGGAAAAAGGTTGATTACACGAACAAGCAAAAAGCAAAGCTGCACCTCACAGTTCACTGCTGAAGTTGAATATGTGGTAGCTGCTATAAACTGCACCAATATTGTATGGATCAAACACTTGCTGCAAGGTATGAAAGAAGAGGTAAATGAGCCTATGATACTTTATTGTGATAATACAAGTGCTATCAACATATCAAAGAATCCAGTAATGCATGCAAAAACTAAGCATATTGCAATCAAGTATCACTATGTAAGAGAACTGGTGGAAGACAAACAAGTGAAGATGGAATATGTTAGCTCAAAGGAACAAATTGTTGATATCTTCACAAAAGCACTACCAAAAGATGCTTTTGAGTATCTTAGAGGTAAGTTAGGGGTGATACCCCTAGCTAAGGCTACTTAAATCAAAAAGCAAGTATGGCCTGCATCAAATAAGCTGAATGATGAAGATTTTATACGTTGATGCAGAGGATGTTTACTTTGGGATCCATACCTAAAGTAGTAGAAGTGCTAAAATTCCAAATCAGTCACAAGAAAGGTGACAGAGGGAGACATTAAATGAACTTGTAAGAGCTACATCTACATATTAAGATGCTAATATGTCTTTGGCATTGTTGTCAAAGAGGGAGAAGCGAACAACTAATCAACAATTGTTGAAGATAAAGGATCAGAAAAGAAGAGGAAGATAGTAGACAACTGAAATAAAGACAGAGGGAGATGTTAGGGGTTGATTAGAACAATAGAAGATGCGCAATATAGAGGGAGAAGTTGAAGCAATCAAAATAGTAGTAGGAGATGTGATATTACAATTTACTTTTTTTGCATTTGACTTACTGTTCTAACCTAGTAAAATTTTGGTTGAATAGTTTAGTTTGATGGTTGATCAGTTTGGTTTGCCATCAATGCCAAAGAGGGAGATTGTTGGAAATCTGATTGAAAAGCTCATTGTTTTTAAAGATCAAAGAGGGAGATTGTTGTAAAAGAATGTTTTCAATCATTGTTTTGTCATTGATGAAAAACCACCTATTTGTAGGAATGATATTTTCTTATAAGATCCAAGTACTATTACTTAGTTGATTGATGAAGAGGATTTGATCAACAAGATGTAACAAGAGCACCTAAGGGAAAGGTTGAGCTATGATGTTGTAATGAAGTGCAAGGATCAGTTAAGACAATGGTTAAGTAATGTATTGATGACATACTTAAAGATATAGAGGTTGGTCACACTTAGAAACATTGGAAGCAGAAGTTGTAACAAGGTTGACTACAAAGCTTTAACTAAGATCATTAGTAGGTGCTGAACAAGTTAGTTGAAGTCGAGTAACAGGAAATTCTAGTGCGTGCCGAGTGATCTTCATGTGCTGAGTGAAGATCAGGTGCCGAGCATCAAAAAAATTTTAGTTGGTGCCGAGTCATCTTCAGGTGCTTAGCATCAAGAAAAACATAGTTGATGCCAAGTAACACAGTATGTGCCAAGCACTAGTATTTCAATAATGACGAGCTCCTGCATTATTTCAAAAGATGAAGAGTTATCAAATCTAGGCCGACATAGTGGTTACATTGAATTTTGTGAATGAGTTGGAGGATAAGGATGATGAGTTGTTGGCACAAAATCTTATGTAAACCAGTTTTGGGTGAATTCTAAAGGATTAATGAAGAATTTTCTAGAGGAAACAAAAAATGGATTAGATACAATGAATCCTACCTAATCCATGCGAATTAAAATTGAAAAATGGAAGAATTGAGCGGGAAAGGAACTCCAAGGCTTCTATTTAAGAAGTCATAGACCAAGAAGCAAAGGGCTGCTAATACTATTGTTGCTAAAGAGCCAAATCTGGGAAGTGGTTGAAAGGGTGTCAAGGAGGAGACATCTAGGAGAAGGAAGAGCACAGAGGCTCTGCTTCTACAAGTGGTCATGAAGAGATGATTGCACTGGTACATTGAGTATGGAGACTCAAGGGGACAAAGCTTGAAAGGAGGGCAAGCTATCAAGAGTTGCAGAGATTGAAGGCCAGGCAAGGGTATGAGCTAAGAAGTGATATGAGATCTGCAAGATAAGTTGTATGTTGTAGTTAGGTCAAGATCTTCTAATACTCTCTAGCAATTATATTAGATCTGAAAATCCTATGGACTTAGGTTTGCCTAACAGCCATTTCTAAATCCTTTAACAGGTGACATTCCAAATGAATGTTCTAAAGTCCTTTAACTAGGCCCACTTCTAATAGGGTGGATAAATCCTTTAACAAGGTCACATTTAATAGTGTGTTGTAAGCCTTTAACAGGGTAGGTCTTTCATAGGGCATCACTTCAGAAGGGTGAGAATTGAGTAGCATGTTACTGGTGGTTTTTCCCAAATCGGGTTTCCACATAAATCACTGTGTCATGTGTTGATCTCTTTTGTGTTATACTTGCATGTTGATTTATAGTAACTTGCTGATTAGATAAGTTAAACCTTGGATGAATGAATGGTTGAATTGGTTCACTATACTTAGTGAAAAGTTTGAATATGACATTTGGACCTTGAATAACTGATTCACACCCCCCTCTCAGTTATTCTAAAGCAATTCTAAAAATTCAAATAGAATTGGAACTCTCAACTATTCATAAAAGAAAATTTTCCATTTGCTACTTAACATAGAATATTAATAAACAATTACCTTACTAGTGTTTTTCAGCTCCACACAAACTCAAATCTCTTAGCAGCTTACCTCTCTTAGCTTTCAACACAACACCATTACTTCAACTTTGATTTTTCTGATTCATTTAACACATTTTAGACAAAAAATTAATAGTAGGGGGGATTAACTAACTTAGTAGAGACACTCGGAAATAACAAAGACTGACTTAATTGGTCACAACAGGAATAAAGAGATAACCGAGCAAATGTTAACCTTTAGAAATCTGACGTGTTAACCCACTGCAAAGATGCATTGATCAATAAAAACATATTTTTTTGCTGCTGTTGCACATATACAACTTTGCTCTTTGTTGAACTATTCTCTTCTCTCAACCATCACTTTTCATCCATTATCTTTCATATCTTTAGCTTTCCTTTTAAGCTTTGAGCTCTACCTCTTCCTTTATATTTTTATTCAACAATCTCAAACCACTATCTTTGCTCACATTGTCTACAACAAATCCTCACCCGTATGAACCTTTAGCTTGATTCAACATTCATATCTCTTTTATTATTGGCCTGTATCCACCATCAACACTAAACTCTCCATCTCTCCTAGATTCTTAACCATAGGCTCTGACTCTTCTTCTGCTGGTTTCTTCAACACTCTTCAATCATTGGCTTTTAAGTCTTCAACTCTCTAGGATTTTGATCCTTGGGCTTTGAAATCTTTATCTTTCCATGATCTTTAACCTTGGGCTCTGATACCATATTAGGAATTTAGAATGCTCTAAAACTATGTTAGAAAAAAAACATAATTACGGAAGCATCGCATAATTCAGAGACAAAACACATTCTGTTGAAACAAAGACTATTCCATTGAAATAGAGGAAGAGCGAAAAGTATTCATTATATTATATTGTTTAACTATATGATTCAACTCTACATAACTATCTATCTATTCCACTATATGCTTCAACTCCATGCATTATGATAGATACTTTTGATATATATAGAATAGGTCATTTAAGATAAGCGCCATAATTCTATTTCAAATTACAAAAATAGGCGCCTAAATTTGGAATGTTATTTTTGCTTAACATTCAAAATTCCTGTGCAATTAACATGTTGATAGTTCAAACATGAGTCATAATTACTTCTGACATATTTCAGGGTGCTATTTAAAAATAAAAGTGCCACATTATGCAACATGTATTTCATTGTTATATATGCAACTTTAATTAATCATTAATTATGGATTGTAATAATTGCATTACTTCATGTTTTCTACTAATAAAAATTGCCTACATCCTTATTGTTTTATCATTTTTTGTCCATTTTGGTCATTCTCACCTACAAGAAATCATTGCATCTTATTTATTTTTAATTAAATTCATATTTATGTTGCTCCTCACAAAATACATTACCATCCTATAGATCATCTACATATTTTACTATCTTCTATATCCAAAATTGACTATCTAAATAAATTACAAAAAATCGTGGACTTTTACAAACATCCTCCCAATTAATTACACTACTTTTGCAAGTTCAATTGGTAATCTATTTGTAGTTTCTACTACGAAAATTTTTATCAAGCAAATTTTTTTAACTATTCATTTCAAGTTTAAAATAATAATAAATTTTTTTAAAAAGTCAACTATTGTTATCATTCCACACCATTTTTTTGCACTATAGAAATGTTGGAAACTTACAATTGGAACAATTGTTGTTATGTCTTTGATGTCAAATCTACCGATAAGACATATTGCTATATGATCTAAATGTCATATCTATTTGATTAATGAAGAGGATTTGAGAAATTGCTCATAACAACACCACCTAGAGGAAATGTTGAGTTATGAAAAGGAAGTTATCATGAACATTTGATTAGTTAGACTTTGATAGGACAAAGTGATTGTTTATATGAAGAATGTAAAGCTAAGCCGAGCAATATAATAAAAAAGTTAAGGAATGTCGACTGATGCTAGTGTTAACCGAGCCACAATAAGTGTCGAGCAAATCTAGTGTTGATCGAGCATTAGTATCGATCGAGCAAGATAGTTGATGGCGAGCCAAAAGTTTTACAGTGATCGAGTAATTAAGTGATGATCGAGTATTAAAACTTAGTGACTATAGAGTAACAAAATTATGAATGAATTTGAGAAAATCATGATTTCTAGCTGACTCAGTTGATTTCTTGGGAGATGTAAACCATTTTGAAGATAAGATTTATGAGTTGGATCATTAAATTCAAGGTGAGGATTAGGTATGATACTTATGATCTAATTCAATGGATGAGAAGATTCTAGAAAAGAAGGAAGATGAACATATACAATGAACCTGATGAACCAGATCATAAACCCTAAGATCTATGGTGATCATGGAAAATGACAAAACAAGAATTACCTATTTCAAGAGGTATAGAGCTGAACTTAGAGGGGTGCACAAGAAAAAAGGTGGATTAGAGATGCACAAGGGTGAACACAAGTGTGTGAGATTGAAAGTGAAGCAAAAGGAGATTGCTTGCACATATGCTATTGATATTGATAAGTGAATCTGAGCAATTGGATTAAGTTTTGTTGAATGGAGAAGATTGATTGCTTGAAGGGTTACCAAGCAAATCAAGAACATAGGAGCTTATCAATGAATCATCACATGAACTAAACAATGATCTGAACCTGCAAAGTGAGTTATAATCATATAGATCAAAACCCCACTGTTTTCTTTCTAATCATTGTAAATAATTTGTATAGAAATCTTTTTAATAGAGATTGACCTCATAGCCATTTAAAGGACTTAAAAGTCTATGTAAATCCTTTAATAAGGTGACATTCTAAATGGAATGATCAAAGTCCTCTGACAAGACAACTCCCAATAGGATGATTAAATCCTCTAACCAGGACACATTTAACAATGTGTATTGTAACCTTTAACAAGGTTGACTCCTAATAGAGCTCACTTCGAAAGAGTGAAAAAGTGGTGACATGTTGTTGATGGTTTTTCCGAAATTGGGTTTCTATGTAAAAATTCTAGTGTCAAACTTGTGTCGAATGCTTTATATGTTTTACATTTGATAATATATACATTTACCAAAGTATGTTAAATTATAAGACAATAATTTTATTAGTGCAGTAGAGACCGACCAACAACAAGATAAGCAAAACAAGGAATGTTTTGATGTTTAATTGTTCAAATCTAAACATTTCTAACAAGAAACCAATATACTAATTATTAATATTCTGAGTATAAATTAATGATTTCTGCTTTCAACACAACATAATAAATAGTTTTAATGATATGTCCAAAGATAGTGCTCAATTTCAATACATTTTGAAATTGTAATGCACTACTTAACCTAAACTCCTATTAATTTTTTTATTATTGTAGTGAATAAATTTCAACCAATTACAATGCTTTATTTTTTTAATTGTGAAAGTTGTCATAGTTTTTATAAAATTTTAATTTTAATTTTTGAATTTTCTACAATAATTTTGTTAATTTGAAATATGATTGGCTTATATGATTTTGTGTTATAGGGATGCTTTTTGTGGACATCTTCCATATTGCACTAGTTTTGCCTACATAAAACAAAATTTATGAAAATAATTAAACTTATTATTTATTTGACTTAGAAATTTATCTTATAAAGCTATTTTTGAGTAACCAAATTTCATTATACTATATTAAAATTTATATCTATCTCATAATTTCCATTTGAGTAACAAACATTTTTATATTTTATTTCTAAATACTAATGTACATCTACACATTTTAGATTCCCTTCCTAGACTAATGTATTAAGAGGCCGAAGCTAAGTTTAATTATTATGTTAATTATTATTATTTGTTAAGCGTCAGTAGATTCGAACCGAAGACCTCTTCATTAAGAGGCTCATAATTTACCATTGTGTTGTAGACTCCTGCCTTTACAAATACCTTTATGTCTTATAGTCCATTTTCTAATTACTTGTTGAAGTTGATGAACGATCAACCCCATAGCTCCCAATAATCTCCTGCATGCAAACACCTGTTACAGAAGAGAGAGGCAAAAAGCTATGGAGGCAAGAATTGCCAGATCCATAGACGAGACATTCTTGATGAGCAAAAAGAAAGATTGCTAATATCAATAATGAATTCTCAAGTTAAGTTTACAATAAGAGATCATCCTTATAAAGGAGATCAAAACCCTAAAAAAACGTCTAACCTAGGTTGCATCAAAATAATTAATAAAAGAAATTAATTATTAGATGCCTAAAGTTTAGCTTAAGCAACTAGAGTTAATTAGGAAATATCTAATAACTCTAACACCCCCCCTTAAGATAAACTTAGGGAGTAGCTAAAAACCTAGAAACTACTGCTAAAAGTAGAAATGGGTCCCGACAAACAAAGCCTGATGAGGTACCCAAGCACAACCAAATCTCTGAAAAGAGGAGAAATAGAGAAAACCACATGGGAAAAACTCTACTCCAAAAAGAGATGGAAAACATGCTGAAAGAAACTAGTGAAGGACTGAAGAAGCCTCCAAACTAGGGAATGTCCCAGAAGATAGGAACAAAGATGATCATGTAGAACACCACTGAAGCATGTAGAAGCTGCAAAGCTCTGTCAAAAGTAACTGCTGATCTAAAAGACCTCCACTGAAATAGAACCTGACCAGGTAGAGAAGACTATAATCTGCATCGAATCAGGAGGCACACAAAGGCAAACAACTAAACTCGAAGATACAGATGGCATGAAACACCAAAGCCTGAAGAGCTGATCAATCGAACCAAGGAAGCATGAGAAACAACAGAAGAACCCCCCCTAATGCAAACAAGGGTGAGGTGACAGGCACCTGAAAAGTGGGCCAAAAGAATTGCATGTCAAGGAACCACGATCAAGATGCACAAAATAGTACATGTGTGTGTATTGAGGTGATCAATCTCAGACACGACATGAGGCTAATGTCACGGAAGGGACACTCACTAGACAAAGGAAGATGGCAAACAAAGGCAAAAACATCAACCCCCCATGGCACTTTATCAAAGTAGTGCATGTACAATAAGGCACAAGACATAATGAATCCCAAGAATACAGTAATCTGTATGAGTGTCCTCAGATGACACTACTCGAACCAGAAGGCAAACAAAGGCAAACAACTGAAACGAAAATACAGATGTAGTATGGCACTTTATCTCAGTGTGTTTGCAATAATGCATACAAATGATGGCTAAATAGATTAGAAGAGACATAAGACTAATACAGTAGATAGTACAAGTCATGACGAATCATCTAAAGCAAAGAAATCGATCCTCGGACCTGAAACAACCAAGTTATCCATCAGAATGCAAAAAGTGCAGAAGACTAAATAGAATGTTCTTGGAGCAGAATCTAGAAAAACAACCAGCATCACTGAAAAGAGGTCGGAAAGACCTTTCCAAAGATATAAAGAATTCCCAAATTGGAGATCAGATGCTCAAGAAATGCCTCCCGGAGTGCAAAACTGTACCCTTGACTTTGACAGCAAAAAAAGCTATCAAAACAGCATCAAAACTGAAAACTAACTGTACCACTATGACGGGCTCGGAACCAGCTTTTCAGCAATATCTCGTTTGCAAAAAACGGAGTCCGTTTGCCCAAGATATGAGCGAAAAAGCGAATAAATGTCCAAACAGAGGCTGAGGAAGTGATAGGTAGTGATGATGCAATGCTGATGTGGTGCTAATGTCAGCAAGTGACGAGCCCAAATTTGACAGTTTCAACAACTGTCGAGGCAAAAAAAAGCCATAAAATGACCCGTTGAAACAAAAAATTCAACCGCCGGAAACAAAAGCCGAACAAAGGGCCGGTGCCGGATTAAAAACCGGTGGCCAAAAAAATAAGACATGTGTTTAAAAAACATGTGTGGAAAAAATCTCCAAGGAATAAATGCCCCGCATAGTGAAAGAAATTTGCCACCCAACTCACAATTTACAGTTAATGGTATCTGCCACTCGGGTGACAGAGGCACGACAGAGGTTGGTCATAGGAGGTAGGTCAGGCATGAGCAGCGACCAAGAGAGGAGGTTGTAGACATGCCATAGGAGCTACACAAGGCATGAACTATTACTCTCTTCACCAATCACGCTGGTGCCCCACAAATTTTGCAAAAGATGAAGGCCAAATCACTAATAACCATGCGTGTTGATTTCTCAGGAGCTTTGCTGGAGGTCGGTACCCAAAAATAATGCCCACAAAAAACATGAAGCACAACTCGCAAAAAAATCAAGATGCCAGATCAAGATGTCAAACTCATAAATCAAGCATAAAAATCTAGCAAAGACGTGTGCACCAAATCATGGGCTCCAAAAAGGATGAAGATCGCAATGGACAGTTGGGCCCGAGAATGAAGGCACTTGAGTGAGTCTCCATAAAAAGAGCCAAGGAACAACCCAAAAAGAGCATGTGCTTTAAAAGGCATGTGCATGAAAATGGAAGACAAATCAGCCAACAAAGCAAGCCCAAACACGCAGGTACCCAAAGTCAACACGCAGGAACCCAAAGCCAGGCGCTCCCAAATATCGACGTACCTTGAACACGAAGGTGGGGGAAAACAAACATCCCACAATCTTGGGGCGTGGCGATGGAGCCCAAAAAAAAAACCAGAAACCATGCTGAAACACTTATGGTGATGCCCAAGGTGAAGGCGTGGAGGTGCAGCTGTCCAAACAAGAAATAAAACCGCCACCAATCACGTGCTTCTTCGTTTGCCATAGATGCCTGAAACTACCAATGAATGCCTGCAAATATGGGAGCAGATCCAAAGTCACAAAGAATGCCAAAAAAGCGGCTTGAATGACCAAGATCTTGCTTCAAATGCAAGAAGACTGCTGATGGAGCTCAAGAAAATCATGCCTCCTTTCACGCCTTTGACTCCTAATCAACATGGCAGCCAACACAAACTCCTCCAAATAGCGCCAAAATTGAGATGTCTATGAGTGGCTTAAACCACGCGCAACCCGAGATTAGCGGCATCAACAAATCCCATTCACATGCAAATCCGCTCCACCATGAAATCAAACACATCAAATAAAAATCTCCATCAAATGCGCTCAATCTTGGATAGCTTGGTCTCTGCCAAGAAAGTCATCAAGTAAGGAGCCAGCACATATACGCCAGAGGAGCAGCGGAGGAGTGGGGTGGCGCTATTGGAGCCAAGGGTGGATGCTCCTCTACCACGTGTGTCTGCACCCATAAAATTTCCCAAAATAAAAATAAAAAATGGCGTGATAAACCATAGGAACCGCTAAAGATCACAGCTCCAAACTCCCATGAATTCTCCAAATACAGACACTTGTTACAGAAGAGAGAGGCAAAAAGCTATGGAGGCAAGAATTGCCAGATCCATAGACGAGACATTCTTGATGAGCAAAAAGAAAGATTGCTAATATCAATAATGAATTCTCAAGTTAAGTTTACAATAAGAGATCATCCTTATAAAGGGGATCAAAACCCTAAAAAAAGGTCTAACCTAGGTTGCATCAAAATAATTAATAAAAGAAATTAATTATTAGATGCCTAAAGTTTAGCTTAAGCAACTAGAGTTAATTAAAGTTTAGCTTAAGCAACTAGAGTTAATTAGGAAATATCTAATAACTCTAACATTACTTTGCTAAATACTATTCATTCTTATATTCTTTATCATTAATATTTTGAAAATTTACTTGAACAATTGATTTACTTTGTACTAATTATTTTTAATATAAAGAATAATTAAATAAATATGATGAAAATAATTTAATTTAGTAAAAAATATAAGTTGTACTTTTTCTAAATTCAATATATTTGATCAAAATTTAAATTTAAACAAATAATATTATATAATTAGATTTTTTCAACTATTGAACTATTTTTCCTATTTTTAATTTTATAATATATAATAATAGAGTTTTTAAATAATATTTAAATACAACAATGTTAATTACTATCAAATATTTACATTTACACTACAAAATTACAATAGTGGCACTTGGTGTGCTCAATTTCAATACATTTATAATTGTAATGCACTACTTAACCTTAAAACTCGTATAAATTTTTAATTATTGTATTTGCAGATTGCAATCACTTCTACTTAAGTAGCATATAATCATTTTTTTTCAACCAATGACATCTACATATTTTTATTTTGATTATTGATTTTTCATTTTTGTAATGTATATATATGCAATTTTTAATTTCTAAAATTGATGAAATTATTTTATTTCAATTTGATTGACTCAAATATTTGGGGTGTTATAGGGGCGAATTTTTGAGAAGCACTATCCTAATATTCTTGGATGCGCGCGCACACACACTCATATATATACATTTTTTCAATTCTAATAACAAAAACTAAATATTAATATACTAAATTCAATTAAGCTGTAGTTTGTGAGGCGATATTCTCCAATGCAAACATATTAAATATATATATAAAGAATTTTTAATTTTAATAAAATAAAACTATATATTAATACGATAAATAATTAAGCTAGGGGAGAGAAACTAATAGTTGAGCGGGTCTAATAGTCAATCACTCTATGTGAACATATTATCCAATCTTTCAACACATTTTTACTATATATTGTAATTAACTGATCTATTTGTAATAAATGTTATAGAAAAATAAATAAATGAATTCATTAATGAATGAAATAAATAACTTTTTGTCTCAAACAAAATATCATAGCTATCTAATATATGTGTGTCACTCAAAATATGATATGCTCACTTAAACAAACATTGTTATCTTAGTGCACAAATAGTATTCTTATGTGTACAACTAATTGGGTACTAATGTATATGCATAGAGTAAATCATATCAATAATATGTCTCATCACAAATATAAAAGGTGAATACTAATAAATGCCTTGTATTTTCTCATGAAATGTGTGAGAGTAAAAAACTTCTAGTGTTGAGAGAAATATCTTATATAAACCAGGCTCAGATTAATCAACTACTTGGCAAGAAAGAGACCAATATAGGGCATCACATAGCTGCATTTCAACTACTTGGCAAGAAAGAGATCAATATAGGGCATCACATAGCTGCATTTCTACAGGACTGAATTTGTCATAGAATTGATATTTGTATTGCTCCATATATGACATTTTCTCTATTTGTATTGATATTGCTATTTGTTTTGCTACAACAATGTCATACACTATTTTTTTGTGTGTATCTAGCTCTTTTTCTTGATGTCTCTAACTTCAACTTTGTAATTCGCATTTTTCCAATAACAAAAAAAAAAAAAAAAAAACTTCTAGTGTTCAACTAATGGTCTATTTGTGTTGGATATAAATTATATTTTATATAATAATGTGTTATTTTTATAACAACAATTTTTTTTTGTGTTGAAGTATTTGTCTTTTTGTTTTTAATATAAAAGTTATATATAACAAATATTTATTTTTTTAATAATAACTTTTTGGTCTATTTACGTTGCATATATGTTACATTTCATATAGTTCTACAATATTTTACGAGTGTAGATATTTTAAATAAATCTATCTAAAGAAATGCCGATAGATATCTATTATAAGCATGATTAAAATTTAATTTACTACATATAATAATATTTTTATTTCCATTCTTTTTTTTGCGCTTTCTTATCTTTTTATACATTTTACCTCTTTTTTGCACGCACTTAAATTTTTTTTAAATGATTATTTATATCTCTTAATTTATAATTTTTTCAAATATTTTATGGACCATTTATTAAAATTTAAAAAAACAATAACGTATTTATAATAAATATTAAGATCTTGACATGCAGATGATTGTCATATTTAACCTATAAAGTAAATGTTAACATTAACACACTCACACCTTCCTGCCATTGTAGAATGCCTATCGACATTAATTAACAACAAATGATAAATTTAAATTCAATTATGAGAGATTTTTAGATTAAGCTTTTGTAGAATGTTAATAAAGTCATTTTTTGGACCCATTTTACTAGGTGCACTATTTTAACATTTGCGTGATGAGTCACACCTTCAAACCTTAGTTGTAGGTAGTTCAATGTCCATTTTACATTTAAACAAATGAAAGTCTTACGGTATCTCATGTAGCGGCTACATGTTCACAAAGTTAGCTCTCACAACTACTATTCCTCTCCCCTATAGTAATATTACATTTATATAGTAAAATAAAAATTATATTTTATGTTAAATATTAATAATATTTAAAAATACATAATTTTGAAAATATTTAAATATGAAATAATTTTAAAACATAAATTGATAATTTTTTTATATCTTTCTAAATTCTAAATTAGAATTTTATAAAATATTAAAATACTAATTAAATTATGTTAAATAATATTATTAGTCTACTTAACTATGTTAAATATTACCATTATTTTGATTGATTTTTTTAATAATAATTTAATTTATTGTATAAATCTAGTTAACTAAATTATTATAACTTAGGGCAAGCCTCTAAGCTGGGGTACCATGGAAGGGGGCTTCCTATAAAATAAAGTAGAAGTTGTTTGCTACTTTTTAGGAAATATTTTAAAACTAGAGGTCCCATGATTTATGTTGTTCAAAATTTTAGCTCCGAAATTTAAAGAAGGTACGTGCATTAAATTAAAATTCCCTCTAAAAGTACATTCTAATTGAAAATCTAAAATTTAAATTATTGACAAGTGGAAAAAAAACATTCCTAAGCTAGTGGTAGCCCAACCCCATTTTTCTCCCACTTCCTAAAATTCAGGGCTTCTATTTTTAGGAGAAGAATCAAGGGTTTCTACTTTTTAGAAGAAGATTATGAATAATCCCGTAGATTAACATTAACACACTCACACCTTCGTGCCATTGTAGAATGCCCATCGACATTAATTAACAACAAATGATAAATTTAAATTCAATTATGAGAGATTTAGATTAAGCTTTGGTAGAATGTTTAAAAAATCATTTTTTGAACCCATTTTACTAGGTGCACTATTTTAACATTTGCGTGATGAGTCACACCTTCAAACCTTAGTTGTAGGTAGTTTAATGTCCATTTTACATTTTAAAAAATGAAGGTCTTACTCGTGTAGCGGCTACATGTTCACAAAGTTAGCTCTCACAACTACTATTCCTCTCCTCTATAGTAATATTACATTTATATAGTAAAATAAAAATTAAATTTTATGTTAAATATTAATAATATTTAAAAATACATAAATTTGAAAATATTTAAATATGAAATAATTTTAAAACATAGATTGATAATTTTTTTATATCTTTCTAAATTCTAAATTAGAATTTTATAAAAAATATTAAAATACTAATTAAACTATGTTAAATAATATTATTAGTCTACTTAACTATGTTAAGTATTACCATTATTTGGATTGATTTTTTAAATAACAATTTAATTTTTGCTATTTTTTAGGAAATATTTTAAAACTAGGGGTCTTATGATTTATGTTGTTCAAAATTTTAGCTCGAAATTTAAGGAAGGTATGCATTAAATTAAAATTCCCTCTAAAACTACATTCTAATTGAAAATTGAAAATGTAAATTATTGACAAATGGAAAAAAAACATTCCTAAGCTAGTGGCAGCCCCACCCCCTTTTTCTCCTACTTCCTAAAAATCAGGAGCTTCTATTTTTAGGAGAAGAATGAGAGTTTCTACTTTCTAGAAGAAGATTATGAATAATCCCGTAACAAAATATGTTTTGCTCATGACACCACCCACTTCCTAAATAACAGAACTTAAGCCCCCTCATTGGACGGCACCCTTATAAATACGAAGATCTCAAAGATCTCAAAGATGAGAAGTAGGGTTTTCATTACCAACTGCTTTGAACAAAATTGCCCTGTGCTGAGCTATGATAATAGTCTTGTCCCTTTGAATGCAAGTCGAGAAGACGAGGATCCAGTGAGGGTATGACAGGGTTTTTTTGCAGTATGAAGAGCGATAGGCTTTGGAGGATAGGTAAAACTTGATCAGATGACGATCGTTTAGTTTTTCCAATACCTCCAAAGCCTGCACTCTTTCCTGCACAATCCCGTCCTTCCTTCACGGTGCTATAGCACTCTTCAAAATCTGTCTATTCATGGTAATTTCTACGTTTTAAATTTAATATTGTTCTGTGCAATGGGTATGGCTGTTTCTTTGGAGGGGTCTTCCGTTGGCCAGCTTGATAGCGTAATAAATGCTTTCATGTTAGGGTTCCTGGTATTGCTTTAGGGTTTCTTTGATTTTACTAGGCGAAATAGGTTTTAGCCAGTGGTAATCTCTGTTAGTGTTTTGATTTTTACTCTATTTATGCCTGATGTTAGTCGTTGGGTTCATTTAGTATAAGATAAGATCATACAAATTTGGAACTGCTTTTCGGTTCTGGGAGGCGTTGATTTTTTTAAAGGTTTCTAGAGTATAATATTGCACCGTAGCTACAGAATCTTTAGTTTGATACATCTTTCTTGCCTTATTTTCAACAACTTTGCTTGATAAGAGGGGGTTTTATCTATCGGTTCCATTGGAGGGGTCTCCTTTGTGGATGGAAAGAAAACATCGGGGTATCGCTATCTAATTCAAAACAAGCAAGCTACAAGCACAATTGCAGAAAATGGCCTAACATGTATTAGGCGTCTTAAAACAGTTGTCTATTAATCTCTAATAGCCTTGCCAAATGTTTTGCTCCATTTTAAAGCTCGTTGTTTTTGTCTGCAACTCCCGAGGTATCAATATTAATATCAGCAAACACCTTACTCTGATCAATCCTGTTAATGCTCTTCAACTTATGAAAAAGGAATAATTAAAAGAAAAAGAAGTAAATAAATACTTTTGGGAGGCTAAATTTTATAGTTGAACACACTCAAACTTTTCCCAATAAGCTTCCAAAAGGTTTCTTTCCAGCACTAAGTACATAGGTATCCATAGCCTTCATGTGCCTACAAAAGCTATCCTTCTGAATGTGGGTTAAAAGGAGATTGGTGAACCAGCACATCACATGAAAAGACAAAAAGTCATAATCTTGTAAAATTCAAGCAAAAGGAGCACTTCTGCAAAGTTAGACCGTATTCCTGTCACCATTTGGGACTTTGCCATAATGTACCATATAGCTACTGAAGAAGAAGACATGGAATACTGGCTTCTTTACCCTGCTCTTCCATATGTAGACCTTCTTTGGTCATCCAGCTCCATCTCTTACTTCAAGCTTTGAACATGTAAGAATCATCCTTATTTTCTCTTCATGCACGTGGCAGTAGACAAGCAATTCAACCTATTAACAAATGCCCCTTTCAAAATCGCGGATGATTTAATGGCTTTAAGTGATACTGTGCCTCAAGCTCCTGCACACTGCATAATGATTCTTTCCTAAGGATTAGCATTTGTCTGAAGAACTGGTTGGCAACTGAATACTTTCATTAGCTTTTCAAGGTGTAAACCACTTTTTAAGAGCCTGTAAATGTAAACTTTCACAGGACTTACCAACATTTATTACCTAAGCCTAGAACTATAGTACTTTTGAGTCTATCCCATAGAAATGTGTAAAAGAAATGTCAGAATTTTATGGATTGTAGTTACAATTTATAAATTCGATTTTGCCTCTCAATCATCCACACGTTTGCACCTTTTTGCAACTAATCTTCATCCTGCAGTAATGGTGACCATGTGCAAACCAGGATGACAATAAAACTTGTTTTCTATTTCATTTATGTACTTTATGTCGAAACTTTTTTGCTTTCTGGAAACCCTGAGCTCTTTGGAACCTAAAATAGATAAACTCGAACAACAATGCAAGATCTTGAGATTGATTGGTTCATTGCTTTCAGCACCTGTAAACTTGTAAACTTGAGAGGAGGGCGTTTCCCCTGTGTCTTCGTTATTGAGGCCATGGTATCAGCTAGAGATGGCTTCAAGTAAATATATTCATAAATCACATTAGAGAATTCCACACCTTACATTTGTAAATACTAAAAATTTAAAATTTCTATGTTCCAAATGCATATTGCCTACTGGTTTTCCTAAATTTTGAATCATATTGTTACTAGATCTCTATTGTTTATTTAAAACCCTAGGGCAGATGGATCAAATGTGAAAAGTTAGTCATAAATCCTAACCCTATTTATCAAATATGCAAATGGCCAAACATTTGAAATGTGAAGCAATTAAATACTCATCAGTGTTCCACAGGATGCATCCACCCTTGAGATACCCTGCATCCCCTGTAAGGTGATGTTTCTGCGACTTGGGGACTTGAGGACACTGTCCCCTACAGTACTATAATCTTTGTCACTGCCATCAGAATGCTGTTGAGTGATTTGCTAAATGGCACATGCCATTGCATACTTATTGCAACCTTTAACTATTTGAAAACTAGCTTGCCTTTCATGGGGCACTTGAAAAGATGTTATATTACAGATTTTCCCTTGAAAATTTTAATTCACCTCAATTTGTATATCAATGCTAAATGACGACAAATCTACCAGCGACTCATCTTGCCCCCTCACCATTGCTCTGCCACGGTCACTATGCTGTCTCCTCAGTCTTCAAACTTAGGTCCTTGGTCTCCCATCCTCAAAACTTGTCCCGTGTCCCCCATCACGAAAGTTATGAGAAAGTAGTAGGGAGCCCCCATGAGGCATGTAATTCATCATGAAGTCTTCTGGGCAGATTATGTTAAAGATCATCTTGTAAGGAAGATACTACAGGATGCTTTTCAATTTAGAATAAAAGCCTCTTGGGTTATCTGCAGTCGAAGACCAACTGTTGGGCAATGTGAAAGAGCTACAAGAAGCATATGACAAATCTACCAGTGATTTATCTTGCCTCTATTCTAGGATGAAGTAGTTAGATCTCTTAATGAGAAATCCAGAAAGTTCTTAGAGTGCAATCACCTATGAGTAAAATGAAAGATGGTCCAACTAGCATCAATAGTACTCTATAGTCTTTACATATGGAGAAGAAAAATCCTCCAAGAAAATCAAGAAAGGAGAAAAAAAAAGGTTTAACCTCCTCCAAAGCGACAAGTGTAAGAAAAGAGAATGATGTATGCAAAGAAACAAGGACTACAGGGGGCCAACTTGTCTAGAAGTTATACAAGAGAAAAGTTGCAGAAACTTGAAGAAGTAGAGGAATAGATTCCCCTCAAAAGAAAGAAGAGAATGAAAATAGTTCAGACTGGAGGTTCAACTGAAGCTGTTCGTTCTATGACCCATAGTATTTCACCAAGTCATATAAGTGTAAATGTAAGTACTTTTGACTATCATATGAAGAGTCTCTCATTTCAAGATATATATCATTGCTTTGTATGACGAGTCTGGTAACTATGGTTATTTGTCATGATGACTGTTGTTTTATGTTTGGATATCATCATTTGGGTAGAACAATACCATTTATGAATGCTTTGAAACTTCAGATTGGTGGCTTAATATGTGTAGGGATTTAGGAGCTGTGTGGTTTCTTTTTTACAGAAGCACTTTTAAAATTTCTTTCAAGCCATGTGTTTCCTAGCATTGACTTGAGGTCCTGGCATCTGCTGGATGTGTTTGTTAGCATGAATGCTGATGGTATTCCTGTGGGGGAGTATCCTAGCAGTGCTGGAGACATGATTTGGAGGTTGTCTGTTGCAATTATGACAGAGATTGTCATTGATGTCAACATACTGGTTATTGTGTGAAGACTGACAGAGCAACATATAGAGTTTGGCTTTGCGCAGCTTGAGGAATGAAGATCAGCTTATGTGCACTTGGGATAATATTCTACAGAGTTTATAGATGCTGCAGTTAAGAGCGCGTACGGAAATATGAAGATTGGACAGAGTTATGATGGATTTGGTGAAGGTAGCGTTCAAACTGGGAAGCAGATACTGTTGTTTGGATTGTATCTCCTAACAGAGATGGAATTTGGTCAAGTGGACTTGGATAGAAGTAGAAGACATGTTGAGGATGCTGTAGTTATTCATGCAGATCGCCGACAGATTGCTTGTAATTATGAAATGATGTAATATTGAAATGTAATGTGTAATTGTAATGTCTTAAGTTGGTCGTATATTATTATTGTAAATTGAGAAAGCCTCAAGGTCAACTCAATAACTTATTCTAGGACTTTGTATAAAGGAGAGATGTTTTCCTTGGGTGTAAAGTATGATATGTGGTCATATCTATGTTATTGTATTGTGCAAACTTACGTGCAAATATCTATTGGATCAAAGAAAGGATTGGTGCAGTTGAGGCACAATGAGCTTACAAGGAACTGTATATGGCAAAGAAGTTGCTGTTGGACAGTGTTGATGTACAACTGTATTATCTAGTGAGGATAGTACTGAAGCTGTTTGGACAGTGGGTCTTTTTGTCTTCTTCATCAACTCCTAACAAGGTTGACAAAACTCCTAACAGGGTTGGAATCTTCTAACAAGGACTGATATATTTTGAATGTATTTCATTGACTCCTAACAGGGTCCATCCTTTCACAAGGAATTTTTATAATAATACATCATCTTGTGGGTACCATCCCCACCAGGGTTTTCCCTCTGATCAAGGGTTTGCCTAGTTAACATATCTGGTGTTAGTGTGTATGGTCATCTTTCTATAGTTGTTGCATCTACTGTTTACATGTTTCAGAAATAAATAAGGATATTGAGAGTTGTTTTTGTGGAAACCCTTTAGAATAAAAACAATGGTATTCTAATCTCAAAAAATTAAGGGCTGCTACCCGGTACAGAGGAGCTACAACTCTTACACACGACAAACTGCAGCTTAGGCCTCAACCCAATCAGACTGAGGCTACAACCTCAAGAGGTATCCTGCCCGAAGAGAGGATAAAAGGAGATGCTATGTTCATTAGCTTTTGTTTTAGAAAAGAGATTGTAAAATTCATGAGAGAAAAAAAGTGATATACCCAGCATCTGTCACACTATTACCATTCATTTTGCATTTAGCGCGCACAGTATATTCTCATCATGCTGTTGACGCTAAGAACAAAAATGAGACTCCACACAAGATGCATACACCAGTTGTAATCTTTTTAAATCTGCAGACTTCTAGACAGTCTATATCACTATTTTGATCGATTTTCATGAGAAAGTATTGCAGACCAAAAATCCTTATTCAAACTCTGGCGTTCTCAAACAATACTTGATGGTGAGCTCAATACACCAAACTCAGGCATAAAATCCTCCCTGAAAACAATACAGTTTTTCATGCACCTCTCTGGTTTATATTCCCATTTTTCTGTAAGTAACCCACAGGATAGTATATCAATTTTCCTTTCATGTACTCAGAGATATATTGCATGTACATGCAACGCATGTCCTGTCAGATGGAGTTTTTTTGAACTGCAGTCCACATAGCGACTCCCAGATGTTCTTCCCAAATCGCGTGTTTTTTGTATGTTGCGCAGCTTACCCAGTTTTTGCATGGGCCAGAAAATCATTATAAAAAATTCGTAGGCTGCAAGTGTAATTGACCATAAAGGCCGAGCCAGCTACCGTTTCATCACAGCTAAGCATCCACGGCCAAAGCAAAGATAAACACATTATTGACAACAAAGGAATCGACCATAAGGAATGTCTATGGACTTCCAGTCATGCCATCTAAAACAAAAAAAACAATATTTCACACTCAATATTTCTTTAACTAAACAACAATTTCAATAATGATGGTCTCAGAAAGAGAAACGACAGAGAAAAAACTGTCCAAAATAAGTGTTGTTCTTTTCCAGAAGAAAACGGTTCTGACAGCCTCATTATACCATTCAGATTTGGTCTGAACTCAACGACATGTTCTAGTAGCATTTTCCTTAAAAGTGCAGACTGAAGAGAAAGTTTAGGTTTCTGTTAGGAGTTCTGTTTAGGTTTCTGTTAGGAGTTCTGTTTAGTTTTTGCTTTCAGTTTGAATAAGCCCTAGTCTTTAGGGAACTTGTTTAGCATTTTTTGTTGCACTTATCACGTTGATTAGCTGTCAACATGCTCTTGTTTTTCTCATTCAGTTTAGATTGTAAAGGCTATTTATAAGCCTAGATTGTTCAATAAGATGAAAGTCATTCCCAGAATCATTTAGTATTCTTTTATGTTTCAATTCGTAACATTTTGGTATCAGAGCTCCCACTGGGCCTGACGAAATCAAAGCAGCAGTCTTTGAGGTTTCTTTGCAGCAGCAAAGAAGATGATAACCGAAGGGAATTTTGTGCAGCCAGCCATCCCTCGCTTCGATGGTCACTATGACCATTGGAGCATGTTGATGGAGAACTTTCTGCGATCCAAGGAATATTGGGGATTGATAGAGACGGGCTATGCTGAGCCACAGAATGGAGCGGCACAGACAGAAGCACAGCAAAAGGAGCTAGATGAATTGAAGCTGAAAGACTTGAAAGTAAAAAATTATCTCTTTCAGGCCATAGATTGGACGATATTGGAGACCATTCTCGTGAAGGATACTTCCAAACAAATTCGGGAGTCTATGAAGAAGAAGTTTGAAGGGAGTGCTAGGGTTAAGAGATCACATGTGCAAGCTCTCCGCAGAGAGTTTGAAATCCTAGAGATGAAGACTGGAGAAGGAGTCTCCGAGTACTTCTCAAGAGAGTTGTCTGTGGCCAACAGGATGCGAACATATGGAGAGCAGATGCAAGACGTCATAGTGGTTGAGAAGATTCTCAGAGCATTGAGCGAGAAATTTAACTATGTTGTTTGCTCGATTGAGGAATCCAAAGACGTCGATCAACTCTCCATTGATGAACTGCAGAGTTCTCTGATTGTTCATGAGCAAAAATTCCAGTGACATACAAGAGAAGAACAAGCACTCAAGATAACCTTTGAAGATAGGTTTGGTGCAAGAGGACGGGGTCGAGGTACATACAGAGGCAGAGGAAGAGGGAGAGGCCGCCAATCCTACGACAAATCCACAGTGGAATGCTATAAGTGCCATAAGCTGGGACACTTTCAATTTGAGTGTCCAAGCTGGGATAAGGAAGCCAACTACACTGAAGTAGGAGAAGAAAAAGAAGAGATGTTGCTTATGTCATATGTGGAGATGAACGATGCTCGAAGGGAAGACGTCTAGTTCTTTGACTCTAGATGCAGCAACCACATGTGTGGTGACAAGAGCTTGTTCTGTGAACTAAATGAGGAATTTAGGCATAAGGTGAAGCTGGGAAATAACACAAGGATGGCTTTGTTAGGGAAAGGCAACGTGAAATTGGAAGTAAGTGTCTTTACACATGTTAGTGAAGTATTTTTTGTGCCCGAACTAAAGAACAATCTTTTGAGCATTGGTCAACTACAAGAAAGAGGATTGACGATTCTCATTCAACGTGAAAAGCTCAAGATTTACCATCCAGAGAAAGGGCTCATAATACGGACTGAGATGACAACAAATCGGATGTTTGTGTTGCTAACAAACTCATTGCCACAAAAGCCAGCCTGTCTCTACACTTCCACATAGGACTTGGCACACTTATGGCACTGTCGCTATGGACATTTGAGTTACAAAGGATTGAGGACACTCCAGTTCAAGAAGATGGTGCACAGGATACCTCAGTT
Source organism: Cupressus sempervirens (assembly GCA_028749045.1). Taxonomy (NCBI): domain Eukaryota; kingdom Viridiplantae; phylum Streptophyta; class Pinopsida; order Cupressales; family Cupressaceae; genus Cupressus; species Cupressus sempervirens. The sequence goes on from CM053791.1 coordinate 638,008,657, forward strand.
CAAGACTCCATCAACAATGTGTGGTAACTGTATGATTGGGACGCAACACAGGGATTCAATCCCAAAGAAGAGCAATTGGAGGGCCACAGAGAAGCTTCAGCTTGTTCATACAAACATTTGTGGGCCAATCTCTCCCATCTCCAATAGTAAGAAAAGGTACATTATATGCTTTATTGATGACTTTACTAGAAAAGCATGGACTTATTTTTTAGTAGAAAAATCTGAAGCATTAAGCATATTCAAAAGCTTTAAGAGTCATGTTGAGAAAGAAATAGGAGGGTATATGAAATGTTTGAGAACAGATCGAGCAGGAGAGTTCACATCATCCGAATTCAATGAGTTTTGCTCAGAGCATGGCATCAAGAGACAATTAACTGCAGCATATACTCCACAGCAGAACGGAGTAGCTAAAAGAAAAAATCAAACAGTGATGAACATGGTTCGATGCATGCTGTTTGAAATGAGGATTCCTAAGAACTTCTGGCCAGAGGCAGTAAACTGGACAACATATGTTCTAAATCGGAGTCCTACATTGGTTGTAAAGAATCAAACACTTGAGGAAGCTTGGAGTGGAAGCAAACCCTCAGTTGAGCATTTCAGGGTTTTCAGATGCATGACACATGTGCATATTCCTGATGTGAGAAGGACAAAGCTAGATGCAAAGAGCTTCACTTGTGTGTTATTGGGAGTAAGTGAAGAGTCCAAGGCATATAGACTCTATGATCCAGTTGCAAAGAAGATTGTAATTAGCAGGGATGTAGTGTTTGAGGATGACGAGTCTTGGAACTGGGATAGGAGTTATGAAGAACAAATAATGGCTGATCTGGAATGGGATGATGAAGAGGATAATGAGGAAGTGCATGCTGAGAATGATGGTATAGAGAGTGAGGAAGAAGAAGAAGTCATTGAGGAACCAGTTGGTAGTCCACAAACTGATGGGAATGAAGAAGTATCATCCAGTTCTGATGGAGGAAGAGAAAGAAGGCCCTCGGGGTGGATGAGAGATTATGTAAGTGGGGAAGGTCTTTCGGAGGAAGAAGATAGTGCTAATTTGGCCCTATTTTCTTCAGCAGATCCAGTAGATTTTGAGGAGGTAGTGAAGCACGACAACTGGAGGACAGCCATGGACATAGAGATAAAGGCTATAAAAAGAAACAACACATGGGAACTCACTAATCTGCCTACAGATGCAAAGAAGATTGGGGTGAAGTGGGTCTATAAGACCAAACTCAAGGAGAATGGAGAAGTGGACAAGTTCAAGGCTCGTTTGGTGGCCAAGGGGTATGTGCAACAACAAGGGATAGACTATACAGAGGTGTTTGCACCGGTTGCAAGAATGGATACAGTAAGAATGATTGTGGCTCTAGCAGCTCAGAAAGGATGGACTCTTTATCAACTTGATGTCAAATCCACCTTCCTGCATGGGGAACTCAATGAAGAAGTATACGTGGAGCAGCCTAAGGGATATGAGCTGAAGGACAATCCTCAGAAAGTATACAGGTTAAAGAAAGCCCTCTATGGACTGAAACAAGCTCCACGAGCTTGGTTCAGTCGTATTGAAGCACACTTCATAAGTGAAGGATTCGAGAAGTGTTATAGTGAACATACTTTGTTCATTAAAACAAATAAGGGAGGTAAGATTCTCATTGTTAGTTTATATGTAGATGATTTAATATTTACTGGCAATGATGATTTTATGTTTGCTGAATTTAAGAATTCTATGTTGAGGGAGTTTGATATGACTGATTTGGGAAGAATGAGGTTTTTTCTTGGGATAGAAGTTTTGTAGAGGTCGGATGGAATTCACATTTGCCAGAGAAAATATGCTTTGGAGGTGTTGAAGAGGTTCAGGATGGAGAATAGCAATTCGGTCCATAATCCCATTGTTCTAGGTTGTAAACTTTCTAAAGATGAGAATGGGGTTGGTGTTGATGAGACTTTGTTTAAGCAGATGGTGGGTTGCCTCATGTACTTAACAGCTACGAGGCTGGACTTGATGTTTGCAGTAAGCTTGATTAGCAGGTGCATGGCTAAACCAACTGAGTTGCACTTGTTGGCAGCCAAGAGAATACTAAGGTACCTGAAAGGAACCACTGGATGTTAAGAATTGAAACACAAAAGAATACAAAATGATTCTGGGAATGACTTTCATCTTATTGAACAATCTAGGCTTATAAATAGCCTTTACAATCTAAACTGAATGAGAAAAACAAGAGCACGTTGACAGCACATTGACAGCTAATCAACGTGATAAGTGCAACAAGAAATGCTAAACAAGTTCCCTAAAGACTAGGGCTTATTCAAATTGAAAGCAAAAACTAAACAGAAATCCTAACAGAAACCTAAACTTTCTCTTCACTGGCAATGATGATTTTATGTTTGCTGAATTTAAGAATTCTATGTTGAGGGAGTTTGATATGACTGATTTGGGAAGAATGAGGTTTTTTCTTGGGATAGAAGTGTTGCAGAGGTTGGATGGAATTTACATTTGCCAGAGAAAATATGCTTTGGAGGTGTTGAAGAGGTTCAGGATGGAGAATAGCAATTCGGTCCATAATCCCATTGTTCTAGGTTGCAAACTTTCTAAAGATGAGAATGGGGTTGGTGTTGATGAGACTTTGTTTAAGCAGAGGGTGGGTTGCCTCATGTACTTAACAGCTATGAGGCTGGACTTGATGTTTGCAGTAAGCTTGATTAGCAGGTACGTGGCTAAACCAACTGAGTTGCACTTGTTGGCAGCCAAGAGAATACTAAGGTACCTGAAAGGAACCACTGGATGTTAAGAATTGAAACACAAAAGAATACAAAATGATTCTGGGAATGACTTTCATCTTATTGAACAATCTAGGCTTATAAATAGCCTTTACAATCTAAACTGAATGAGAAAAACAAGAGCACGTTGACAGCACATGACAGCTAATCAACGTGATAAGTGCAACAAGAAATGCTAAACAAGTTCCCTAAAGACTAGGGCTTATTCAAACTGAAAACAAAAACTAAACAGAACTCCTAACAGAAACCTAAACTTTCTCTTCATTTCCTCCCTTAAACTAGTTCCCAACTGCAACTAGTTTAAATCAGGAACTTGGCAAACTCCCAACCGACTTCAAGACCTTTGAAATGCATCCAATGTGAGGGGCTTTGTCATCACATCTGCCAGCTGATCTTGTGTTCCACAATAAACCAACTCAACTGCTCCTTCTCGTGTGAGATCACGAAGAAAATGGAAGCGCACATCTATGTGCTTGCTTCGACCATGTAACACAGGGTTCTTCGATAGTTTAATTGTGAAACTATTGTCACAAAAGATTGTAGTACACTTACTTTCCTCCAGACTCAGCTTCTCAAGTATCCTCTTCATCCAAATAGCTTGACTAGCACAAGCAGCTGCAGCTACAAATTCTGCTTCAGTGGTTGACAGTGTGACTATAGGCTGTTTTCTTGAGGACCAGGCAACAGCTTCAGAACCAAACATGAAGACATAGCCTGATGTGCTTTTCCTGTCTTCTTCATCTCCTGCATAGTCGCTATCTGCATAACCAACTAGACCTTCACACCCTCCTTTCTTGTAAGAAACTCCAAGTCCAGTGGTTCCTTTCAGGTACCTTAGTATTCTCTTGGCTGCCAACAAGTGCAACTCAGTTGGTTTAGCCATGTACCTGCTAATCAAGCTTACTGCAAACATCAAGTCCGGCCTTGTAGCTGTTAAGTACATGAGGCAACCCACCATCTGCTTAAACAAAGTCTCATCAACACCAACCCCATTCTCATCTTTAGAAAGTTCACAACCTGGAACAATGGGATTATGGAGACATGTTCCTAATAAAAGAGACTGAGAAGGTAACGCTACAGACCATTATTGCTTGCTGCTCCTGACACTGCATATGCTCTGACAAAGTAGACACATTGCATGTACGCCTTAGTAGACTGTATAGTTGCAGACAAGGCTGTGGTATGCAGAGGTCCAAACAAGCAAACTGTCAAGTAAGCAAGGTTCTGTTTTCCAACTATCAGTGTTGTCTGTTATGACAAGAATAAGGCACAGACATGCTCTAGATTTCATCAGCGTGCCAATACCAAAGACAAACACAAAAGGACATGTTATCAGCAATTGATATGAATGACAAAAACTTTACACATGGTGGATGTCATGTGAGAGATTCCATGGTTTAACTCTTGTGTTCCTTCACCCTCTAGGAGTAGTCACAGTGAATGTCATGTTGAGATGACTATATCACGTTGAGAAACTTTGTGATAAAGTATTGTTGTCAACGCACATGGGTGTAGCTATTGTGTTTGTCATGATGACACAAAATTTGCAAATGTTATCTCCTATGCTAAGAGGGAGTGTTGATGCCTGTAGCTACAAGAGATATCCTGATTAGCTGCATGGTTCATATACTCATGTTTGGAAATATGGAGACATGCATTTGGAAATATGAATTGACACACATTTAGAAAATGAAAAGGCTTTTTGTTATGATATGCAGAGTCTCTCATTTCATATATCATTGCTTTGCCTTGTACTTGGACCTCAATTATTTAGTAAAAGAGATATTTTTGGTGTGGCTGGGTTTTTCCCAGCAAGTTGGAAGGGTCTCGTAGCATGAATTGTTGTGTCTCTATGTCTTAGTGCTCTTTAGTTTGTTTTTTTTTAATTTCTGGGCAAAACATTAACAGCTAAAAAGCCAAATTCAAGAGATTGACTGAAAAAAATCAAGGGCCTAATAAATGATTGTAGAGTTGGTAAAATTGCCCATAATTTTCCAAGGATCAAAGTAATGAGCCGGATAGATTCCTAGTTACTCAAAGGATTACATACTAGTTGAGAAAATTTTAAACCAACCTTGTGGGGGTAAGAGATGATATAATTCAAGAACAAACTGGTGGGCAAAGAGGGAATTCCTGGATATCCAATTTGATATATTGCAAGAGCTGACAGGGTAGAGTATCGGTAGTGATTTGAAGTGTTGGATCCAACAGCCTTGAGGACCATTTGATACACCTCCTCACTTCAAACTTGGGACAACAACCATTCATAAATGACAAATGGGAAAATAACACTACAGTGGCATTCAAATGAAATGTGGTTACCCATACAGGGATAAACTATTAAAAAACTACAAAATCTCGGACATAAGTAGATAAATACATGCTAACAATGCTATAGGTCTTTGTAGTCATGACGGGGAGCTTGAGATGTGTTGGATGGAAGGAAAATTGAGGATATGCGTGAAATAAACAGGGAAGATATTGGGGAGCTAGACCAGAACCTCGACATGTTGATACACATTATTGACAGTTACTTGTTAAAGACGTAACTGATAACTGAATTATGCTCACAATGTATGTGTCATCTAGTATTTGAACTTACATCAACAAAGGATTGTAAATATGTGTCAAAGTCTCTCAGTATTCGATAATCGTCGGTTCAGTGTCAATCAAGTATTCGATAATCGTCGGTTCAGTGTCAATCAAGTTCTGTAGTAATTTAATGGGAAGTTGTCATCTTATACATATAAATATGTAATGTTGTGATCAATAAATCAACGAGTTCTTCAGAAGTTCGGTTCTCTGTTTTCTTTGGGTGCAGCTATCATATTTTTAATTATACTGAGTTTCTTATTGTTCCATCCTGTTCTAACATTTAACTTATGCCAAGTGATATCAAGTGGTGTAATCTGAAATGGTGTGGTATAATCTGATTGTAAATTTTCTTCTCCAAGCCCTTTATATTTAATTTCTTGTTTTTAGTTATAGCACTTGCATTAGCATTCTCAAATTGATTGGGTGATTGACGGATAGGTGTTACACCTGAATCATCATCATCAAGTGGAAATATTTTAGTTGGCTAATTTTCTATATCCTTCAATAGAATAGGCATGTCAACAATTTTTTTTAAAAACTTGAAGAACGATTCTTAATGCTAATTAAAATATTATGTGTTTTATTTTTCAAGTAAGTTAATAAGTTTACACTTAGATTCACATTTAAAAATAAATAGTTCTCATTTTTTCCAATCAAAATTGTTAATTTTTGGTAGTTTCAGTTGGACAAACTATGAGAATAAGTGCAGAAATATATATATGAGATATTATATAATTAAATAATTATATTTTATTATTATTAATTAGATAATAATGGACAGACATGTCTCCCATGAGACATGTCTCTTCCTTAATATAAATAAGAGTGATATCGCTGCCATTGGAAAACGTATACCTCACAAGCATCAGAACCTAATTGCAAAATGTAAGAAAATAAAAGAATACCCTAAATCATGATAAGTAGATAAGGACGTCTATATTAAAGACATGACTTTATATGTGTTATATTGCACATAGACATGATATAGCAATGATTGGAGGAGGAAGAAAATCTTAAGCCCAAGGACGAAATCCAAAGTTGGGAAAAGAAGTTGGAACACCCAAGGAAATCATTGTGACAATAATACACGTAGGGTAACTAACAAATACGATAGTCAATATACAAGGTGATAGATAGAAGTCTGGCCAATTGCAACAGTCCACAAATAGATAGTTTTCACAACGTACACGTATAAATTTTGGAGGACAGGTGGGTGTCAAAATTGTGAAGGGTATAGGCTAATCTCCTACAAAAAAGTACCAATTACAAAACAAAGTCAAACTTTTTTTAGAAGATTCACGAAAACATAGTGATTTTTTTCCAATTTTTTTGTTGTTTTGAAAATTGGTCAACTGTACATTTTTGTGGGAGGATAGCATACATGTAGGGGTTAGTATTATCGTCTGTAACCAAATCAAGTGGGTGATAGATCCCCAATTGATTATAAGACGAGTGAAAGATCACTAGTAGGGTACATATTATCGACCCAATAAATGCAGAGACTATGCACCATCTGTTAAAGTCATCGATTGATTTCATACTTTTAGCGAATGAATGATCATCACTACGACAAAAAGAAAATAGAAGAAATAAAAGTTTCAAGCCAAGAGACGTGCCCTAACTACTTCATATGTCCCACAGATGGCATGAGAATCACTTTGTATGCCTTGTGGATAACATGAGAAGAGCAAATACCGACTATAGACATAGCATCTAGTGAAAGGTCAAACAAAAATGAATGCATAGTCAAACAGTGTGACCATAAATAATAACATGCCAATATAATCTGACACCATGCATAATATACAACGAAATATGTTAGAAGGTAAGGGTGACATTTATTATTTTGAACCCCTGTTACATGGAGAATTAAGCTCATCGAAAAATATAGGAAAAGGATATATAAAAACATTAAACTCCTTATTGGCCAGACTCTCACTATAAGCAACAATAGTCATCAAACCAAAAAACAAAAACAAGAGGGCAGAAATGATACTGCCATCCACATTGGACCCCTGTATAATGTGGAGCTGACTTTATTATGAATAAGGTCCTTGAAAAGATGTATATCAAATCATTTAAAAATGGAGCAAAATCACACCCTATTACTTTGCATCGAAAGGAATACCTCGCACGTTGACTGGGCAGTAGGTACCATAAAGTATATACATATTTATGAAGTGACATTGGTTGATTATAAGATTATAGAATATTAAAGGTTGTGAATAGGGAAGACACATAACATACATGCGATCGATAAGGAGAGATAAATTATTTTTTATTGTTTATCTCAATATGTACTATAAGAGCTATTTGCCTTGATCTTTTCCTCAGAGTATATTCTTGTAGGAAAAGGCAGATAGATATCACATTCAGAGGGAGTCTAACACTTCTTCAAGGCAATTTTGGATGAGAAGCTCAAGAGATTGATATTTAGAGGGAGTCTAAAAATCCATGTGTGTGACTGCATGATTTGATGGGCCTATCCTTGTGTACATCATGAGGAAGTGAGGACTTCCAAATGATTGTCGCTTGTATTTGCAGAAGTTATTGAAAGGTCACAATCTTACAATAACTTAATTTTCTATTATGATGGATATCTTATGATGTCTATGCAAATCATGATAGATTATAATTTGCATGTTGGATGTTCACACGGTAAGCATTATGAGAATGTGTGTGCACATACCTTATGAACATTTTGAGTACATGGTGAATGTTATGCAAATTGATGTTCATGAGGTCATTACACAGAGTACTTGGTGAATATCAAATGAGTTGACATTTAGGAGGCCATTACTTATAGTACTTGGTGAATGTCTTGCAACTCAACATTCAGGAGGCCATTTTTCAAAGAGTACATGGTCAATGTCAAATGAATTGACATTTAGGAGGCCATTACTCCCAATATCTTTATATTACATTGAGGCAATATATGGTCATGTGTTTATCCTCCCTAGCTATAAGAGGAAGTGTTAATGTTTGGTAGCTTAAGTTGGATAAACTATGAAAATAAGTGTAGAAATATATATATGTATGTGTGTGTGTGTGAGTGAGTGATATATATATATATATATATATATATATATATATATATATATATATATATATATATATATATATAAAATAATTTGTTATTATTATTAATTAGATAATAATGGATAGCCACGTCTCATGAGGACACATGTCTCTTCCTTAATATAAATAAGAGTGATATCACCGCCATTAGAAAACACATACGTCACATGCAATGCAACTACATTTACCATGATCACGATAAATTAACAAAAACCAATTATTTATTTATATTTGGAATTAAAAAAATTTCTACATAACCTAATATTAGGATAAACATGATAAAGTCCATGTGAATTATATACATGATCTAAATTAGTTTTAATTGTGAAATTGATGAATTATGATATCGGTGACTCATCTTTTGTTAGGCAATTTTACTTCGACTGAAACAAATTTCTGATTTAGAAATCACTTGATATAAAGTATAAACTAAACATAATGTTTCTAAGCTAACCAATATCTAACAGTAAGTAGGTCCTTCATATTGATCATAAAGTCTTGCTGTTCCATCCCCATGGTCGATGCCTAAATTTGAGAGGCTTGGTTAGCCTCAATGCCTTTAAGAGGCATGGTTGTCCATCAAAGCATAGAGGAATTTTGCTAAATTGAGGGAGATACAAAACTGGTAGGTAACTCATAAATAAATAAGCATGATGTAGGAGAGGGCAGTTCGATTGTAGAGAAACAATTTCTTGCCAGCCATAAAGACAATATGGTATTGCTACCTTCCCCATTGATGAAACCATGTGGAAAGTACTGGCCATTGACCTCTTAATGGGCAACGAAAGGAGACCTGACTTGGGATGAGTTGTGAAGGGGGATATCAAGGATAAAGTAGTGGTGTTTGGGTTCATCTTGTAATTTCAGTAATAGCGAGACCAACTTTCTCCTAGGCATTATACACATCAATTGTGCCTGGTTGTGCACCTCCATTTTGGCATAAAAGTTTAGGAGGAAAGCAGTGAGGAGTTGACTGCGAGGATATTGGCAAATAACTCGGCTTTATGTTTGCCAATTAAATTTGTTTGGGAGTTTCTGAAGTTTTTCAAGATGTATGTTGCATGCAAACCTTACAATCATTACAATCCTTGAGATCTCAATTCTTTAGGGGCAAACGTTGTGTGTGGACTATGTGGTTCCACATTTTGCCAGCATGACTACGAGGATTCTTGTAACTAGAACATTTGACAAATATCCTCCATCCTTTATGCCTTATGGGAAGCCCATACCCTATTCCAACCTCTTACTTTGGCACACACAGGGAGGACATTGGTAAAGAGTTCAGTTTTATGCTTGTCAATAGCATTTTCTTGAAAGTTTTTAAAGTATTTTTTAACAAACCCATTTATGCTTACACTGCGACCACCACATTAGGCATTGTGAAACAGTTCCCGTGCCTTGTCTGTGCTCTTTCGTGCATCCATACCCTATTCAAAAGGACACTATCAAAGAATTTGACTTTTCCCCTGCATCTACAATTGCGGGAGAGATTCTACAAACCTTTCAATAAATTCATTGCGAGTCCTATAAATTTGCTGAATGTAACAAAGTCCTTTCAACAAATCTACTGAAAATATTATCCATAGGGAAGTTAGACGATAACATGGAGCAATGTATGAAGTGTGTCGAGGAAGAGGGGCGATTGAAGAAACTTGGGCATCCAAGATTGTGAAGAATATCAATGTGGAGTACGATCCAACTGATTCACATCCTGTTCACTAGAATGACTAATTTTTGTATGCATTTGGAGTTGTAAGTTAGGCTAGAAAGATATTCTGAATATTCAAAGTTTTAACATTTGTAGACAATACAATAAATGCTTGCACGGTAGGCATTTGGTGCCCTTAGATAGATGTTGATAGTTTAATCGATTCATATAATTCTTTTTCCATTTGATGATTTTACGCTATTGAATGAGAATTCCTTTCTGCAATTTGGGGGTGTTAATAGTGCAATGGTATTGTGTTTTATTATTATAAATATACTATAAGTATGATGCAGTGCAAGGCAGGAGAATCTTCAAAGGAGATGTCCTAGCCCTCAGCAAATAACCACACAACAGAAACACAACAACAATGCAAGCTCTGATATCAATTCACAACACTCTATTAATAAAATAATTGATTACATGCAATGTGCCGAGCTGTAAGGCCTTCTCGGTTACGGCCAAATCAAAGCAAGTGATAGTTCTACAAGATCCCTCAAGATCCAACCCAAACACTAGCTAGTTCAGATTCCACACTCTGGTAGAAACCTCCAAGGAAGATTTAAACTTGTGTTCACAAGCCCACCAAGCAATCTCCTTGTTTCCCAAGCCTCAACTACTAGCTCTTCAAAGTTCGCTCCTCTGCCACATCCTCTTCTCCAAGTTGGATGATTATCTCAAAAGACTCCACAAGGCCCCCTACTTATACCCAACTAAGCCACAGGTCGGCCTAGTATGTTACAAATTAAATAAACCCTTGCATTAAATGCATTTTTAAGCCACAAGTTGGCTTACAATAAAAATTAAATACATATAAGAAAATTAAATGCCAAGGTTGACTCCCAATAGTATCTGACTCCCAGAAAACTTAGGCAACACAGAAACCAAGTGTCAAAAACAACCTCTGAGCATTAGCAAACCAAAATCATTGTCGAGCTCCACCAACTACCGAATAACCAAATCCCTTCATTGACCGAGCTACTTGGTCAACACTGTAACCAAGCATAACCGAGCCATGCAATATAAATTGAGCTCCTAGTGTATGTCAAGTTCCTTCAACAACCAAGTACCACTAGGAAAAGACCGAGTAATGCTACTCCAACCAAGCACCTCGAGTAACATTGCAACTAGAAACTACTTAGGAAGGACTAAGCCACACCTCTTCCTTTGACTGCATCCCCTAACTCCGAGGCCAAAACACACCAACATGCAGGATTGCCAACAAGCCTAGGATGCTCCTACATCAAAGTATCACTTGCAAGATATGTGACCATATTTTACCTTACAAGAAAAGTAGTCTTCCTCTTCTTGGGGGCAAATAAAAATGTTATTATATCACCAATGCTAAAAGGCATATGACTGCCTAGGTTGCCATTTCTGAAAATTACATGTATTTTAATGAAATGTGCATAAGATAATAATAATTATAATTGTTTGTCACATATTGATAAATAGACTATCATTGATAACAGAGTGGTAATCTTGTTTAGTAATCTTTAGCTTGATAGTGTGAGCATTGACATTTTGTATGATAAACAACTTTGTCTTTGATTCTGTCTATACATTATACGAGAAGTCCTAAATCGGAAAACAAAACTATATGTGGAAGAAATCTATTATTACATGTAGGTGGGACTTGTGAGTTTATGCCATATAAGGTGAAAATTTATCAACTAACTGAACAAGTAGGGTGCCCACGAGCAAACCTTTTGAAGCTCCCTTAAGATATAGGTTTAGAGTAGACATAATTATATCACTTGATATATTTTATCAATGTGTTATTATATACATACAAATTGTTAACGTATCATCAGCATGGGAACACACATGATTATGGGAAATGATAGAACTTTCTTGCTACTTAGGGGTGAACTAAAAGTAACCATCTCCTATGAAAATACTATTGGATATTACCATATTGCGTTATTGTTATTAAATCACGTTGATGATCCATGGTAGGTTCTGAGCCAAAAAGTTTGATTTAATATGTAGGGTTAGGGGAAGTTGTTGTGAAGAGTTTCTAAAAGGCTTTATGTCAATTGAAATGTTATTTAGGAATTCTAATGCCATTATTATAGAAATTATATCAATGGCCAATAGCTATTCCCACCTTTAGTAGGCTAGGTATCTATGTGGATAAAATTAAATAAGCTATGAGGTTTTAGATACTCATAAATATTGAGAACATATGAAGTAGTATGTAATAGAGTGATCACTGGAAAATGTTGTAGTAGGATAAAAAGGCATAACAAATTCCTTCAATGTCATTGAATCCTCCTTGCTCAATGGAATGATAAGACATGCTTTATAAATGTGGAATGATTTCGACAACTTGGGAAAAAAAGAATTTTGATCACTACCAAATATTGATTGATCTTTGTTGTGAGGTTCTCACACTATCGCCCCAAAACTTTGGGGACCCCCTTTTTTCAGTCGCCTTGGCAAATTTTTGAGTTGTCCAATTTTTTTTTGATTTGATTAAGTGATAGGACACCTTCGAGGCCAAAGGGGAGAGGGTTAGATTTATTTTCACCCAGTTTCAACTTGATTTTTCAGAACGATCAATTTCATCCTTAGGCTGAATAAATTTCAAAGAGTAACACTTGGCTGGATAAAATTGTAAATTTTCTACTTAGACAATTTTTTTTGAAAATTTGGATGTAATTATATAAATTTGAATAATTTTCAAAAAGTGAAATTTTGTTAGATTTGAGTTTTTTGGAAAATCTTGAATTTCTTTGGTGTTTTTTTTTTCTTTTCCTTTTGTGCAGATGAAATCAAATTGCAAAATCGATTTTAGACTCTAGAAACGATTTTATTTTTGTCAAATATTTAAATTGCTTGGCAAAATCGATTTGAATTGAATTGCAAAAATTGGCTCTAATGGATTAAAATTGCCTTGAAATTTTTTAAGCCTTTAATGAAATTGGTAATTTAATATTGAAAAATGGCTTTTGGCTAGCCAAAATTCGATTTTAATGACATATTAATTGCTAAATCATCATTAAATGGAAACATTTAGCATCTCCAAGGAATTATTTACTTTCTTTTTGCAATTTTGGTCTAATTGACAAATTAAAAAAATAAATTTCATTTTGGCAAAGTTAATATTTGGCTAAGCATTTAATTGGGGGCCAGTTTTGGTGTTTTAATTAATATTTTTTTGCTCCCAGGTTCCCAGTCGACCAGATAGGAAGGAGAGGCAAGTTGGATATAAGAGGAAGCTCTTTCCCCTTTTCTCCTCACTTCTCACTCTTCCTCTTCATGGTGTTAGTGATTTTGACTTGGAGTAGCTCTATATACTTTGGCGATTTCTCTTGGGAGAACAGATTTTCATTGTTGGGCAATTTTGCTTGCAATTGTAAACATTTTCAGACCTTGGTGATTTTTTTGTGGAGGCAGATTTTGCATTGTTGGGTGATTTTCTCCTTCTATTAGGGCTATGATTTATGCCCTAGGTGGCCTTTGGAGGGCAGATCTGAAACTTTCCATTGTTAGGCGATTTTTGCAAGGTCTAATTTTTGCTTGGAAGCTACGATTTTTGCCCTAATTTGGGCGATTTTGTTTGGAGGAGATTATTGTGATCAAAGGTCTAATTTTTTTGGGCAAATGGGGGACAATTCCAAGAGCACTAAATTTTGATTTTTTCCAGCTAGAGCCTCAAGATTTGCAAGGGGTTTGAAATTCTCAAAGTCTGATCCTAAATTCCAAAAGGAGGTTCGGCTATTGGTAAAGGTAATTTCAAACCATTTAGAGTTGAAAAGGGTCCTTAAGTTGATTTCTTTCTTTTGTTCTTGTCTAGATATTGTCTTCCTTGGTTTTTCTTACATTCATTATCCACCACTTCACCATCCTATCATAGGTTGACAAGATGGTAGATGTTAGTGCAATCAAGAATCTTGAGGGAACAAATACTAAGAAAGACAAAGAGGATATGATGCCCAAAACAACTTTCTTCTCGAAAATGAGGTGAATAACTGATACCAATGTCAGAACAGTAAATATGCTATAGATAAAGGATAGACTAAAGGAATGACAATACCCCTTGACAAAGAAGATATACAGGAGCGAAATTGTACATGCAACAACTTTTCCTCCTACATTGCCCTGTCCAAAATTGGTTATGGAATGCGCATCCAGGTTTGATTTGATTAGTAAATCCATCATTTTTGATGAAGGGAAGAGGGTGTTGGTCAATATTGGCAGACAAGCGATTGAAGAAGCATTTAGCATCCCCCAGTACAAGAGCATGATAGTAGTGATGATGGATCAGGCAGCCAAATCATTTCAGGATAACCAGGAGGCCTATTTCACACATCTAAAGTAGGATTGGCTGCACGAGGGAAAGAAAGACATAACCAGGTTATCAAAGCTTACAGTGGCAGACTTCAAATCAGAATATGGAGATCTTATTGTACTTCTCAGTTGGATCATGGGCCTAGCTCAAGATATGCAATTCGAAAATTGGATGTACTTCTTTATTGATGAAATTGAAAAGGGAAATTAAAGATTTGATTGGGCTAGGATCATAAGTGAGAATCTAGAGTTGCAACTCAGAATAATACAAAACCAAAAGCAATTCTATATGGGATCCTATCTGTTTTACCTAATTGCTAGATTATATAAGAGTCCGGGACTTAAGGCCTTAGGAGAAGTTGGCAATGGGCCGGGGCAATATTTGGTGCATGAATGCTATCCACAACTTCATTTGCACAACAACAAGGATTACAAAATGTTTTGTGATGCGTTCGCCATGAAAACGGTAAGGGTATTACAAGGGACACCTGCTAAGAGACTTTCACCAAAAGCAAAAGAAAAGATAAAGAAGTATGGGAGTTGGTTCATCCAATTTTCATAATTCACATACATTAGAGTAGCAGGGAGTATAGTTTGTCCCAAGAGGCTTCCAATATACCCACTTGACAAGGTAGTTTTGATGGAATTGGCTAGGCAACTTGAGCATTATCGAAATTGACAAAGATAGTTGCCCCAATCGCCCTATCTTTGCAGTTGCGGAGAAGGAATTGGAATGGTATCATCTAGGATGGTACAGAGCAAGGAAAGGATTTGATCCTAATGGTATTATCAAGGTATCTCATGGAAATGTATTTAAGCATGTTCCCACTATAGAGGACTTTTGGGCCAATGCCAAGGATGACTTTCATGTGAGAAAGCTAGCTTTCTCAAGATTGTCAGTGAACATGATGAGAGATATCAAATGGAGAGGGCTTGATATTCTCGATCAATTGGAAGATGATGGTAATGTGTTGAGAGGAGATTATAATACAGTAGAAGGAACATAGTTGAATCCAGTAGATTGGGATGATCATTAGGATGCTCTCTTGGAGGCAATCACAAGGGCAGTTGATTTGCATACTAAGGATTAAGGAAGCTACAAAGTCAGAGGATTCCCCTTACTTATGAGAAGATGAAGCCAAAAGAAGGTCCAATAGAATTACTTGGATAGAAGGGTGAAGGAAGTAATCAGCAATAGGAAGCAATTAGAAGCAAGAAAAGGGCTTTGGAGGTTGAGAAGAGCAAAGGACATCTAGAGCCTCCGTCCAAGAGACAGCATACAGTTCCATTAAGAGAAAGCATAATTGAGGCTAGAAGCCAAGAGGTCAATTCAAGTGATAAAGGGGCCGCAGTAGAGGTGAGCTCTGGTTTAGAATCAAGTGGTTACAACGAGAGCATCGAGTACTCCCCTCTCTTAGAAAACCAACAAGGAGATGATATGGTAGTTACTAGTGAAGAAGGAGATGGGCCGATTGATATTGAGGCAATAAGTTAGGCATCTGAGGCCATTGGTGATGCTTTGTTAGTTGAACCAAATCCAGATTTGGGGAGATGCACCTCACCACTATGGTTAAGGCAAATGCTTATGCCAAGAGGCTAGGTAGTAACTGCCTAAACAGTGGAAAACATCCAAGGATTAATAAAGAAGGGTGATAGCGAGAACTAGAAACAAATGGCAAAGATGGTGGCAAAGGTAATCAGGAGCGACAATGATGGTCACTGAAAGGTTCAAATTGCTATACCAACAGTCAACAAGGTAGTGGATAAAATTGCAGCCTAGGAATATGAGATAGTGGAACATGACTTGGGAAGAAACACAAATGATATGGAATGTGAAGAGATCCAGGAGGGTATAGGTTCAATTAGAGAAAGGTTGAGGAAGGCAAATGAAAGGATCATAAAGTTGGAGGTCGAGAACAAAAATTGGAGGGATTTCTAGCCTATCCAACAGTTGCACCAGGCAGCCCTTCCCCAAGATAGCGGGAGCAACCTAGAAAAGATCAGCTCAGCTACATGAAGTTAGGGATTGGATCCATGATACAATCCAAGATGGGCAAAAATTCTTGCCTTCCTTCATCTCGACATTCTAGTCATTAATGACTATTAGAAACAAATTTAGAATATTTGAAGAAGAGTGGAAAGGTTTCCTTCCATTCGAGGATTTGGCTATTCCCAGGCTACAGGTGTTCATCGGGCTTCCTAAGGCATTTTTGGAAAGGGCCAAGTTGGTTGATGAGAGAGGATTGGGTATGGTTGAATGTTGGTTTGTCACCTTGACTACCAGATTGAGAACACTTGAAGAGAGACAGAAGATAGTTGCACAATACAACCCAAGCGTCAACACTTCCATTTCAACTATGATGAGTGATGTTGGGATGACGCTTGATTTTGAAGACATCAGAGAAGAGGATATCAATGGGACAAGACTTGGATCAAGATTGGATGAGTTAGGAAAGGTTGCTATCAAGAAGAAACATTTGAACACCCTTTCCTCCCTAAATGATTTTATTGGATTCACAAAAGAGTATGAGAAGGATCATGAGAAGACACTACAAGCAGCAAACAGCGTGATAAAATTGGCAGAGCTCAAGATAAAGCACACACCTTGTCCTCCCATGAAGTCAACGAAAGGATAGCTAGGTTCATTGCCTTAGCTAAAAGAATGAAAGAAAAAAGGAGAGTTATATTAAAAGATCATTTCATGTAAGCCCACATGGCAATTTCTCTTTCTTCTAGGATGGGACAAGTGCCTAATTCTAATTGGCCACCATTTTGGTGCTCTCTCATTCGTTGCCACTTTTACACTTTTTTCATTGGTCCATTGACGAGGTGGCATTTTCTCATTGGCCGATGGGGTGGCAACCCTAATTAGGGTTTCTAAGATTCAATTTGGATTGTTAGTTATGCCTCTTTATCTCTACCGTTGGTTGTACATTTTGGCCTCTATATAAGGTCATTTGCTCTCATTTGTAATGGTCGAAGAAAATTGTTGCAAAGATAATGCCAAAATTTGCTATTTCTTTCTCATTTGTTGTGACTTGCATGGTGATTAAGAGCTTTTGGTGTTATTGCATAGTTTCTACTTCCAAATAGTTAGAGTAAAATTTCTTTTCAAGTTGTTAAAGTTGGTTGCATTTCAAGTTGTTAAGTAAGAGGAAAGTAGATGAATAGTTGCATGGTAGCATTGGTAAATATTTGATAGGGATCAATACTAGACCACTAGCATCCTAGTGGCTTGTTGGGAAGCCTTTCATGGCAAACTAGTTAATTTCTCCTTTGAATCATTGCATCTATGAAGGTGGAGCCGCTGGTTAACTATCATTAGATTCAATCCCAGTCCATTTGCTAATCTTCCATCCATAGGAGTAGGAGTAGGATAGCAAGAAGTTTAGGGCTTAGAATTTAGAAGAAGAGAGTTAGAAAGATACCAGTCATAAGAATCATTCGCCCTCCATCACCATCACTTTCCCCACCAACGCCATCTAGCATTCACACCGAACCACCATCCATCATCCCACCAAAGTCCAAGTCATCCTCAACAATTAGCATAAGGCCACCTACGTGATTACCAGCAAATCAAATCGATAAAATTGAGCAAGTATCCACAAGGGTAAGAAACATTGGAGTTATTCTCATATCCCATGAGCATTAACTTTTCAAGAGAGGAATTGTGTGTTTGATACTCTGTATCAGATATTCAATTGCTAATATGTTATGTAGTGGTACAAAAACTCACATCAACAATCTCTCAAGTATAATACCCTCCATATTGAACCTATTATGTGAGTGTCAAAAGGAAATGCTTTCCCATGTATTTGTGTAAATTGAAGTAATTTCATGTTGTGTATGTTGAGATGTTCAAGCTAGTTTATGAAAATAATATTGGGTACAATTTGACAACATGAGTGTCAAATTGTGAACTTACAATTCCATAACTACCATTTTTTAGAATGTGAGGTTGATGGTTGTCATAGATGTCAACATCTTTCTCTCAACCTCTAGTGTCTTGGGGGTTATGTACCGAAAACTTGGTGTATCAATTGATTGTATTGATTATCTTGATAATTTGCATATCCGGTGATGTGTTTTACTGTTTGTTCAGTATTAGTTGTCTTATCATTTCATGCTCTAGTGTTGGTATGCATCATCCTTGGTGGATCATCTTTTGAGTTGGTTTTTGTGATGCACATGGTTTTGACTTGGGCCCCAAAAATTCTTTTCTTGGCATGTTTATCTTAACCATTGGCACCACAGACTATTTTGGTGTGTTGATGTGCTTGAGGATCATTCTATTGCTTGAGGTGGTCTAACCTATCTCAAATCAGCCAACAAATTTGTGGCATGCACATAAATAATTTATCCTCTATAGTACTATATTGTTTTAAAAATATTTACCTTTAGGGCATAACTTGGATCTAATTGTATGCGCTATCCACCTTAAAGGATTTAACATATTTACCTTTAGGGAACAACTCGGTTATTGTTGTATGGGCTATCCACCTTAAAGAATTTAACATATTTACCTTTAGGGCACAACTTGGATATTACCGTATGTACTATTTACCTTAAAGGATCTAACATACTTCCCTTTAGGGCACAACTTGGATATTGCTATATGCACTATCAACCTTAAAGGGTTTTAAGATATCTACCATCATGTCTTTGAATACTACCATATGCAGTATTCTCCATAATTGATTTATGATATCGACCATTATACCACCACATGCACTGCCCACCATAATGGATTTCTCAACCATCATTGTAAGATCGTCACCTCACAAAGAAGGTAACAATATACAAGTGTCTTATCATTGTGAGATCGTCACCTCACAAGGATATTCATATCACAGGTACAAGAAAAATCACCACGGATTGTCTTGCATAGTGTTACCATGGTGTTACAAACATAACATCCATCATGAATCATATCAGAGGGTGGAATAAGGGATCTCACCTCAAACTTCTCTCTTATAGAGAAGAATGCGTTAAAGGAAATGTACCTTGAACTTCTCCCTCATAGATAAGAGCTCATTAACAAGTAATTGCACCTTGAACTTCTCCCTTACGAAGAGTAGATATCAACCTTTTGACCTCTTCACCCAAGATTTCTTTTGATGAACTGTCAAACTCCCTCTGAATCTGATATTAACCTTCTGCCCTCCTTGCCCAAGGTGGTCTCTGATGAACTGTTGGACTCCCTCTAAATTTGATATCAATCTTCTGAACTCATGGCAACAAGTCATGACTTATTCTTTAGCTTGCATCAAGCCCTTTTCTTGAATGCACCTTGATTCAGCAAGTATCCATCTATCTAGGAATATCATGACCAAGATATCCACATAAATACCTTCCAGCCGTGGAACTCCATCCCATGAATTATAATCCTTTGACTGATAACCAAAGAAGCCCTTTTGACACAGGCTACTCCCTCTGAACACGGAAGCATACCCTTCTCTCATGGTCCCAATAATGGAAGATATCTTGCTCCAAGAGACTCTCATCACCTTGCAAGATCAACATATAGCTAAAAGCGCTAGATCCATGATGATCATAGGCTTACTTTCATGAGATCAAGTCCTAGACCAGATAGAATATGACTGTCCTCTTGCAATCCCTCTCACTGGGAAAGCCTTGTTGTCTCAACTTTTCTTTGTAATCCCTGATGCTAACGTTACCTGTATAAATTTCTCGGCAACATTCCTAATGCACCATTCTTATTTTTTTGCAAGAACATCCCGGGGGACCATGGATTACAAGGAAAATTATTTTTATGGTACATACTGCGATACAAATAATAGATTCGCTTAAAAAAATATAAAATGGTACTCAAGAAAGAATACGTTGCTCACTATTATAGTGCAAATGCTTCAAAGCACGACTATACAAAATGCTTCAAAGCTTGTAACCGTATAATATATACTCTTTGGGGATCAAGTAGATTCTTTCCACTCACGACATTTAAGGGACTGAAGAATCCAAACACACTCTCTTGTTAATGGACCCTGATTTATTTTAATCTTATGGACCATAGTTTCACATTAGTATCGATCCGTGTTCCAAGTAGAACAATAAAAGAGTGTTGATCAAAGAATGAATGTAAATGTTGATTGATAGGTTTGGACTCCTCTAAGAGATGAATCGTGAAAAAAATATGTCGTGGGATCTGTGAAGGCCTCTCAATTCTGCCCATCTGGGTGGTCGATATTTCTCCCTTAAGATCTTTTTAGGTTTTACTAAGTTTTTATGAATATCCCCTATATATTTCTCCAATGTGGGGGACATTTCCCCTCAGAAGGAATTCTAGGGGGAACATATATATCTCTAATATCCATCTAAGCAAGATGATTATAAACTATAAGGTTTTAATGTGTGATTTAAACTAACAGTAGCAATTTCTGCTCTAATATCTGTTTGAAATCTGTGTTTCATTAACTTAGTCAGCATTGAATCTGTTGTCATTTTCTTTACAAGAAATAATAATATGTATATTCAATAGTAGGTTCAACAGATGATAAAGGTAGAGCCCATGTGCCTTCGGAATTTATCAATGTTTTGTGTAATCATTCCAGCTGAATTAACCTTTGAATGACGCAGTCATTCTTGCCAGCACCATATTTTGGGTCACCACATCTAGAAGAGGAGGTGCAATTTGTCTGGCCCCAGCAAAATTTTTTGGACTTCCACCTTCAATATGTAGACCACCAGTCGGCTGAAGATGAAGTTTGCAGATAAACTAAGCTGATCCTCCCATATCACATATATGTAGGATGGAAATGGAAATTTGGATAGTTTTCTTCTCTAAACAGAGGGAAATGTCTTGTGTCTATTGTTGGAGTTCATGGGCAGAAATATATGTTTTGCATTTGTGTTGTATTTAGTATTAGCGTACACAACATTTCCAGTAGAATAACATCTCATTAGAATTTTACAAAAATAGTAACAAAAGTTGGAAATAAGGTAGAAGATCTTGATCACATAACTTAGTGTTGCAAAATGTCAAAATTGGTCTTTCTGATAAGGCCTCTTGTGCGCCCCAAAGATTAGAAAATTCTATTTAGTATTTATCATCAAAGATCATATTAGATAAGGCACTTAAGAGAATTTTCACTTCTAGGATTTGTACAAAGAAAGATAACCTACTATGAAATTTCTAAACATAATGTTTTTGAAATGTCATGGTTGTACCTGAAAGTGTTTTTAACATGAATTTGTGTAGATATGGAGAAATTCAAAATTCAATAATCTTCTCCCCTGGCAATAGTTATGATCATATTCAAACCCAATTTGTAATTGGAGTCTCTCATGTGAAAATATTTATTTCATATGCAGAGAGAGAGAAAACAAAATGAAAACTCGAAACTCAAGTACATCTTCAAAGTACTATTTTAGGTGACTTCTCTATACTCTCCTTATTTTTAAGGTTTTTTTTTTGTTAGAAAGTAAATTAATTATCAAACTGTTTTAGAGATCCCCCCATAATCTAGAAAGGATGGGCATTGGCTTAAAGCCTCGTTAGGTACCCATTTACAATCACTTTCAAATACTCTGATTCATATTGTTTCCCTCGCATCACAATCACTTTTGGGTTTTCACGGTTTACCCCTAATCGATGCAATTTTGAAGTGGTTTCAAGCTCACTTGAACTCCACAAACACCACACAAGTGGTTTCAAGATCATCAAAAACTTCACACGAAAGTGGTTTTGGCTCACCACAAACCTCTCACAAATATTTTCAAACCAAACACATATTGTGCACAAACCATCACTATGGGGAAACCATCATCGCTTTGGGCTTTTCTCCTTTTGTACTTGCATCAAACTAATAGTGAGTCCATATAAAAAAAAATCCATCTACCTAAATAAATGGGTACCTCACTGCTGTACTCACAAGTTATATAAGAATCCTTTTCAGATACATGGTTCACCAATATGTTAAACAAAAACCTTTGGGGTATCAAGGAAAAATATAGTGCATCCCTTACAAAAACTTAGGTACAATGCATTCTCTAAATTAGTCTTCATCACTTTGTTGAGGGATATTACAAGACAAATTTTGATACTAACACAACCTTTACAATTAAACAAATTCACTGACAGCCAAACCAAATATTTTCAACCCAAACTAGAACAAATATCAGACAACCCTAAGCAATATGACTATGATCTGTAACACACTAGTGCACCTCCCATTCAAACATTTTACATCTCGGATAATCAAAACTAACTTTTACAACTTATAGGGATAACTCTAACACAACTCATTCACACACAAAACCCATATGACTCGATTACAACACAAATCAAAATTAACTTACCCAATATGTTTGTCCATGTCTTATTATATTGGTATGCTCTCTGAAATCTCATCAAAGTAATCTTTTTAGCAACATTAGTTCTAAACCCTTCTCATAATTGATGTCCTTCACGCCACTCTGGCACTCCCACTTACATAGAGGTGCTCCACAAACTACTAATCTCTGACTGAAAACTTCATAGAATGCTCTGCTTTTGCCTTTGTTTTGCATACTCCTCGTAGTTGTATCATCTTCAACAATCTCACTATATACTTGGTCACCTTCCACTTCCATCAGACCATCAACATCAATTTCACACATCAACAACAATCCAACACTTTCTATGCTTTTTGTAACTTACAACCTCGAACATGACAATATCTTCATAGCAACAACTTATGTTTTACATCCACAGTTCTACTTTTTCTTTTGTTTTGCATACTCCTTGTTGTTGTATCATCTTTAACAATCTCACTATATACTTGGTCACCTTCCACTTCCATCATACCAATAACATCAATTTCACACATCAACAACAATCCAACACTTTAAGGATTTGGGGATTTGGTCTCTCCCCCTGCTTCGGTTGACCCTCCTAGGGGTCAGTTGTCGTCTGTCTCTCATAGGGTGTTTGCTGAGGCCTTTGCGTCCCTTGGGTTCCACGGGTCTTTCTCCTCTGAGGATTGGGTGACCGAGGCAACGAAGTTTGAGGACGATTGGATTGCGGTTAAAGGGAAGAAGGCTAAGTCTTCTGCTCCCCCTTTAGATATGACACTTCGGTCGCGTAAGGGTAACCTCATTTTAAAAGGATAATCTTTTGTTCCCTTATGCTGACTGGTTCTTCTGGGTTGGTGTTATGGTCTTGTCTTTGGTTTTCTGGTATCTGGTTTGGATAGCCTTCCTGGTTGCTTTGCTCCAGTTTGTTTGTCCTTTCAGATTCCAAAGTTTTTGGTTAATTTTACTGGTCATATCTGCTGGTTTCAGGTCCCTGCAAAACTTGGTTTAGTTGTTTGGCTGGTTTCAGGTCCTTTTAAAACCTGGTTGTGCTTAATGGTTTATCTTTCTCTTTGATGTAATGGGTTTCGGGGCCCCTTCAAAACCTGCTTTTACCTTAATCTAAAACAATCCAACACTTTCTATAACTTACAACCTCAAACACGACAATATCTTCATAGCAACAACTTATGTTTTACATCCATAGTTTATACACAATGCAAATGCTCCAACACTTGATCTCTCACAACATATCCTCCTGCAAATTGCCCTCTCTCCACCAATTTGCATTTGTCCACTTCACCACAATAAGCTAAGCCAATTAGTTAACAAACTTATCAACCTTTCTTAGCATATGCTTCAAACAACTTGCAGAGCATTCTCTCCCTTCCGCTCTGATACCAAGTTAAATACCATAACACAATGCAGGAGAGAAACCCAAATATGGGCTCTAAGGAACACAAGCCTTTACCATTCAATCTATAAGATATTATACATTAAATTCTATAGAAGGAACATACCAAAGTTAGCTACAACATTAATAGTGGACAAGTGAAATAGTGCATACTATGTGAAAAACATGGACAAAACTAGTGGTTGGGTTGGTGTCAGATGTGGTTTATGTTGTCTTTGTGTGTGTGATAATTAATTTAAGGGGGGATGTTAGAAAGTAAATTTATTATCGCATACAAAGTCGGCACAAACCACATCTAACACCAACCCAACTATGAGTTTTACCCATGTTTTTCACATAATATGCACTATTTTGCTTGTCCACTATAAATGCCACAGCTAACATTGGTTTGTGGCTTCTATAGAATTTAATGTATAATCTTCTATAAATTGAATGGTAAAGGCTTGTGTTTAATAGAGTCCATATTTGGGTTTCTCTCCCGTGCTGTGTTATGGTTTTTAACTATTTTCATTTCATGGAAAATGATGATACTAAGAAATAATTAAATCA
Source organism: Cupressus sempervirens (assembly GCA_028749045.1). Classification (NCBI taxonomy): domain Eukaryota; kingdom Viridiplantae; phylum Streptophyta; class Pinopsida; order Cupressales; family Cupressaceae; genus Cupressus; species Cupressus sempervirens. Next base: position 638,033,358 of record CM053791.1, read on the forward strand.
TCAAGCTTATGTTATTATAATTAGGCTCTTCCTTGGATCATCAAATGACAAATTCACAAGGAATTGCTCGCCAAACAATTATAAAGAAACTAGAACTTTCAAAGTAGCTTTCAGATATGTCTCCATAGGCACTTGCAATTATGGTAGTACCATCTTTGGGTGCAACACAAATGAGCAATATGTCCAATTCTAGTAAGCCCATTAAAATCTCAACTAATTGGGGCGTAGGAAATATTAAACATCAGAGTTAAGTAGTGTGCAAGCTTTATCATATACTATTTATAGATGCTTTATTATTATTATTTCAAAGATGTGAGTGATTGTTGATCACCTATGAGAAATTAGTGAATTTTGTCTGGCATAGAGGCTAATGAGAAGCATTACATGCCTATATCAATGGTTAAAATACATATGCTTTGATGTTCTGGTTTGTAAATTTTTTCGATGCTTCCCATAAATATTAATTTGGACTGATGGTCCTAATGAGCAAGGTATATGATGAGAATGGGATGACATGTTTTTTGTTTCTAGAAGTATGAATCAACATGTAATGTCCATATGAATTCCGCTGCTTAATGCTTGATGACCACTGTATGGAAGAATTTTAATCTACTCGATGAATATTGTAGTCTTCTAGTAGCAGAGAGAGAAGCAACTCCAAAATCATTAAAAAATGATACCAATATAAATCGCTTGCAACTCAAGCTAAGAACTATCTAAGATGCGTCTATGTTCCCCCTTCTAATCTAATCCAATATATGTTTCTCTTCCTCACTTTTCTCTCTTTCATTTCCATTCCTTAATTCAGCTTATAATGGAAAGATAATCATTCACTAAGGCAGGGGTCCCATAGAGGGGGCTTGGGCTCTATTTTTTGGGAGCTGGAGGTCCCATGGTTTTTTTTTTGGGGGACTCAAGTTTTATTTGGAATATTTTCCTATTTTATATGAGCCCCTACTTCTTAGCCTTTTCATTTTGAGTAGATGAAAAAGGGGTGGGCTTGGAATTAGCCCCACTAGTTTAGGGAAGAATTTTGCCACTTGTCAACAACTTATTTTCATTTTCTCACCAAGAATGAAATAATCTACAACAAATAGATTTTCATATCTAAATCAAGAAATTTAAAACTAATAACTCCAAACATTCATTAAAGTAACTGGATCTATTTCACATGACAATGACTTCTTTTAACAAATATCAGAAGGTAACTGTAATAATATTCAAGATCGATTATCAACCAATCTTAACTGTAACTTCTTGGTCAGCTGAAATAAATAGAATAATGACTATCTATCATGAGAATAAACATAATCATATTCAATTTAAATAACAATTTAGCCATTCCTAATTGTAATTAGGTTCAACTAGAATAAATAGAGTAACAACTATCTATCTTAACTATAATCATACTTAACTAAAAATATACATATTCCTATTCGATTGAAATAACAATTAATTATTCTAACTATAGTCATATTCAACTGAAATAAAATGACTAACTAACATATATGTAATCCATGATAAATGATTAACAAGTAAAGTGAATGCTTAAAGAGAAAGAATGAAACATACAAGTATCATTGAAGGATCTTTTATCTGGTTGTGCAAGCCTTGACATTGGTGAGAGGAGAAGCATTGACATAGGCTTAACCTCCCAACCTCAGACCATACTTATCCCCACACATCCTAACATATTAGAATGACCCTCCCTACCTCGTGATCGGGCTTGGGATGTTTTTCAATCTAGCCATCTGAGCATCTGGGTGTTTTGAGTGCCCACTCAGTTATACCTATATAACTAAAGTTTCAGACATCAAGTGATCATTAGATGGCACATATGCCTATAAATTACCTTGGCCAAGGATTTTTGATGGGTACATTGACCCGATCACCACCACTCGACTTGGCAACGGATTCCATTACAAGGATAAGCATGAGCTATTAAGTATTTCATTATTTAAGATATTCATATATGATTTAATTTCTATTTCTTTGTAGGTTCATTTCACCTCTTCACCATATGTGGCTTAATAGCCTATGATTCCTAGGTGCCTGAAAGATTACAAGCACTATGTTCCTTTTATTTACACCTCTTCACCATTTCATGGCTTCATTGCCAGTGAATCCTAGGTGTTAGAGATTTATGAGCATTCTGCTCTTTATATCATGGATTAAGACAACATGATTATTACCATTGATATCCATATTATCGGTGATGGTTCATACAATCATTATAAGACTCCTACAGTTACCATTCGACTTCTTAATGGTGGTTTAAGATACAATGATATTATGTAAATAACCAAAATGGGAACTCTATGAAATTCACAAAAGGCCATCAACAAAGCAACATATAATAATCTCAGTCCTAGTATTTGATTTCTATGCCTAGCCGGCTATAGTCAAACTTACATTCAGAAAAGATGAAAATATTAATTTTGATGGAAAAACATTCATAACCTGATATGTATGCGAATGAAGATCTAACTTGAATTTTGCTCCCTTCCGTCCTCTAGCCAAAAATCTTACTCAACTTAGTTATATCACCCAAATTTGACTATTACTTGGTTCAGAAATTTGCAAGGTATTGGCGGAGGTAAGAAGAAAATAGTGAGGACATGGAACTCGACTTAAGTAGATAGGGTATATGGTAAACATAGTAGAAAAGGATGGAAAGATGGGGATAGAGGTTTCAAATTCCTATCATGACTTTTCTAAAGGACTAGCCGTTGCTTCTTGGCTTCCATCAGTTTAAAGATTTAAAAACCATTCAGATTCCAAGTAAATAAATCAAATTATGAAAAGAGAGGGAAGAAGGAATAAAATCAAAAGTTGAAAAGATTATAATTTTCATTTATTATTATAATATATTCTTATATACATTCATGTAAGTATATCAACGGGATGACATCATTAAATTACATTATAATAATTTATTGGTGCCATTTCATTTTTATATTTATGTGTACATATGTAAGTATTTATTATAATAATATGATGAAGATAAATTACAAATCTCTTGAGGTATGTCTTATATTTTAAATTAGATTATTTTATGTTTTTATTAGATTATTTTCTTAATAGCTCATGATGCGGGTCCCTTAAATGTATCCTATGGTCAAGTCATCGCATCCCTTCTAAGAAGGTTTAAGGTCATACTTGCCGATCCTTGTGACTAAACTAAGTGAACACCCCATTTTGATAATCCCATTTAGCAATGCTTCCCCTCTTCATCTTCTCCTACAATCATCGATGAAAACACTTTCGCCATAATAATAATAATTCCATAATAATTCATAAAAACATATTAATCATTATTTTAAATCAAACAACTACTAATCACTTTATAATAGTTATTGGTTAATGACCATCTTCATTAACAATTAATACTATGTATATAAATAACTAACTATTTCACATGATCATGAAAGAATAATTTGTTAAATCCAACGGTTATGAACAAATTTAAAATTAGGTCAAAAATTTGGGATGTAACATACCCTCCCCCTTAGATTTTTTATCGTCCTTGATAGATGAGGGTATTTTTGGAAAATTTCATAATAATCCTCCCAAGTGGCATTATCCTTTGCATACTAATCCCACTAGACCTTGCATTGTGTCACCTCTCGATTTTGTAAGCGTAGCTTATGCACCTTGAGTATTTTGAGTGTACTACCTCTACCACCCTTGGTTCTTGCACCTATAATAGTTTCCAATCAATTATATTCTTATGATGGGTAATGCATTTCTTAAGATATAACACATGGAAGACGTCATGCATCCTAGAAAGGGTTGGTGGTAAAGCAATTCTATAAGCTACTAGGTTCACAACTTCTAGTATTTCAAAGGGCCCCACATACTTTAGAGCTAACTTGGCATTCTTACCAAACTTGATAATACTCTTCTGATGTTTTATCCTTAGTAGTACCTTTTCTCCTATTGAGAATTCTTTAGAGGTTCTTTTTGAATCTACATAGCTTTTCTATTTGTCATTAGCTTCCTTCAAGACAAATCTAGATTATCCGTTCTTCTATTTCCTTAAGCATTTTGGGTCCAACAATGATTCTGTCTTCCAAATGATTCCAACTAACTCACAGGAGTTCTACATTGATGGCCATATAAGGCCTCAAAGGGAGCTATTTTAATGGTGGATTGATAGGAATTGTTATACACAAATTCCACCAAGGATAATTATGTTTCTCACTGGTATTATCGATCCATACAATATACTCTCAGAAGATCTTCTAAAACTTGATTTACTCTTGTTGTTTGACTATCTATCTCTGGATGATAAGCTAAACTGATGTTTAGTCTAGTACCCAAGGCTGAAAAAAATGGTTGCCAGAATCTAGAAGTTATCCTAGCATCCCTATTTGAAATAATTTTCTCTAGAATCCCATGCAATCTAAAAATTTCTTTTACAAATCTATGAGCAATTTCTGGTGCTCCATCAGTTAGATTATGTGGTATAAAATGAGCAACCTTTGTCAATCTATCAACCACTACCAGAATGGTATTGTGTCGATTCCATGTCATAGGTAACCCTTGTACAAAGTCTATGGAAATTATCTGCCATTTCCACTCGGGTACTTCATTAGGGTACAAAAGACCTGTTGGGTATCGATGTTTTGCCTTTACTCCTTGGCATTCTAGACAACCTGCGACAAATTTTGTTATCTCTCTTTTCATTCCTTTCAAAAAATATAGGGGTTTTATATCATATAGCATTTTAGTTACCCTTGGGTGTCTTGAATATAGAGCTGAATGAGATTCTTCCAAGATCATTCTTTGGAGTTCACGATTGTTGGGTACATAAATCCTGCTATGATATATTAGTAATCCATCCTCATCTAAACTAAATTCCAAAAACTTAGAATCTTGTGGGTCCCTGATAAGAGCTACACTAATTTTTGCATAAATCTCATCTGTTCTAGATATTGTAGAATCTAGTCTTTTAATCTAAAGTTTATAGTAGCCATTGCAGAAATGTGTCTTCACCTACTCAAGGCATCTACCACTTTGTTTTCCTTGCCTTCAATATAACTTATGTCAAATTCGTAGTTTGCTAAAAATTCCAACTATCTTCTTTGTCTAGCATTTAGACTTGGTTGTGTGAAAATATATTTCAAACTGTGATGATCAAATCGAAGTTCAAAAGGTTTTTTGATTAAGTAATGTCTCCACATCTACAAAGCATGTATAATAGTTGCTAATTCCAAATTATGCGGTGTGTAATTCTATTCACAATTATTTAATTTCCTAGATTCATATGCAAGTACCTGTTCATCCTGCATTAACACACCTCCTAATCCTTCTCTAGATACATCCATTATAACTACGAATTGCTTTTGTGGATCAGGTACGTTTGATATGGGTGCTGTAGTTAGTTTTTCTTTCAAATACTCAAACGCTGATTGACATTTTTTTGTCCAAATGAATTTCTTTCCTTTTCTTTGAAGTGATGTGATTAGATAAGCTATCCTTGAGAAGTTCTTGACAAATTTTCTATAAAATCCTACCAATCCCATAAAAATTCTAACTTCTGACACATTTTTAGGTATAGGCCATTCCTTAATTGCTTTTATTTTTGATGGATCTACGACTATGCCCCAAGCTGATATAATGTGCCCTAACTACTGAATTTCTTTTTGATAGAAAGCACACTTAGACAATTTTCCATATAATTTATGTTCTCTTAATCTTTTGCAAAACTGTTTCTAAATTCTTTTGATGTTCTTCCTCATTCTTATAATAGAATAGAATATCATCTATAAATACCAACACAAACTTATCTAGGCAGTCTTGAAATATGCTATTCATTAGGTTCATAAAAGATGCTGGAGCATTGGTTAACTCAAATGACAATACTATAAATTCATAATGTCCATACCTAGTTTTGAATGCAGTTTTGTGTATATCTTTGTCCTTAATATGAAGTTGGTGATAAATTGACCTCAAATCAATTTTTGAAAACACTGTCGTGCCCTTCATTTGATCAAAAAGATCATCTATTCTAGAAGTGGATATCGGTTCTTGATGGTAATTTTATTGAGCATTCTGTGATCTATGCATAATCTCATGGTTCCATCCTTCTTCCTAACAAACAACACTGGGGCTCCCCATGGTGAAACACTGGGCTAAATCAACTTCTTGTCTATCATGTCATGTAGTTGTATTTGCAACTCCATTAATTCCATGGTAGTCATTCTATATGGTGCCTGAGAAATGGGTTCTACTCCTAGTATCAAATCTATGGTGAAATCAAAGGCTCAGGAAGGGGGTAGACCAAGGAGCTCTTTAGGAAACACATCTTGATAGTTCTTTAGGTAGGAATATTTTTCTTCGAAAGATTCTTTTAACTTTTCTTTGATTTCCCCATCTTCAAATATGTAGTCATCACCATATGTGGTGCTTTTAGGTTCTCTCATGTCCTCAATCCTGACTGCGAAGATCTTATAGCCTTTTCTTCCATATTTCTTAAGTTGCATGGTAGATATCTATTTTATGTTTAATCCTTATAATGCTCTTTGGCCTACCTTGATCATACAAACAATTTACAATTTTGGGAAGACAATCCACCTTGGCCTTATGCTCACTAAGCTAAGTGATGCTTATGATAATGTCGTAAGACCCAAGAGGTACTACATATAAGTTTAATTTTGTTGAAAATTTTGAAAAGTCAACTTGAGCCTCAAATAGACACTGCTCCACCTTAGCCCTTGACTGTTTTGCATATTCAACTGTCCATGGTTTTTTCCATAAAACTAAATCTCTTTGGAAATCTACTTAATAGTCTAGGTGATATAAAACATTCAAAAGCTCTAGTATCAATTAAAATGGAAACATGGTTTTCGTAGATCTTACCCGGAGTTTCAATTGGGCTTATTTGCTATTCTGCTTGCTTATTATCTAGGGCTGCATGGATCGTCTGCTAATAAACTTGCCATTGTTGTGGAAGAGGTGGTTATTGTAGCTGATTGGTGTTTTGTTTGTTGGGGCATTTACTAGCGAAATGATCTCCTCCACAAGTGAAGCACCCTAAAAGTGGTCCCTTCCTCTTATTTGCATTAAAATTACTTTTAACATTCTTAACTCCGTTTCCCTTAGACTTTGGTTTACTATACTTGAAATCCTTAAACTATCTTTTCTGAGATCCAAAATCAACGCCTTCTAAATTCTAGTTGGTTTTCCTTTTATTGTCTCAAATGGAGTCATCTTTTTTGATTTTTTGTTCTTGTCTATTCGAGGAGTGAGAACATCAACTGCTCCTCCTATTCTGTTGTTTAGACCCATAATGAATTTCCTTACTTTCAGATTGGTATCTTGCTGATATGGTGGTACATACTTCAACAGTCGGGTAAATTTCTTTCAATACTTATGTACTATCATATCTCCTTGTTTCAATTTTTAGAAGTCTAGAAGTTTCTGATCATAAAAAGTTTGGGGCAACCAACGATTCCTAAAAATAGTTACAAACTTTTCCCAAGTAATCTCATTGGTTTTAATGTTCTGCTCGATCTTGGTGTTTCCCCACTAGGTTGCAACTTCTTCAGTAAAATGATATATCCCCCCAAAAAACTTTTGAGGTTTCAAAAAAGTTCCATTTCAGTTAGTCAAGCTTCTACTTCCTCCTCAGACTTAGAACTGGAAAACTTGGGTGGTTTGATTTTCTTAATATCTGTTGATAGATCAACCACTATTTCTTGTTTCTTTTTCTTTTTAGTTTGTTTGGGTGAAGAGGTTCTCTTGTTAAATTTAGAGACTTCTATGTCTATTCTAAGGGGAGGTGATGATTGTGTTTCCTCATGATTATGCCCCATCTGGGTTGCCATCTCATTCATTCTTCTTTTCGTGTTTTCTAACTTTAGCTGCATTTCTTGCAAAATCTGAAGTAACAAGTCATTAGAAGATTGAGTGTTTTCATGGACTACATCCTGATCTACAATGTTCTCATTGCTGTTCATTTTATTGGTTTCACCTATTAATTTTATAGAATTTGTGTTAATTTATTGAATTCATACATACAACAGAAAGAGCTTGCGATTGCATGAAACATATGAGATAAATTTATTTAATTAACTTTTTACTTTGTTGCTATACTTTAGAGCAGCCTTATTTACAAAAATTTCCTCTATTGAGGATGTTTACATCAAAATATTTAATCTTGCTCTTTAGCATTTAGTTTTGGCTCAGATTGGTACATATCCTGCACCATTCAGGATCTGTGGAATTGCACAAGAGAGTTGCCCTGTCGAGCATTCCAGTTTTTGAATTAACTTGTTCTTATATGCTACTTTATTGGCAGGGGTCCACTTGACTCTTTCTTTCTTCATCTATTATAATGCTTGGTTTAGAGTTTCATTGTCTTGAGGCATGGAATAGTAGGTGTAATCATATTTAGGCATGTATTTAATTAAATAAGTGAAAATGGGATGTTGAGCCTTCTTGTGGGGTGTTTTACATACTTGCATCCTGTACAATCATTCTAGAACTTTCAGGTTTACATAGAAGGTAGTGTGCCCTAGGTTCAGTGTTGAACCTGGCTCTAATACCATATGTAACAAATGAATTTTCATATCTAAATCAAGACATTTAAAACTAATAACTCCCAACGTTCATAAAAGTAACTGGATCTATTTCACATGACAATGACTTTTTAACAAATATCAGAAGGTAACTGTAATAATATTCAAGATCAATTATTAATTAATCTTAATTGTAACTTCATGGTTAGCTGAAATAAATAGAATAACAACTATCTATCATGAGAATAAACACAATCATATTCAATTTAAATAAAAATTTAGCCATTCCTAACTGTAATTAGGTTAAGCTAAAATAAATAGAGTAACGACTATCTATGTTAACTTTAATCATACTTAACTGAAAATATACATATTCCTATTCAATTTAAATAACAATTAACTATTCTAATTGTAGTCATATTCAAATGAAATAAAATGACTAACTAACATATATGCAATCCATGATAAATGATTAAAAAGTAAAGTAAATTCTTAACAAGAAAGAATGAAACATACAAGTATCATCGAAGGATCCTTTATCTGGTTGTGCAAGCCTCAACATTGGTGAGAGGAGAAGCATTTACATAGGCTTAACCTCCCAACCTTAGACCATACTTATCCACACACATCCTAACATATTAGAATGACCCTCCCTACCTCGGAATTAGGCTTGGGATGTTCTTCAATCTAAACATCTGAGCATTCAGGTGTTTTGAGTGCTCACTCAATTATACCCATATAACTGATGTTTTAGACACCAAGTGATCATTAGATGACACATATGCCTATAAACTACCTCGGCCAAGGATTTTCGATGGGTACATTGACCCAATCACCACCACTCGACTTGACAACGAATTCCATTACAGGGATAAGTATGAGCTATTAAGTATTTTATTATTTAAGATATTCATATCTTTTTTTTTTTTGTTTCTTTGTAGGTTCATTCCACCTCTTCACCATATGTGGCTTCATAGCTTGTGATTTCTAGGTGCCTGAAAGATTATGAGCTCTCTATTCCTTTTATTTACACCTCTTCACCATTTCATGGCTTCATTGCTAGTGAATCCTAGGTGTTAGAGATTTATGAGCATTTTTTTCTTTATATCATGGATTAAGACAACATGATTATTGCCATTGATATCCATATTGTTGGTGATGGTTCATACAATCATTATAAGACTCCTATAGTTACCATTCGACTTCTTAGTGGTGGTTTAAGATACAATGATATTATATAAAGAACCAAAATGGGAACTCTATGAAATTTGCAAAAGGTCATCAAAAAAGTAACATATAATAATCTTAGTCCTAATATTTAATTTCTATGCCTAGCCAGCTATAGTCAGACTTACATTTAGAAAAGATGAAAGTATTAACTTCGATTGAAAGACATTCATAACTTGATATGTATGTGAATGAAGATCTAACTTGAATTTGGCTCCCTTCCATCCTCTAGTTAGAACTCTTACTTGGCTTAGTTATATCACCCAAATTCGACTATTGCTTGGTTTGGATATTGGCAAGGTACTGGCAGATGTAAGAAGAAAATAGTGAAGACATGGAACTCGGCTTAAGCAGACAGGATATATTGTAAACATAGCAGAAAATGATGGAAAGCTGTGACTCCTATCATAGCTTCTTCTTAAAGGACTAGCCGTGGCTACTTAGCTTCCATTGGTTTAAAGATTTAAAAACCATTCAGATTCCAAGTAAATAAATCAAATTATGAAAAGAGAGAGAAAAAAAAATAAAATAAAAAGTTGAAAAGAGGAGTTGAAAAGATTATAATTTTCATTTGTTATTACAATATATTCTTATATATGTTCATGTAAGTATATCAATGGGGTGATATCATTAAATTACGTTATTATAATTTATTAGTGTCATTTCATTTTTATATTTATGTGTATGTATGTAAGTATTTATTATAATAATATGATGAAGATTAATTAAAAATCTCTTAAGGTATGTCCTATATTTTAAATTAGATTATTTTATGTTTTTATTAGATTATTTTCTTAATAGCTCATTCGGGTCCCTTAAATGTATCCTGTGGTCAAGTCATCACATCGCTTCCAATGAAGTTTAAGGTCATACTTGCCAATCCTTGTGATTGAACTAAGCGAACATCCCATGCCAATGATCCCATTTAGCAATGCTCGCCCCTCTTCATCTTCTCCTGCAATCACCCATGAAAACACTTTCACCATACTAATAATTCCATAATAATTCATAAAAACATATTAATTGTTATTTTAAATCAAACAACTGCTAATCACCTAATAATAGTTATTGGTTAATGACTATCTTCATTAACAGTTAATACTACGTATATAACTAACTAACTATTTCACATGATCATGAAAGAATAATTCATTAAATCCAATGGTTATAAACAAATTTAAAATTAGGTCAAAAATTTGGAATGTAACATAATCTCGTCAAAGTTATGAAGAAATACAATTTTTATTTTTAATATTTCATTTCCTACATGATGGTGACTGCATGCTACATAGAAAGCCAACACAAGGAGCAGAAGAAAAAGGTGCCGTTGTTTCCAACTAATATATTTTATTTTTTTCATTGGTCTACTATTATTACCAGAAAATGTTAATGTTTCTAGTTTGTAAAATGTTCCTAGTTTTCCGTTTTAGTGCCTTCGCTATAAAATATTTGCATTTTTATTTTGGTTGTTTGACGGGGATGGGTCTGTTTTAGGCATGGATTTTTAGGGTTCCCATAAGTGGTATTCATTTGCAGAGTTTCTTCAAAGGTATTCTTGCTGAAATAAATGCCCCGTCTGCTTATTTCATTGTTCCATTATCGATCTTGCTTGTGGAGTCATTTGTTTTTCAGTCAACATTTTCCAATATTTATTTGATACCATCTGTGTAGATTGATGTGAGGCAACCTATGATATGATTTTGATTAGTGAATGCTTTCAAAGCAATGTGCTATACACACAATTTTCTTGTGAGGAGCCACATTTGTTGAGTTGGGTTTGTTTGGTATGTCAGATTTCTCCATCCCTTTCATGTGACAAAGTTTTAAAATGGGGATGGGTACTTATTGCTCTATATTTATATGAGATTTGATTGAATGGATACATTTTTTATGTTTTTAAAAAATATTTCACGTTTGTGTTCTTTGGCTATGGACTGTTTGGCATCTTTATGGTATTGGATCTGCTAGATTTGTGCATTTCGTAGACCTTTGAGTGTAGAATGTGAATACTTGAGTTTTGTTTTTCAGGTTATTTTTCTCTAGAAAATTAGGTTTTTGGGGCAGTGAGCTTGTCATCTTTGTGATGCAGGTTGATGTGTTTTACTCGGATTGCTGTTGTGAATCGAAGAGTTTGAGATTGTATTGCTAGACATTTTACTGTAGTTTGGAGGAGGAAGTGATTGAGATTAAGCTATTATTAGGGCATGGGTTGGGTTGCAAATAATGCAACAGATATGAATTAGAAGACGGTTCTCTTTACTCTTTGCTCTTTTCTCTTAGATATTTAATGGATGACTAAGTCCATTTAAAAGAAGAAGAGGAAATCGATATAGAGAGGGATTTGGGCAGAGAAGTAGAAATATATTAACCATTCTATATTTAATGTCAAAGCATGGAAGAAGCAGCTATTGTCAATGGATTCTAAAACCCAAAAGGGTTAATATAATATGTGTCTGGATTATGAAAACATGTATTTGTATTCCCAACCTTGTTTCTTTTCGGGCATCCTCTATTAGTCCAACTTAATGGAATTTTTGAATACTAGCATGATCGATGGAATATATAGTTTTACTTTGCTATATATAACAATTCAACAGGTCCAACCACTTAGGTTGAAGCGAAGTATATTTTTTTCATTGCAATCTCTGTTCTCTTTTTTAGAATGATTAGGATCAAAGTTGTGAATTAAATGATCTAGTTGAAGTGAAGTATATTTTGTCTCGGTAAGTGATTAGGATCAAAGCTGCCAATCAAAGAAATGTTTTTGGACATTTTTTTACCAATTTGGATGTGGTCTAGAGTTTGACTAAGTTGGATGGATTGGATGTGTGTTGTGATTTGTGCTCTTCTCTGAAGAAAACTTAGCTATTTCAATGACCTTTTGAAATGTATCTGGTCTCAGCATTGTAGGTTGAAGTGATTAGGATTAACTATACAAATTAATTTTGGGTCTAACTTGGGAGAAACAATAATAACATCAAAGTGGCGGAGAGAAACATACAAGAATTAGTAGCCTAGATGGAGTTTGTGTTTTAGTTACAAATTAAAAATTAATAACTTAGAAATGTGCAATGTCTGTATACCTTGGAATAAATAACATTTCATCATTTCAATCATACCTTTGTAATTTAAAAAATATCACATATTTATAGGCTATATAGTCATGTTGAGAGATGTCTCATAATACACACATTTTCAACTCACAATGTTCTCATTATATTCCTTGTGGTTTTACTCTCCCATTCTATCATTTTCCAATATATTTCAATTCCTTTGTTTATCACTTCCTCTTAATGTTATCATTGTACAACTTTTTTCTTTTTTCTTTTGGTTTCCATTTGAAATGAGAAAAATGATGTTTTTAGATTCTAGGAAATGGAAAACTAAAATATCTTAAAGTGAAAACAATTAGAGGACATATTTAATCAATTTTGACAAACCCCAACACAAGTCTAGATGTCACATTGTCAAGACCAATGGGAGCATGTTTTGCCAGGGTACAAGAGAATAAGAGATTATGGGATACATATTCCATCTTGCCATGATATTTATTGTAATATGAAAAGCAAAGATAGAGTAGAAAAAGGACTTCCATCAAACTTTCCAAAGGAGCTTATGGATGCAATGGAGACAAATTTTGGGACCGATAGAGTTATTGATCTTGCAGATATTACTATTGGTACTTCTTACAACACTTATTCATCCAGTGAAAAAAACTCTATTCCAAATGAAAACTCTCCAGTGGATGAATTTGATACAAAAAATGGAGCATGTCAAGGGTTAGTACACACATACAATGGAAGTGAATAGTGATACATAGGAAAAAAGAGAAAGGCATCTTTGAGAACAATTGACATGAAAGATACAATTCTTGAAAACAACAAACGATTTGTTTGTACATTACAACTTGCTGAAGAGGGCCACATAAAATGCCATGAAAAAGACCATGCTCTGATGGAAAGGAAAGTAGGAAATGATGGAAAATCAATCAAATTAGAAGAACAAAAAGTCAATGTGCAGATGAGCCTAGTTGCTACCCTTAATTCTATAGGTCAAGCAATGGTTAAGATTTCTGAATCATTTTCAAGTGAAAAATGATTAAGCTTACTTTTAGTATTTCTATTAGGTGAAAGTTTTGTATGACATTTAAATAATATTTTTTTTGACATTTGAAATCATTGCACTTTCTTGTCTTGTGCACTATTTTCATGGAACTCTTGTGCTTATTTTCTTTTAAATATAAACTTCATAGCTGTATAGTCCATTATCATGTTGCCAAATGTCACTTTTGCAATTTTTCTAGTTTAGCATTTGGTTACACTTGAGCTTGAGATCGTGTTTAATGGAAATTTGAAAATTTGAAAAGAGTTTGAACATCTGCTACAACATATTTCTTCAGTGCATGTTTAACATGCACAAAACCTTCAAAATAGAGCAAAAATATAATGTAAATCTAGGATTTCATCTCAGTTGGAATAGAGCAGGTTGAGGTGTCAATAAGATGCCATTTCTAAATATTGCAAATTAGGAAGATAGTGGATGGTGCATATTGTTGACAAAGTTCAACACTTTTGGCAGTGAAGGAACAAAATTTTTTTTTATCAACACTAACAAGTGTACTTTTGGAACTGTACATAGTTCTGGAAACTTTCTAGACCCTTTCAATTATATGGACACTTTAAGCATGTAGATTGTCATCATTTCATAGTGTGGCATGATAGTTTTCGATGACTATCATACTTGCAGTTAACATTTTCCATTTGCAAATTTCACAACTCAAAAAATAATACAAATACATATTTCTGCAATTTGGATGTGAATACAAATTTCTGATTTGGATTAGCTTGTAACTCTATTTCTGAGTTCAAAGGAATACAATTGAGTATAAGTCTGAAAGCTGTTGTTATGTCATGAGATATCTAATCTGTGTATCTCATATAACTGATGTAATAAGTCTATCATAGCAGCAATAGCCATGAGAAATCTGAACTGTATTTATAACATCAATAGCCTATAATAAATCAATCATTTATTGGTCTACTTCTAGTTAAAAATTGTGTTAAGAATCCATGATTGTGTAGTGGGGTTGAAGTTTTGATTGAAAATTCTTATCAGTTAATATGGTAGACTCTTTATCTTTGTTAAAAATTGTTGATCTATATTATGTTACCATTATGGTCATATTAGAATTGTATTTCTTGTCTTTTTTTTATGCGCTTCTTTAAGTCTTAAAAGCTTAATATTTCTTTGTATTTTGTTTTTTGGTAGAGTGGAGTTCAATACTACATAATGAATTCCAATTCAACCAAAAAATAAAAATTTCTTCTTGCTATTGCATCAAATGTTATCTAGTTGGCATTACAAATTTGGAATGCTACTCAAAATTCAAGATGTATACAAAATAATCGTAAGAACGTAGAGTAGATTTCTATAAAAGAATACAATTTTCAAATATGGAATCATATGACATGAAAATAGTCCTCCATGCAACCAGTTCTTAGCTAGAAGGTGAGATTCTTGGGAATGATTTATCTTTTTTTCAATGGGAAGGAAGAATTTAGGGTGAGTGGTACATCAAGCTATGCTCTTTACATTGTTGGAACCACTACATTTTTCAAGTTAGATGTGATGATGAATGTTTTCACAACATTTTTAGGTTGCCTTATGCATTTTAAAAAGATCTTTGTGAAAATTTGAGTTATAACTTGAAGCAAGGTGTAATACCATATTCATTGGCTAGTGGCATAAAAAGTAGGGTACTTTTAGTTGAGAAACATGTTGCTATTATAGTTTTACGATTGTCATATGGAATAACAATGCTTAGCATTAGCGAACTATTTGGTTGTGGTAAGTTTAGTGTTGTAAGAATTGTAAATAAGTTCATTAATGCCTTTTATACTTGATATCAAAATCATATCCAGTGGCCTAGTATCAGGTGTCACTTGAGCATGTGAAAGAAGGTTTTAGTCAGAAACACAGATTTCCAAATTGTTGTGGAGTAATAGATGTAACTCATATTCAATTTCATCTCCATGCTCTTCTAATTAGCTTGATCATGATCATAATTATAGCATGTCATTACAAGCAATTGTTGATAGCAATATGTATTTCTTGGATATTTTTACAGAATGTCCTGACTCTGCAAATGATTCTAGACTTCTATGAAACTTAGGTTTCTATAAAATGTGTGAAGGGGGGGAGAAATTATATGGGCATCCAATGTCAATTGGCTCACTGAATATAAGAGAGTACATTATTGGTGATGGAGGATATCCATTGTTGACATGGTTAATCACACCTTTCAATGGAGGTATAACAACTAGTCAAAGATAATTCAATTTTAAGTTGTCATCAACACGTATTGTGGTAGAATGTGCATTTGGCAGGCTAAAAGAGGTGTGGCAAATTTTGGAATAAAAATTTGGCATCCAAATTTGGAATTACTTCCAAAAACCATATTTTGTTATTTTGTATTTCATAAGATGACATTAAATGTGCAAGATGAAGCTGATGTCTTCAATGAGAGAGGAACAAATATGCCAACTAGTGAGTGAGTTGATCCACTTGCAACAATTGCTTGAGAAACATTAATGACTTTTGTAGCATGTAGAATTGTTAAGAAATAAACGATTAATGACAATTTGGATTTGGTTCGTAAAAGTTTATATATTTTTAGTTAGATTGTGATAATTCTAGGAATACTGAAACTTTCATATACATAATTCAAATCCATTTACAAATAGCTTCCCTGAGCGATTTGAATGTGTTATAAATTGATATTGTTTTTTTTCATGGTGTTTAATATAATATAAAGATATGAAAATAAATACAAAAAAAATGATAAAAGTGGAGTATCATATAATTTTCAATTTTTAAAAAATAATGTAAACATTTTTTTTCTACTTTTTAAAAATTTAATATACTTGAACAAATTACAATATAGATTGGAAGACAATTTTTTTTGATCTCATGATTCTAAAAAGTTCATATATATGCAAAGTAACATATTATAATTTTTTTTAATAATGATTTTAACAAAATAATATTATGATAAATTTAAAATTTCAAGCTGATTTCATTTTAAAGTTCATGAGACCACCAATTCCTTAAATGTAGGAGCAAATTTTTTAAAGTAGGTTCACCTCTAAAATTCACGGGACTACTTCCCTTTATGTTCCTAAAAAATCACATTGACACCCATTCTAAATCACCAAACAAAGTTATTAATGAAAAAGCTAATAAGAATTTAAGATGTCAGCTTTTAATGCGAAAAATGGCCAACATATTTATCTTAACCGATTTTTTTCTATTTGGTTCGCTATTTTCCTTCTTTTCTGATTTTCTTTCCAATCATTAGTATCCGGTTATAAATAGTGTCCAAATCTTTTAGGTGTAATAACTCTTCATTGCTAAAGACGTGTTTAAAATAGAACCCTTGTGTTCTAGTACCACATGAAGAAACTTGTCTCATCTAAAATGCCTAGTACAGTCTAATCGCTTTAACTCCTTACATATGCTCATATCCGCTCTGATACCATGTTTATATTGTATATTATAAATATCATTTAAAAAACTTTTTAAATAGCAATAGAATAGTAGGGTCATTGCATGCACACCCGAGAGAAATAGACTAGAAAAGTAGGGGACCTTCTATTCAATTATTATTGGTGTGGGGTGGGGTGGTGTAATGGCTGGTAGGCTCACCTTCATTCCATTCAGGCGAGTGCCTAAGTTCTATTGGCCTCACTCGGAAGCGGTGTTACATACTAATTCAAGGTATAGGTTTGCAATTGAGGAATGTTCCACTGGGCACCAGTTCCCTAATTATTTATTTCTTTTCACTTCTTGAATCACTATTCTTTTTGTAATAAATAATATTATATTATTATATAAGAATAATAATATAATATCAATTATATTATCACCTAATATAATTATATTATTATAATAATTATATCACAATAACTCTGTCAACAATATAATTGTATAATCACAATAATTTAATTATATTATTAACAACCATTTATGTTATCAATTATCTGACAGTTAGAATGAAAAGGTTTCAGCTACTAAAGAATTTTATGATCCAAAAAAGTTTAGAAAGAAATATTTTTTTGACATGCTGGTAACATTTAAGTTGAGAAAGAATGACAACATCTTGAGAGTGTATCTGAAACAGATTTTAAAGCAATTAATATTGAAGAACTAGACAACGATGATGATGAAGATATTGAAGCTACCTTTACAAGAAGACTAAAGAAAGGTAATGATAAATGTAAAAGTATGTTACCTCTAAAATATTTTAGATGTGTTCAAGTTGGTCACTTAGCTAATAGATGTCTTGAGAGAGGTCCTAGACAAAAGTTTTAAAGATTGAATAAAAAGGTTTATTATGTAAATGGAGATGTTAGTATTTCTAACAATGAATCAAAAGATGAAGATTGTTTATCTTATGTTGAAAAATGTAAGGAAAAGGTTAAGAAATCTGAAATTGATACATCTAACATATTTGCTAAGATCGATGATGTTGAAAATGCTTTATATGTTAGGATAAAAAAGAATTAATGGTTGATTGACAATGGTTCTCATCATGTTTGGAGATAAGAGAAAAAAACATTTCACTTGATAAATATGATGGTGGTCTTGTTAGATTTGGTGATGACAAGGCAATATATATTGTTGGGAAAGGATCAATTACTTTTGATGGTAAGAATTAAACTAACAATGCTTATTATGTCAAGGGATTGTATCATAATCTGTTGAGAGTTGGACATAATGTACATGCGAAAAATGGATATGATGTTATTCTCAAAAATGAAGGTTGTGAAATGAGGAGGAGATCAGGAGCATTGATTGTGATTGGCAAGAGAACTAACATTAACATGTATTAGTTGGAAGGAGCTACAAAAAAATGCTTGATATCCCAAGTGTTGATTGATGGAGGACTAAACAGGATAAACTAGATATTGAAAGGGGGGAGGGGGCGAATCATAATATATAACACTTCATAACTTTTCACCAATTCATCCACATCTATCAATAACTTGTGCACGTACAACTTATAATGTAAATTTGTTGCGATCAATCACATACATGAAAGTAAAACACATAACAAATATTTGTTACCCAAAAATGCTCCAAGGTGAAGGTAAAACTAGGGTGGGGATGACACCCACAAATCTTCACTACTGCAATAATAAAGTTAACCAGTTAAGGTTACCATTTTTGACCATAAAATATGATATACCTTGTGAGTGGTTTGCCCTATTAAAGGCTTAAGAGACTGCTAGCTCTCACCTTGTTAGAGGATTTAACACTTACAAAAAAGTAAGGACTCTATTAGGAGATTTACATAAGCTTGTTAGGACCACTCAGTTATGAGATTTACCTTGTCTCAATTACAAAATAACTGATTCAGCACTTGACTCTCAGTTTAATCTGCAAGCTAATTTTGAGTCTTCTCCTTGCTAACTAATCATCTTCTCTGCTGATATGCTTGTCTTTCCCTTTCACTTCATTGCCATGACTAGGTCACTTGCTTTATTAGATGATAAAAAACCCTTCACTAATTTGTTGTCAATCCTTCTCTTGCATGAAACTTCAAGTTTGCATGCATACAACTCTCTTCCTTTGCTCTTACTTCATGTGCTTGCAATCTAGGCTAAGATCATCACTATTTAAAGAATTTCTTAAAGATTTTTCTAGATGGTTCCATCTTTTGCCTCTTCATCTCGATCGTTGAACACATAACATAGGGATCTATGATCCACGGCATGTAAATATTCTACAACAAGCTCTGTGGGTATTAAGTGTTCTATAACAACCTCAACACAATTTTAAATATTCCTTCCAAGTCGGCCTTATAATCATTTTTCCGCAAACTTTGTTCCATTCCTTACTTTTATGTAAACTCTACATTGCTCTGTCTTTATTGTTTTTGGATGCTCGACATTGTTGTTGCTTGATCTATATTACCCTTCTGATGCTTGACATATGTTGGGTTCAACACACACTATAAATTGACACTTGTATACTTGGAATTTTCTTGGTCACTAATGAGCTCAACACATATAGAAAATTACTTTGTGACCAAAAAAATTACTCGACTCCTATAGAGCTTGGTACATACTCCTTATGTACATGACTCGACCTATATAGATTAGCTCAGTCCTAGTAATGACCGTCTAACTCTACCTTATAAATGACTATGTGGTTGACACTAATAAACAACAATGGTTAGAGATACCAACACCAAGTTGATGAAAGGTGGCTCTAGCATAGAAGGATGTGTCACATAAATTTTGATAATTTGGTAAGGATAAGTTCAACCAAAGCTATTAGAGACTAACCAAAGTTGGGAAAACCAAATAATGCGATATGCAAAAGGATGTCAAGAAGGGAAGTAGAGAAGAGAAATGTTTAAAGATAAAGACCATTCATCATCTAGTGTACTAGATCTTATACAGATCAACATTTGTGGTCCTACTAGAACAAGAGGTTTTCTAGATGAAAGATACTTTATGTTATTCATTGATGACTATTCTAGAAATAAATGGATTACATATCTAAGAGAAAAATATAAAGCATTTGGGAATTTCAAGATATTTAAGGCTAGAGATGAAAATGAATGTGGAAGAAAAATCAAATTTGAGATTTGAGAGAGGTGTCAAGTTTACATCTAAATAATTTAAAAGGTACTATGAAAAACATGGAATAAGAAGACAACTTTTTGCATTGTCAATCCCACAAAAGAATGGTGTTGTGGAAAGAATGAACAAAAAAATTAAGAGGTAGTAAGGACTATGATCAAAGAAGCAAATCTACTTGAAGTCTAGTAGAAGAAAGTGGTACATACTATTGTGTACACATTGAACAAAGTTTTTGTATAATAAGGGATAATGTAAGACTTCATGTGAGATTCGACATGAAAGCACACCTATTGTGAAATATTTTAGAATATTTGGGAGTAATTATATACTTGTATAGATGAAGATAATTTGGAAAAGTTTGATAGAAGATAAGATGAAGGAATATTTCTAGGATACACTACTAGAAGCAAAGCGTAACAATGTTACAATAAAGAACCCAATATTCATAGAAGAAACAAAAGAATATTGTTGACTATGAATCTAATATACCGAGGTAAAGAAAGAAAATGACGAGGAAAAAGAAATGAGATCAAAACATTATTTTGCTCGTAAAAATCCAAGGTATGTATATAGACATCATTTAGAAATTAGATTATCAGTGATAAGATCAAGGGTGATGTTACCAAAAGAAAGGAAGTGAAGATAACTTTATACTATCTACTTTTTGAAGTTGAACTTGAATTTGTGACAAGATCTTTTAATAATTAGATTTGAATGAAGGGAATGAAAGAAGAGCTAAGTCAAATTGAGAAGAGTTAGACCTAAGAGCTTGTACCCAGACTAACAAATCAAAATACGATTAAAACTTTCAATAGATAAGATGGTGATAAAAGGTAGACTGCCAAATTATACATACATTTGGGAAAAGAGGATGGCCCTTTAATGCAACCACTTGGAGGAAGCCAATCAGATCAACACAACCCAAATAGATGTAGGGGTAGTAATGTAAAATTTAAGTCCATTTAAGGATGTGTAAATGTAAGGTCTTATTTTTTTCTCCTAGTTTATGTAAAAATATGTAAAGAAATGATGTGCAAGATGTTGGTAGTGGGTCAAAACCCCTCATGAGTTTTATGAAAAGGGACTAATTGCCTCCTAGGTTCTATAAGTCTAGCAGTTGTATTTGGTATTAACAATTCAAGCTTTTGGTGTAATGGTAACATTAGCGACTTACAAGTGGCATTAGAGCTGGTCACATTTGAATCTACATAGGCAAGTGATACTATTTGGGAGATTGTTGGTATTGGGATAATGTTCCTCATGAGATTCATGAAAAGGAACTAGGTGCCTCCTATGTTCTATAAGTCTAGTGGTCATATTTGACATTAACATTTTGAGATTTTGGTGCAATGACAACACTAGTAGCTTTAATAAGATAAGTAATTAAACATACAATGATATACATCAATACATATAATCTATTGTATTAAAGTAAGTGCTATTCTGAGCACTAGTAGAGAATGTAGCTTTAGATTTGTAGAATCCTTGCCAGATTGTATTGTAACTGGAAATAGACTAAGATTCAAAAACATGAGAACTACGACTTCCAATTGTACAAATCTTGAGATGCCAAGAATAGGTTGACTTGGGGCAACCTATACTTGTATAGTATGATTTGGGTGACCTATGCCAGTATAGGATGAGTTGGGCCAACTTATACTTGAAAGAGTAAAAAACAAAGGTCTTTGGACTATCACTAATACTATATCTTTTGATCTATTTTATGGATCTTGAATTTTGTGAATCTACACCTCCACACATGAGATGGATAAATTATTTGAAAGGACGGGGCTTGCATTGGTAAAGCCCTCATTTAGGAATTAACATTGAAATGAAGTAAATAAAACATGTAAAGAAAGATGAATATACATATACCTCACTTGTTCAAGCTTCATCGATAGATTTAGGTCTTCTATATCCACAAAGATGTATGCTTGTATGTGTATGTAGAAATGTAAGAATTTAAGATGTAGGATGCCATCACTTACACATTATATTGACACTTATCCAATTCAATGATCATGGATTTTATGAATTCTCAATACGAAGGGAGAAGAATGAAGGATGTAAATCTCCTCCTTTGATGGCCAAACCCCTTCACTTCATATGAAGAAATAAGCTAGATCTATAGAAGGAAATGCTTCAATGCTTGATGGAGTGAATACTTTCAATGAATCCTTTCTTTCTTGAAATTATAATAGCTTTATTATGGATATATTTCTTACAACTCATGTATTGTGGATGTTTTCAATTGATGGATATCCAAAAAGAGGCCTTCTTTTAAAGTAATTTCAAGGTTATTTTTTGCAAATGTCAAATCCACTAGGTGGGAAAAAGAAAATAATTGACATCATACCCCAAGAGCTTTCAAAAAAAGAGCCTCATGGTATATTTCACCCTAGGAATGCCAATTCTAAGGTAAAATGTGTGACGTTCGATAATTATTTGAAATTTAGATGAAAATTAGATTGATAACCAAGAAAATCAAGCAAAAAATACATCCAAGTCAAAGAAGAGCACTAAAATGGGGCCTAATTTTCCCTAGAGCTTCCAAATTTATGTGTGCTAACTTTTGACTATATATTTAGCCCCCACATTATTGGGAGTATCAGACAAACTCATGCTTACATTCACGAAAAAGTAGATCTAATGCATAATATGATCTGATCAAAGCCAAAGAGACAAGGAACATCAAGGCCCCAAGTGACTTAAGTCCTATTGAAGGAGGGAGAGAGAGAGAGAGATGATAACTTAGTCCTACCAAGATTGTTTATTTTACTATGAGTAACACAAGGAAATGGTGCCACAAAATATGACATTGAAAGTCTAGCAGGGTTAGTGTGCAATGATAGTCAATATATTTAGGATATTTCCTTAAGGGTTGTGTATCTTAAAAGGGATTTGACAAATAGAGATATGTCTTTAAGGATTGTATGTCCACAAAAAATCAAGAGAATGAAATGTGGAGACTAGTCCTTAATGATTGCATGCCCATAAAAGATCCAAGTGTAAAGGCATCATTGAAAATAATGCATGGGTCAAATATAACAAAGTGTATGCCCCCATGTTAAAGAAACTACTATCACCTTAGTGGGAGAAATGGATTTAACAAAATTTACATGCATTGCCATCCACTAGAGATGTCTCCACTATGGCATGCTCCCAAGAGAGAAAAAACTGAGGGAAATAAGTAGATCACAAAAAAGAGGACAAGAGGGATCTACCAACTTTGGGGTCAGTATGAAAATATTATGTCCAAATGAAATATCATCATTCCCCAAAGGAAGTAGAACTACAAAGCAATAGAAGAAAGACATGTAAAAGTTACCAAGAAGAGTTTTTCTAGGCCAACATCATGTAGACCAAAAAGGATATAGTGTTAGAATGATTAGAATAACTAAGAGGAGGGGTGGGTGTGAATCAATTATCCTTATGTCTAGATGTACCAATTCAGCTTTTAACAACTTCCAAAAATGTATTTAAACTCATAAATCCACCAAGCCAATATAACAATTCATTAGTAATTTAACTTATTCATATCATCACTGGTTCTCTATTTAGTATATGTTGAATAAAAGAAACATATAATAGTAAATTGCATGAAACATGAAAATAACATTCACACTAGTATGATACCCTGATTTAACATGGAAACTCAATTTGGGAAAAACCATCAACTAACATGATACCACTTCTGACTCTTCTGACATGAGCTTAGTTAAGATCCAACACTGTTAAAAGTTACAAAACACACTAGTAGGTGTGACCCTATTAAATGATTTAATCACCTTGTTAGGAGTGGCCTTATTAGAGGTCTTTAGAACATTCCATTAGAATGTCACCTTGATTAAATAATTTACAATATGATTGTTAGCTCAACCTTGATATAGGGATTTTACTAGGCCACAATGGTTAGAAAGTAATACATAGGTTGATATGATAAAATACAACTCACTTTACAAATTCAGATCTCCATTCAGCTCATTCTTGGTTCATTTACTAGACTTCATCACATACTCCATCACTGATTCACTTGGTAACCCTTCAAGAAATTACTCTTCACCAACTTCTAACTTTGGCTCTGCAACTCTATTCTTCACAAGTTCTCCACAAATTCACCAATCCAACAACTAATCAACTAACATAAAACATCTCTTATGCCTCCTTAAATAAGTGGGTGTATCTTTTCCCTCTTAAACGTAACCGTAGATCTTAGGGTTTAATTAGATTCATTAAATCTTCCCATCATTTAGTCCTCCTTTCTGGAAACTCAATTCATGCATTAAATATGCCAACTCATCAATCCTTATGATTTATACATTTTGACCAATTTGTAAATTCAATTGTGTTGGCCTCAAATGTTGATTCTTCACAAAGTATTAATTTTATTACACTCATTCATCACCATGTTCTTCAACTTGATCATAATTGTGTAGCTTAGTCTCTACTTATTTGTCTTCACTTGGATTACAATTTCTCTCTTGAACTTCATTGTGCTCGGTCAATATTGTAGTTCTCTCTTCATCTTTTTTGGCCATTAATATCATTTGACTGATACTAATTGCTCAACTATCTCTTAAGTTCCTTAATCTCCTACTTCAACTTCTTCATTGACCTAGTAAACTGTTACCCAGTCAAGCTTAGTGTTTCACTCAGCTTATTATCTCTCACTAAATATCTCTTCTACTCTACAACTCATCTTTCTTCTTCACTTAATATAATGATAAAAAAACACATTATCTTGTCAAATACTAACTGATCAAGTGCCCATTGTACTTCCATCATCCTTACTCCTCTTTACTTAACAACTCTACTAGTTTAGCTTGTTATCTTCTCTTTTCAAATTATATTCATCAATCAATTGATATGTCACTATACATTGTTAGAAAAAAACAAAAAAAATGTTCCAATTGTAGTTTACAACATATGGAGCTATTATTTTGCATCATCCCAAGTGGACAATCAAAAATGTACATTTACAAACGATGGTACATGTACAACATAACATGTAACACCATATAGAATAAGTAATATTCAAATAGAAGAATGAGTTTGACATTTGTGATTCCTTTATCACTTTTTTGGTAGACATATTTGTCACTTCTAAATTTTATATATATTATGGCCTAATAGAATAGTTATGACAAATTAATTTAAAATAGTTGGATAGGTCAATAAAGATTTGACCTTAATTTGCGTGTAGAGGGATAGTTTTCTCGTATGATCAAATTTTAGTTTTCCTAATAAATATATGTAACTTAACAATATTCAATTTAAAGCTACTAATAGTAAATATACAAACAAATTTTAGAAGCCTCAACTTATTTTAATGATATCACTAATGAAAACTTTCAAGTTCTATGCTTAAAGGTTCTCATCAATTTATCATGATTCAATATTCAATGTTTATTCACAAGTTACCATGAGAACACACATCGCAATATGTACCAATATCTTAAAAATTTATATTTATGAAAAGAGCCAAAACTTGTACTCATTATCATATCCTTATACCAAGAATACACTGAAAGTCCTTACATACAAAAAAAGGATTGTAACTACTTTTAAAAACTTTATTTGTATCCATTTATGAAGCTCTAGTATAGACACTCTTTAATTCAAAAGTGTAAAAATTTCTTTTACATGACTTTCTTATGATATTTATATATTCTTTTAGCACAAATGACTTTTTGGGTTCATCACTACCTAAAAGTTAGAGTTTGGAAATTTGGAATGTATTTCATAACTAACTATGAAATTATAAAATCTCCAACTTTTAAAGACTAATCTTAAGAAAGCAAAATTTAGGATCCCAACCAAAAGAAAAAATCAGTCCTAAAGTTGAAAATTTTACAAAATATACAAAAAAAAATGAAAACTTTAGCTGACTTGTAAGAGTAACTTTCAAGCACCTGTATCTCCTATGGAAACTTTTTGACTGGTAGATTGAGCTTGTGACATCATTTATTTGTATACTTTGAAGGAATTAATCAATTAAGCCAAGGAGTTGTTTTTGATAATGATCACCCTTTTCATTTTTA
Organism: Cupressus sempervirens; assembly: GCA_028749045.1. Taxonomy (NCBI): domain Eukaryota; kingdom Viridiplantae; phylum Streptophyta; class Pinopsida; order Cupressales; family Cupressaceae; genus Cupressus; species Cupressus sempervirens. Next base: position 638,059,800 of record CM053791.1, read on the forward strand.
GCTTGCATCTATCTTGATCTCACTAAAATCCATCCAAATCCTTGTTGTATCTTGACAAGTAAAACATACACAAATCTAATTCAACAGGGATGACAATTGAACCCAACACAGTATCAAAACTTGGCATTACTTATCAATAAATTTTTAATTAATTTTCTATTCCACACTTTTCAAGATGACAAACATATCTAGATCTTTCATTTTCTCATTGATTGAAAAGTCATAGATAATTATTGGCAAGTTTCCCAAGGCTTTTGGTTTGAGCTGTTTACAGGTATTCAAAAGTTTGTCCTTTTCACTTGTTAGCTAATCCACACTTGTGCATTTCCATTCAATATTTTCCAACCAAATGTTGGTTTGTTCATCTTCCTCACTTAGGAATATTTTTGAGAGATTTGACTGTATCACTATCCATTTCTTTTATCTCCTAAAGGTTACGAACAATTTCTTTCCAAAATAATTATTGTCCTTTAACAATTTCCATCTCTTTACATATTCCTTTCTCTATCTGAGTTGCCTTCACATACATCATTCTTATATCCTTGAACAAGTTGAATGCTTTCTCATTCATGGAACTAACCCAATCACCTATCATTTTACCATAGATTTGGAATTTCTAAATTTTCTCAATAGAAATTTTATCTAACACCCCTTTAGGATCAACAATTGATCCTGTAGAAGAGGGTTCAATCATTGAGAAAGCAACACATATCATTGATTGTAGACATTAAAAAAAAGCTTGAATTTGATACTCAAGTTGGTCCTTAGTTTTCCTGTCCTTGTTTGATTGTTCAACTAGAATTTCTACAAACCCTTCAAAATTATGAACTTTACCTTTATGTGTAACCCGAACAAGATCCACTTGAGATATTTTAAAACCTGATTCACTTGCTTCATTAACAGTTTTCTCTAAAACAAGTTGTGCAACTTCAATGAATAAGTTACGTATATTGGATTCATTTCCAACCTGGAACCCACTTTAGTCTTTTTCACCTTTGCACCTTTATGTATCAAATCAAAAAATACATCAATACTTGGTTTTTCCAACCAAATAACCCTCTTTTCTTCTTTTAAATTTTTTTTTGCAGCTAGGAGGTTAGAAAATTCATTGATGATCCTATTGCTATAGGAGCATTCAAAACCATAGGTGACAATACCTATTCAATTGTATTATCCACATTTGGGATTTCTTGAGAAATACTTAACTCATGAGGAGATTATCCATAGGAAAAGTAAAAAAAGTGAATCATTTCATCTACAAATGATGATGGAAATTTGTTCATCTCATGGGCTACATCTATTATTTCCTATATGGGATTGAGGTTCTCTTCTTTAGGCTTCGATATTTTCTTTCTAGTTATAGAATTGAGTTCACGTACTAAGACTAAGTCCACTATTTTGTTGGGATCTTCATCATCATTAATATTTGGTAGTTTTAGTTGGATAAATTTATAAGATGAAATTGAAGTTATATATATATATATATATATATATATATATATATATATATTTGTGTGCATGTAGTTAAATAATAAACTATTATTTTAAATAAATATTAATGAATAGACATGTCTCATGAAGGAACATGTCTATCCATATCTCATACACAATATAAAGAGAGATTACTGCCCTTGGAACACACACCAAGAAGGAAATGCTATTACATTTGCAAGCGAGCCTCATAAAACAAAATGATATCAGAGCCTAGCCCATGCAGGTGTAAATCAAATAGAAAAGAATAATTGTCACAATCAAATCTATGTGATTGATTATATCCATCTTGCTTAGGTTAAGTGTAGTGCTAAGATCTTACAACTGGCAGGCTTCATCTTAAGGGTCATGTTTTTACATCTTGTTTTGCATCAAAGATTAATGCAGATATATTTAGCATGATAAGTAATACAGAAAAACATTATATTGACTCTTTAGTTCTATATTATAATATCAAATTTGATATTGGAGAGAGTATAAGTTGTGAGGGTTATGTTTCAATATAAGCATCCCTGAAGGACATTACAAATAAATGGTTATGAAATCTTCATGTGCAGCAGTAGCTTTTGGTGGAGTTTTTTAAAAGAGCCATTGTACCACTATATAACAGTGCTACAATGGAAGATGTTCAATTTTCAAGATTGAGAAGGTGATTCCAATACATACAAAATGATCAAATTGTGGACATGGCAATGGTTTTTCTTGTAGAATGCCTAAAATGAAACAAGAATATCATCTTGTAGGGTGATCTTGTATCCTTGGCCCTTTTTTGTGAATTGTAACTTAGTATATTATTTTTTAATAGAAAAGGACCATTCATCAAAAAGAAAAAAAAGAATATCATAGGATAAAAGGATTGTATGCCTCCAAAACATGAACATGGGATGCAAAAATGTTGGACAATCTAGTTAAATTATGCAAAAATCACAATAATCACAACTCAAAGCTTGTGAAGAGATTATTAAATATACCATCTAATCGTAAGAGACTTTAGTTCAATCTAGATTCCAAATACAAATTGCCACATGAGAGCAACACGATTTTTTCATTTTGAGGAGACTATTCTAAATGTATATATACTAATTATTGCACGAGTTACATAGAAGATATGAATATGAAGTAGCAACACTAAAAAAATTGAAAATGTCTCTACAATAATGTTGAGTGACACATAGACAAAAGTCATTATTGGTAGTTCTATTCTAATTGCAATAAACACTTGGCATGGAAACTAATGCACCAACACCTAAGTGCACTTTTAGAGAGCCATCTTCATTTATTTTGGCTAATGAAACTGTCATGTTAGGTAGGGACTCTTGACATAATAAGGGAGATTTTGTTTTATTTTACAACGTTGGCCAAGTATAGGAGCTCTATTGGAATGGAGCATCCAATTGAATTGGAGGGAATTAGTCAACATAATTGTAGAGGAGATTATCACAAGAGATTTCATCATTGAGAGAAGGTTACATTATTTTTCACTCAAGGGACCCACATGATATGTGTGGAACCATTAATTGCCTGATGCATTTATTAGCAAAAAGTACCATGTGTCAATGTATAGAAACTCCAAATTTTTGATTTTAGCACTTTGTCCATGTAAGCACATAAGGTATGGTCTACAGTGAGATATGGGATCCATTATCTCTACTATAAAATATGTTAGAATGTGTTTTATATGCTATATTTTATGTAGTTAGAATACATGAATTTTTAACCAATAAAATTGTTAAGTGACAAACTTATAATAGATAGTAAATATAAAATAATTTACTATGATGTTAAATATGTATATTGAGATGATTTTACATGTAAGCACATGAGATTATAATATATCTATGGACATAAAATATGCTTATGGAAATACATTATAATAAATATATTAATATCTACATCGAATATTGGTATTAGAATTAATTCATCATGAATTAAATATAGAATCAAATTTCTAATGTTCTTATAGTTAATAATATTATTATTGAGAATAATTATTAAAGGTGGTTTGTTGTATTATAAGAGTTATGATATTAGATTCAAAGGGAGTATGACACTTCATCAACAACAACTTTGGTTGAGGAGCTGAAATGATTGATTTTCAGAGGGAGTTTGAAAGTTCTTGTTTGTGACTATATGACCTTAATGGGCCTTTCCCTCATGTACATCATGTGGAAGTGACAACTTCCAAATGATTATCACTTATGTTTGTAGAAGTTATTGAAAGGTTTCAATCTTACAATAACTTAGTTTTCTTTTATGATGGATATCTTATGATGACTATAGATTATAATTTTCATGATGGGTGTTTATATGGTACACATTATGAGAATTCATGTGTACATACCTTAGAAAAATTTTGAGTACATGACGAATGTTATGCAAATTAATGTTCAGGAGACCATTACATAGAGTACTTGGTGAATATCATGTGACTTGATGTTCAGGAGGCCATTACTCATAGTACTCGGTGAATATCTTGCATCTCGACATTTTGGAACCCATTACTCAAAGAGTATTTAGTGAATATCATATGTTGATATTCTGGGGCCAATACTCATGATATCATATGTGATATCAAATCTTATTGAGTACATGGTGAATACCATATGTTGATATTTTGTAGGTCATTACTTAGAGTATCTAGTGAATACCATATGTTGATATTTTGTAGGTCATTACTTAGAGTATCTGGTGAATATCATATGTTGATATTTTAGAGGCTAATACTTACATGATTTCAAAATGGTGAATATCATGTGTTCATATTATGCAGGCCATTATTCAATGTATTTGGTGAATATTATATGTTAATATTTAGGAGGATAATACTCATGATATCAAATGTGATAACAAAATGGTGGATGTCTTATAATCAAATATATCCTTAAAATTTGTCATTCCTAATTTTACCAATGGTGTAATATATATCTTGTATTTGTCCTCCCTAGCTAAGAGGGAGTGTTAATGTTTGGTATCTTCATTTGGATAAACTCATAAGACTAACTGAAGTTATACATACATACATACATACATACATATGTATATATATATATATATATATATTTGAATGTGTAGTTAAATAATAAACTATTATATTAATTAAATATTAATGATTAGACATGTCCCATGAAGGGACATGTCTATCCATATCTCATCTACAATATAAAAGAGGGACCACTGCACTTGGAACACACACACACACTAAGAAGGTAGTGTTGTTAAATTT